>JBAMBM010000220.1:0-600000 GCA_037043425.1 Hirtodrosophila duncani
TATAAGCATAAATATCAATGATATCACAAAGTATTTGAATTCAATACTCAGTTGGCACCGCTTTGACTGCGTCAATTTCAGAATTCTATTTTACTACTTTCAAGATATTTTTAAGGTGAGCCTAGATTTTACTTAGTTGTTCTTTAATTGATCATCAATTGATCATCAAAGGCCTACAGCCATGTCCGCATCCTGCCTGGATCGGCTGTCACCACAACAACGGCAATTGAGCAACTGTGCCATCAGCTTCATCTTACAACGAGCCTAGACTGGATTTGTTGGTCCTTTATGGGCTCGTCAGTATCCTGGCCATGTATATCTTAAGCTTGGTGCTTTGGAACCGTCCATAATAAAAATCAGCGAAAATCGTTTGTTCTCCAAGCAATCGAAACGGATGCGAAAATAGAAATGGTATACTTTCACCTCCGTCTTGTTGCACACGTGTCAATTAAATGCAGACACATGTGACTGACGCGAGGACCCACGGCTTTGTTCATTTATCTTAAATACCAACGCACCACGGACTGGGATTAAGCTTGGGCTTGGGTTGAGGTTAGGGTATGGATATGGATATGGGTGTCGGTTTGAGGGGTTTCTCTGACATTGGTTTCCGTCTTGGTTTCGGTTGCAACGCCATAACGGAGCATCTTTTTATATGCCCTCATGGACTCTGTTGAATATTCAAAAATGTTCTTTAAGCATAATTTACAGGAATTTTAAATGCAAATGTTCATTAAAAGTTTCAAATATCAATTTTAAAAAAGGATAAATAAATTTTTAAAAGAATTTTCAATATAAGATTTGAATTGTGATAGGAATTATCTTAAAGAGAGGCGCTGGAATCTTCGTTATCATCATTCTCTTGTGTTTGCTTTGTATCTATCTATCTATCTATAAGCCCGCATTAAGCTGGGTAAATATAAAATTCGAAGATAGTTCTGTCCATGTCAGCTAAAATTTTCAACTAAAGGTAACACGAAGAAAGTGGAAGAAGAATTCCTCTTCTGCAATCTTTGTCTGGCACGTTGCCAGCGGCTAAAGACCTAAGGCCTGTTTTTGCATTTTCTTCGAAGAGTCAACTCAAACTCTTCTTCTTTTTCATAAGATCAATGTTAGCTTTGCCCGGTTCGTCGACTTATCTACTTCAGCGTTGGGCCGCCAGTGGCTCTTTTGGCTCCCCGTGCTTTTTGGCTACTTGTCAGCTGCGTAACTAGCTAACAAAGCGGAATATACATAGTGTGGGATTTCGTTGCGCTGACAGATTCTAACGGTACCTTTTGTTGTAGATGTTGTTGTAGTGCTTCCGATTGAAAATCTACTTTATAAAATACATTTGGTAGCATAATCGATAACCATTTCTTTCCCCGTCTATATAATTTTTACATATATTCTACATTGACATTTTTAAACTTTCGCTCTCAAAATACACACCCAAACTAGCTGATTTCGTTACTAGTATGACCATTGTTAACCATTCTAAGGGGCTTTTTCAGTTTATAAATCCAATAAACTCATTGAAAAGAGACAAACGAAAAAGAAAATCTATCTGCCCGACAACTTTTTTCTGTCAATATTTAAGCCCTCCCATATCGAAGGGATGTGAAAGCTGGCATATGCAAGATGCTGCTCTAGCTCATTCAGATAGTTCTTTGAATAATAATATTGCCTTAAATTCCAAATAACAATTTTCTATCAATTTAAAATAGAAATGATTAAAAAATGTCTGACACATGCATATACTTCAGTTTTATGAAACCTTAAACGATTGAAAATGAAAATTGCAACACCCCGTTTGCTTTGCCTTTGCAAAAACGAGCAACTCTTTTGGATGAACTTTCAAATTTTACTGTTTGCTCTACGGCTTACTTTGTCTACGAGTTTTGCTGATAATCGCCCCAGCTGCCGCTGCAGTAAACAACCTTTTCTTTTTTGCCTTTCAACCTCAGTGCAGGTTCCCTTCTCATCGGTTCTTGTGTTAAATTGAAATTGCAACATTCTGTAATCTTTTTTGAAAAGTATTTTACATATTCTATAGATTTTGCTTGAGGAGCGTAATGTCCCTATTGGGGTTTTACTAGGCTCTACGAGCAAACTTATTTAACGAAGAATTTATGCATGTATATGTGTGTATGTATGAGTGCTCACGAAACAATAAAATGCTGCCGAAAAAGTTTCTGTGTCCTTGCCGGAGACGGAGACCAACGAGGTAAAATTTGAATAGTCCCGAAGGTGAGTGAGCCAGAGGGCTGGAGTGTGTGTGTGTGTGTGTGTGTGTGTGGATGCTTAAGTCCATGCTATCTACTCTAAAGTAGTTAGGTCGTTTTCGTTCCTTTCCCTTCTTCTATAGCAATGTCCAATTATGCAGAAAAAGCTGAGATGCATGCAATTGCTCAGTGGCAGCCCGCCTCCCTGCCTGCCTGCTGAGCCTTAAGTAAGCGGATTTGAAATATGTTTTAATCATATTAACGAGTCAAAGTTCAATGCCAGCTGGTTGGGATGCCAACTTTGGGCATGCAGGCACACGCCCCTAAAATGGGCTCCTAAAGCGATCAATCCCACTTACGATTAACTAATTGTCATTAAGCTTACCTCGTCCCCCTCTTTGCGTATTGTCATGCCCCTAATTTAGTTAAGATATTATATCCGCAAGTAGCTAAAAATCTTACAAACTACGTGATGATGATACGCAATCGACTTTACTTATGCAGAAGATATAACATTGGGACTTTCCGATGCAATTTTAATTAGTTTCAGCTTCGCTGTAAAAAAGTGTACACTGATAAGATTTTATTATAATTATGCACCAACACTTGGTTTATATTAATTTATTTACTAATTTTTCAAACTCCATTGTTTTCGTACCTATTTTGTTATACATTTTTTATAGTCGATTAAAAGATTTGTATGGAGAATACAATTTAATATCAGGCATCATTTGCATTTGTATTATGTTTTATAAGCTCGTTTGCGATCGGCAGTCTCCTTGCGACGGTGCCCACCTCTGCCTAGAGAAGAAACTAATTGCTGAACATTGTCTTTCTATAGAAGTTCTGGCGCCGGCAGCACTCGTAAATTGGAGCGACTAAGAAAGGAAAACTACCAAAGAAATAGTTTATTCAAAAGAAGAACGAAGCGTTTTTTTTGTACGATTTTGTCTACAATTATTATCCGCTCTTAACAAAATTCGGCAAATCGGTAGATTATGTGCTTATACATACACATACTGAGTTTCAACTAAACGCGTTAAAATGTGTGGAAGATATAAGGTTTTACGGGTTGCAGGTTCGGGAGGGGGCGTGGCAAAATTTAAAACCAAACTTGATCTGACGCTTCACATACCAAATTTGGTCTCTCTAGCTCTTACAGTCTCCTAGAACTAGGTGTTCATACGTACGGACAGACGCACATGGCTAGATCGACTCGGCTGTCGATGCTGATCACGAATATACATACTTTATGGGGTCGGAGACGCTTCCTTCTGCCTGTTACATACATTTGCACACTTTACTAGAGTACGAGTAAAAAAGCCTCACTTATGCTTTCTATTAAATTTTGTATTTGATGAAGAAGAAGCGTTGCAAAATGTTTGTTTATGTCAGAGTGTCAAGATGAAAAGCTGCTTTTTACGACACGCCAGAGCCGATATAACGCAAAATACATACTAGAGCTAGACATCGATAGTGCTGTCGATTGGTTTAAAAAAATTAGTATTTTCCAATCATCTGTTTGTGGTCACATTATTTCTCTGTCAACAGCTGTTTTTCACTCTGCAATAGGAAGCCATTTCTTTTCAGATTGACGTGCTACAAAGTAAGTTGTCTTTTGTGATTCTGGTCGTTAGGTAAATTAAAATGTAGTTAATAGTAATTATACTCGTACTCTTGTAGAGTGAACGAGTGCACGAATACATTTGCACTATTAAATGTATGTAACAGACAGAAGGAAGCGTCTCCGACCCCATAAAGTATGTATATTCTTGATCAGCATCGACAGCCGAGTCGATATAGCTGTCTGTCCGTCCGTATGAACACCTAGGTCTCGCAGACTGTAAGAGCTGGAGAGACCCAATTTGGTATTTGGACTCCCCTTGTGGGGCGTCAGATCAAGTTTTTTTTTAATTTTGCCACGCCCCCTTCCGCCCGCGCAAACCGCATTTAGTTGAAACTCGGTATGTGTATGTATAAGCACACAATCACATAATCTACCGATTTGCCAAATTCTGTAAAGAGCGGATAATATTTGTAGACAAAAAATTGTTTTGCTCCACCCAAAAAAAAAAAAAAAAAATGTAATATTTTTGAGTGTGTCGCATATTGAATAAATGCTGAGTACGAGTATCTTATAGTCGGAATATCGACTATAGCGTTCCTGCTTGTGTTCCCATTTGACTGCGGTAATTTTGGGTTTCTCATTAAAGACTTCTACAATGACAAATTCAACGCGAAGAGCCCGCCGCAGAGCTGCAAGAGCTCGACGAAACGCAGAACGAGCTCTAACTGGTGTTCCGTCAAATGGCAATGGAGACACGGCAAATGTGTTGAATCCAATCACAGACGAGCCGCTTAATACCAGTCAGACTAAAGGCGGCCCTCGTGCACACGATAAACTGCCTTCCAAGGATCGCAAAGCGTTGAAGCAAACTGTGAAAAGCTTCCTGCAAAGCAACGATGAGGAGCGCGCACTGCCCGACCTGTCGACCGCGCAGTGCAACTATGTGCAGCAGCTTGCCCAGCGCCACGGTCTGAAGACGCGCATTCACGGCAAGGACGAGAAGTGCGTGCTGACCATCAACCGTCCCAAGGCCGAAAACTTGCACATACGCCTGAATGCTCAACTGGTGGCTACAAATCGCGTTGCCCAATATTTGGCCTATGTAGTGCCCTTGTGGGAGGAGAAGTGCACAATGCGAAGCTTTTTACAGGGGCCAAGAACCCAGGGCCATTCAGGTGGTCAGTCTCAGTCGGGTCAAATCTTTGGACTAGTTAATGCTGCTCTGGTGCCACCGCGAGCAGGAAATATAAACGCCAGGCTGCACCATGAACGCAACGACTTGCCCATCACCCGTCACCGCAACGCCATACTCCAGAGTCTGGAACACTCCCAGGTAAGCCTCTACCTTGCTAAGAGAGCAGCCGCCTACCTTTTGTTTTCCAACAGGTCATAATTGTGAATGGAGCCACTGGCTCTGGCAAGTCCACCCAGCTGCCGCAATATCTGCTTGAGGCAGCCACAGATCGCTGCCAGGCTGTGCGCGTGGTGGTGAGCCAGCCGCGACGCCTTGCCGCCATCAGTGTCGCGACTAGAATTGCCAAGGAGCGGGGCGAGACTCTAGGCCGCACTGTCGGTTATCAGATTCGTATGGACAGTGAGTATTGGATGGGATGCTGGTGATCTGGTCTGGTTGTCTGGTGTGGACTAAAATAGGGGCCTCCTTTTTCAGGCGTGTGCTCCAAATCAACTGCGCTCTCGCTGACCACCAGTGGTTGTCTGCTGCGTGCCCTGGCCATGCATGGAAACCATTTCTTTCATCACACCACCCATTTGGTGATTGACGAGGTGCACGAACGGGATCTCGACACGGACTTCCTTCTGCTAGCTGCAAAGATTGAGCTGCAACGTAACAAGAAGCTCAGGTTGATAGTCATGTCGGCGACTATGGATGTGGATGCCTTGTGTGCTTTCTTTGGGAGGCCGCCTGTCCTAGACGTGGAAGGACGAAGCTATAACGTGGACGTCACGCATCTGGAGGACATCCTCGAGATTTCCGGATATATGACGTCTGCCATGAGCATGCAACTAGAAAATCTTACAAGTGGAGCAAATGACGTCGTGACGTGCAAAGAGAATCTCATGGCAGCCTATTATAATTCTCGGACCTGGGCAGAAGAGGATATAGATAATGATCTGATTATCTCCCTGCTCGAGATGATCCTCAAAAATGGGGTGCGAGGTGCAGCGGCCATTGTCTATTTACCTGGCTACCAGGATATAAGCATTCTGAAGGAGCTTTTGGAGGAAGCTCTACCTGCCACAGATACAAAAGTGCTCATGCTGCACAGCCAGCTGGACATAAAAGTGCAACAGAAAGCGTTTCGCCACTACCCGAACATTAAGCTAAAAATTATCCTAAGCACGAACGTCGGGCAAACGTCGATAACGATACCCGATCTGGTCTACGTTATCGATTTGGGAAAGGCGAAAATGAAGTTTTACGATGCCCTAACCGACTCCTCCCAGTTGACTGTAGACTGGATCTCACAGGCGGATGCCCAACAGCGGACGGGACGCGCTGGCCGCCGCCAGCACGGCATTTGCTATCGCCTATACAGCAGTCAAGTATTTGACTCCATGAGTCGCCACACGATTCCGGAGATGATGCGGCGCACTCTGGACGAAATATGTTTACTCACAAAAGTGGCGGCGCCGGAGCAGCCCATCAAGGATTTCTTGTCCCTCGCAATATATCCTCCCAAGCTGGAAGACGTGCTGACTGCATGCACCAAACTGAGACTGCTGGGCGTGTTGAACGATGACGAGAGCATCACGGCCCTGGGCCGCATCATCTCCGAGCTGCCGTTGGACGTGCAGCTGGGCAAGTGCCTCGTATATTCCATGTACTTCCGCTGCCTGCGCAGCATGACCATAATTGCCGCGTATTACTCCGTGCGCGATCCGTTCGTCCTTCCGCAAGACCGCACACGCCGCACCCAGCAGCAGAATCGCCGCGTCAAGTTCGGCCTAATTTGGGGTAGCGACCCGCTGGGGCTAGTGGAGCTCTACGAGAGCTATGTGGCCAGCGTTAGCATCAGTAGCCGTGACGCCGACCTGTACTGCGAGAATAACTTTGTGAGCCGCAGCGCCATGGACCTCTTCGTCTCGGCAGTAACCTCGCTGCGCGCATCGGTTTGCCGCATCTTCAGTCCGCCACAGCGCAATGTCAACGAGTTTGACGCCGATGCGAACATGCTCCGCCTCACTCTCACCGCTGGGCTTTATCCAAAACTCGTGTATGTGGACCGAGTACACAAGGGAAACTTGGTGGGCGAACTCGATAGCAATGTCCAGCTGTCACGCCGCTCATGCTTGCTGGCACGCGGCACAAAGAATTTGCCAACAGATTGGATTGTCTATTTGGATAAAACAAGACAATCCAAACTCCAGCGCCTCTTGGATTGAGCATGCCACCTTAATCAGTCCATTGATGGTGGCCCTGCAAGCTGGCAATGTGGTGAAGCTGGAAGACGAGCCCTTGCTGCTGGAGGCTGAGGGGCAGCCAGAACAATTGAAGGCCAGCTCCCTTATTGCTATCGATAAATGGATTCGTTTGAAAGTTGAAACAAAAATGGGTGAAAGCATCATCAAACTACGGAAATTGTTGTCGGAGGAGTTTTCCTCATTTGTTCAACTTCGCCGGCTGACCGACGACGGGTCTTTTGGTGCGGATGTGTGTCGTCAGTTGTTGTTGCTGGACGCCACCAAGAACGGCAGCATAATGACAGCTACCTAGATCACCAACTGAGAAGCAATTGAACTCTAGTCAACTCCGTAATATACTCCTTGACACGATTGCGACTCGGCGCACTCTTTCGGAACACCACGTGCAATTGTCTTATGTGGTGTCCCTTGGGCGCTCTTTATGGAATACTTCAGAATCTTTATCAAATAAAGAAATCACCAAAAATAGCGTTTTTTTCTGGTCTTTAATACATAGGAGTTGTACAGGGGGTCCCAGAAGAAACACCTAACTGCTGTGTTGCTGCTGTGTCTTAAAGTCTGTCCTAGGGGTGATCCATTTCACCCCTTTTCTGTGGGTGGAGTGCTCACATATAAAATGTTTTTTTTACGATTTTGTCTACAAATATTACCCGATCTTAATTAAATTTGGAAAATCGGTAGATTATGTGCCCATTCATATATATACCTAGTTTCTCTAGCTCTTACAGTCTCCGAGATCTAATTTCATTCCGAAACAATTGGTTTGATATAGTTGTCCGTTCTGGATCAAATCTGGTCAGCGGATGTGTAAAAAATGGGTTATATGGGAGCTATAAGATATAGTTGACCGATCTGGATGAATCTCGAACTTAACTAGCGTGCAAAAAAGAAACATCTGGTAAAAATTTCAGCTCTGTAGCTGTTAAGACTTCTGAGATCTTGGAGTTGAAACAGACGGACGAACACTTGGACAAACATGGCTATATCGACTGCCCTTGTACTGCTGACTAAGAATATATTTACTTTATACAGTCGGAAAAGCTTCCTTCTATACCATTTTGTGAATGGTATTAAAAAAAAGAAAATTTGTTCATTATTTTTTGCTGCTATCAGATGAAGTAAGAAGCTGTAAAAATCATGGAGATTCTTAATAAATTTTCAAATGTTTTTGGGAAACCATCGCCGTTTTCCTCTCACTAATGACCTTGAGCCTGCTAGTCCTAGAAAGTTAAAAAAAAGTCCATGCACTATTCTAGCCGGAGCAAACCTCTGGAACCACTTCAAGTTTTTTGAGCTGACTGAAATAATGCGGCATTGCGATGGTCGTGAATTTGCCATATCCCTCAAGAAAATGTCGGAGGCCAGGACGACTGAAGCACACACGTTCAGCGCCTTAAAGAAAGAGTGCTTCACTCTAACCAAGTTCCGTCTGATGCAATCCTTCTATTCTACTCAAACGATGAAGTCAGCCGTTACAACAACAAGAAACTAGACGAAATTCCCACTGAAAATTCGTGTCAACGGCTTTCGTTGGCTTGATTCCTTGAGAAGTGCTCAGAACTTAGCAACTGTTAAAACTCAATATCTTGATTATTCACTCCCACTTAAGGTCACCGCAAAGTATATGGCTACCGTGAACACCAGTGGCGGTGTTATAAATGGAGCGACTGGTCAACTGATGCAAATTGATCATACCGCAGTGAATGGCTCAGAAACTTTAACAGCTTTGTGGATTAACTTTTCCGAAGCCACAGTTTGATCGATTGCTAGATCAAAGATTCCCATCCCAACCGTGAATGGACACCCATTGTGAAAGCTTTGCTTTATGACATTGAAGAATAGTAAATAGAAGCATTTTAGTATTTATTTATTATTTACAAAATAGAAGAATTTATCCAGCTCACCCATAAAACAGGCATTTGAAGCCGCAACATTCCACAGCCGTTCAATGAACGTTTCCTCTTTGTCTTGATTTGTGCACGTTACCTATAAATCGCATGGCCATCTTATCTTACTCCAAATTGTCAAACAGACGGCCCTTACCGACTTCAATATATTACCACAACATACAATCTATTCATTCTCACTTTGATGATATTTCAAATGACGGAATATTAGTTTTCTTGGAACTTTTGTGAAAATCCAGTAATTTACTAAGAAGCAATTTCGACGTGAAATTTTGTGGTGAATTTTAAATGCACATTTTCGCTTTTCGGGGCTCTGCAACCCATACGGCGTGCTCATCGTTTCTTTTTCTCGTGGTGAATCGAAAGTTCCATTCAATGTGCTTCAACCTGCACCTTCAATGTGCAACTTGAACCTCGCACGCATCGTCCTGCGCTTATGCTTCAACCTACGCATACGCTTCTTACCCCACTTAGCTCTTATTTTCCTTCTAGTCACGAAGACGATCTGAGAACGAAAGCAGCGGACTTCTTATGTTTCGTGGAGACTTGTTGATGTTTCAAGGGAAGAGTATACTCCTGGGTTTGATGGCAATCCACCGAAAAATGGAATTATGGTATTCGCCAAGCAGCACATTATTGGAAACGTGGAATCCCTTTTCAAATCTGATAAAGGCATAAGCCCGAGAAGAGTTTGTCAGTCGATTCAAGTACTTGATTACATCATATATCGTAATTACATTCGAAATGATGTGGAAAAAGTACGCAGAACACAGAACAGTAAGGTGGTAAAATTAGGAGATTTCAACTTAACAAAGTTGGTCTCTTTCTGATATTTAAAGGGCCAACTACAAAACATTCAACACAAATTGATTGGATACTCGGCGAGAATTCAGTTCAAAATTCTATAGTCATAACTTATGAACCGCGTATAGCCACCATGATGGCATATTTCTTAAGCATAGTTTGTAAATAATTTGCTGTGTGTGTAACGTAGACTTATGAAATGGTATATATGTATTTATACCTATTAGCATTAAAGAGAGTAAGTGATTAAAAATTGTAAAGGAAACTGTTTCAATTAAAACCCAAATCTTAATAAATGTCACAAGAAATTATTATTTAAAAGCAAAATCGTTTCTCTTTACATTCTTATATATATATATTTTGACTGTGAATGGCATATATACAGTCGAAGCGAGATATTCTTCTTGTTTTCATTTAGATTTCGTTGTCCAACATAAATCTTCTTGCATGTAGATATACTATCTCCACCGCATGGTATCTCATATATGACGTTGTTCTTGTTTAGGAGGAGGTCTTGTGGAGGTAGGAGTTTTGAAGTCGTCCGGATAAATTTGATAGAATGATCTGTATGTTTGTGTCTCCTTATTCTGGTGTTCCAGCTTTTAATATTTATACTCATACTCTAGTAGAGTAAACGAGTATATTGTATTCGTGCGAATGCATGTAACAGGCAGAAGAAAGCATCTCCTACCCCATAAATGATATATATTCTTGATCAGCATCAGCACAGCCGAGTCGGCTCATTTGAAATGGGAATCTCTTTCGGAACCTTCTTGTCCGTGGTGTTGGTGTTGTAATCTCCTTGCCCTTCTTTTTCCTTGTGGGCCCCTTATCAGTCGCTTTGGAGATGGAAATATCAAATGTAAGTTGAGAATCGGCTTGCTTATAATTTACTATAAAATACTTCCTTTATAATCAATCACAGGCGTGTTTACGCTTAGAAGCCACACCTTGGGATGTGTCAGTTTGACTACGGGATCCACTAGAAGGGACGCCGAGAACGGGACTCAGACCATGGTGATCCACTACGCGAGCCGCTATGGCTACGTGTTCGTTTGGAACCGTGAAGGCAATCCAGAACTGGAACTGCTACGTGAACGCCGCAAGCCGCTAGAGGAGCTTTCTGAATCGCTACTTGAAGAACGTTAGGCGTTTCTTTAGCGCCAAGATTCGCTACGATGCAAGAAAGGAAAGCTAGCTTCGCCTTGCTGAAGTTTATATACCATTTACATTGTAAATATATACCGATCTAGATCTGAATGGAGTGGATACAAGGGATACAAGACGGATTTGTTTTAATTTGAATGAAAAAAAATACTATGTTTATCAATAAATACAAAAAAAAAAAAATACCTTTAATATTGCAGAAAAACACAATCATGTAATAGTTATATTCTAGTTGTTTCTCCCCCTGTCAAATTGTATGTGTAAAGATTGCACCTACCTCATCGCCATATGGCGGCTGTTGTGTGCTCGGCCAGTAATCGTAGGCAAACCAGTGGCATCAGCTGTCGTCGCCTCATAATCTGTTGCCGCTGCATATGCCTCAGTCGTTGGCTCAATGTGACCATAGCCTACTCCGGCTGCGGCTCGAACAGTTGGCTGTGCGGCTGGATCGTACACCTGGTGTTGCTGCTGCTGCTGTTGTTGTTGTGCAGCATAAGGATCATAGAAAGGCTGTAGCACTTGCCCTTGCCGATAGGCTGCACATAGCTACGGAGCTTATCCATGGCGGCCTGTTCGGCGGGCTGGGAAGACCCACTACCTTGTCCAGCTCCAGCAGCACCACCATTACCACCAGCTGCGTTTGGGTTGTCCTCATCAATGACTGCAGTGGAGTTTGTCTCAACGTTGCCAGGTCCCTCGGCTGCAGCTTCATCTGCATCCACATCCGAGTCCAATCCCTGCTCTGCCTCAACATCTTCATCGCTGGGCTTGTAAGAATACTCCTGCTGGTTATCCAGCACCAAATCTCCCAAATCGGTGTCCGCAATATACTGTTGGGAAATATCTTAATTCAGTTTCCAATCCCACAAATGATCTCACATCTTCACCCACAGACTCAACTCACCCCGTTTTGGGTCACCCAAATTTATGCAACCCGATTCTGGTTTGATTTGGATGAAAAATAGAAAAGTTATGCTCCTAAGTGTAGGAACAATCGGTTAAATGGCCGCCATACGATACAGTTGTCCGATCTGGATAAAACTCGAACTTTTCCTGACAAAATTAATATACCATTTCGAAAATGGTATAAAAAACGAACCCTTAAAAGTTTCCTTAGCAAAATTCCAGAAGATAAGTTTAGCTTTCATTAACACATTGATTTTCGTCGAGTGCCAAACAGTGCAGGCTGACAGCAGGGGAGGCTGCGGCCGGGCAATGTAAATGAAATCAATATAATTGATGCAGCTTTCTTCATATGTGTATGTGTGTGTGTGTGTGCATTTGATGTGCATTTGAATTTTGCCATTGCAAATTCAGTCACCATTCCAGACTTTTCAGGTTTTCATCCCATTGAGATTTCAGAGGCAGCAGGAAAATCATATCACATTGATAAATAAAGAGATTTGTATCTATATAAATTATAAAAGTCAACGTATATATGTGCATTCATACCAGCATTTTCAACCGGGCATTGCCGGGTTACCTTTTTAAGTGGTTTTCCAAGGATGCTCCAAGGATGAGTCAATTGGCAATCTGCGCTTCATTGAAATCAATCCAAACTCGATTTGTATCCCTTTTGGAAGGCCCCAGGTCCGTTGACCGAATTCCATCAAGATCGGTCTGTTATATGATATAGCAGCTTACGGGGTATTCAACTGTCGAGCAAGCTCGACTGTAGCGATACAGCGAATAACGGTATTTCAGTTTTACCGCTGTACGATGTAAAGAAAACGAAACAAAACGAAAAGAGGTAAGAGAGCACGGCTAGCTTTGGCTTTCCGAAGCTTATATACCATTCACATTGCAAATATATAACCGATTTAGACCTAATCTAAGTGTTCATTCCGGAACAATCGGTTATTTGGGAGCTATATGATCCGATCTGCCCAAACTTTGTGGAAATAATCAGTTTGCAAGCGAAATATTAATGAACTGTTTTAATATTAATATCCACATACCGCGTCAAATGCCTGGAGCCACATCCTTGGATGCAAGCACTAGCAGATTGCCTGAAGAATGTGCTGAAGAATTTACCACTTTGGGATTATATCAGCAACGTTTGACCCCGACTCTTACATACTAGTGCGAAATATAATTTGCAAAATATAATAAAGTTCTTGAAAAACTCTTTCTCAATTGGTAAACAATGTGTACGCATGACAACAAAAGAAATTCCAAGTTTTGTCATGATATTTGTAAGGTTTCAGGGGATGTAGCATATCCTACTACTACTTGATTTTCAAGTTGGACATCCAAAAACAAAACCAACCAGGAGGTAAAGTAAACAAGTTTCGCCTGACCCTATCCGGAGCCTTGTTATCTTGTGTTGTGTTGTGATAAATTCGCTTTAGGGTCGGTAGTTTACGAACATATTGCACGTAGGTGTCACAACATAGTTGACCTTGATATACTCAAATCGCCCATGCAACAGGTCTATTTTATGGCGAACCTGGTACTCCATTGATTACATGCAGCTAGATCGGCCGTTTGGCCTACTGTGCCTGCGAGACCTAGCAAAGCCAACAGCAAATCACCAAAAAAAGCATTTGATAGCCTTCTCACTTTCGCCACGCATGCCAACAACACCGCAAGTAGAGCTAAAGAGCGGAACTAGGTACGGAAAGCTCAGGTCAGGGAGGTATCCTCTCCACCAGAGCTAGTGGGAGCCTGCCCTAATTGATCGCCCTAATATTAGAAAAAAAGAAGAAAAACACGGGACTACGAAAGAGAAATACTGGATAAGGAAGAGGAGACTGCCAAGACAACCTTAAGCAAAATATCCCGACTATGACTTGCTCTCCGTCGGTTAAATCGGGACCCCAATAACCCCCTCCCTTCATATTCAAGTAGGCTCCTGCTAATAAACCTTCCATCTCTTGAAAATCGTAGAATTATGCTTAGTGTTATCTTTATACATAAGCTGATTAATGGTGATATTGACTCGCCGTCTTTAAATAGACAAATTAGCTTTTGTGTTTCTCGTAGAACTACTAGAAATTATGTTCCTTTCTATCTTCAAGCACTGTAACTTAAACTATGTCCTGCATGAACCTTTTCGTGTCCTTTCTTGTAACTACAATAATCTCTCTAACTTTATCTCTATTAATAACTCCCTTAACTCAAACAAAACGTCTATACTAACGTCTCTACCTGGTAGATAATGTAAATTGTTTATGGCTTCTTGTTTTTATTTTCATTGAAAGTGAGTGAGGGGAGTCTGCGTTTTTTTCCGTCTTCGTGATTCGTGTCGCTCGTTATGAGGCTGCGCCCCTCGGTCGGTTGGGAGGGAGTTGGGGTAGCTTCTAGCCTTGGCTTCGCGCGTAACAAGCCCCGTGGCTTGGTATCGTGGGTCCACTTGAACGTGCAGCGCATTGTACGTCAACGTCCCGATAAAGCAGAAAGAGCATTTTCTGCTTTAGGCTGCCAGAAAATTCAAAGAAGTGATAATATGCTTCGAATATGTCATCACCTTCGCTTCCTGAGGAAATGCGCAAGCCACGCACAATGACTCTTCGCCCTAAAATCAATGCTAAATGTAAGGATTGCAGACGAATATAATGAAACATTGGTGCTGCCCTAACAGGGACATTTTGATCCCCGGTTGCAGCAAAGTCATTCAAATTTCGAGAAGAGCTGGTCATTCAAGCCACATCCTACACATCGTCGAACAAAACGGCCACTAAAACGGTCGTTAATCTCCTCCGACAAAAAGCGCGGCACGCCCAGCGCTGAGAATGAGACCACCACAGCATAGTCATAGCCTGCGTCACCATCGTGCAGTACCACGTCAGCAGGCGTGTGGCTGCTGGATAAGCCACCAGCACTAGAACCGCGAAACTTGCTGATGTAATCTCAATCGTCTTGGAGAAAGCCGACCAGAATACCTAAAGCAAATGGAACGAATCTTTGAACATCGCTGACTGGCCAACCTGGAATTCATGCATACAGATAATTTTCTATAAACTCTCAGCCTCTTCAGCCAGGCCGCGCCATCAGAGAGCACCACGACGGGGGCATTCCTTCAGCTGCGCAACTCAAGTCTGCGGAATTTCCCCTAGCTCGGAACATCGTATCACTCACTGGCTGTACACAGTTTAGGAACATGTCGCCACTACAGCGACACGATGCAGTATGAACTGCTTAACAAGGGGACATCACGCAGTACCATGTCCATCGAGGTAGCAGTGTCGAGTATGTAGTCGACCGCAATACACTCTTTTGCATCGATCAGATCAGCGGCACGCCCTCCTATGCCCAATGTAGAGCCCAGAGCATCATCTGCGGCAGCTACTCATTTACCAGCACAATCTCAGGCGGCAAATAAACCTGTACCGGAATCCCAGCAGCCAGTCGCCCACAGAATTTTGAGCTCCCACTTGATTTTTGCATAAGTACACATATTGCAGAAATAGATATATCACCCTGGAATTTGCTTCAGAATATAAAGTTGGCAGATGAGCAATTTTATAAACCCAATCGTATTGATTTGCTTATTGGTCCTGAAACCTTTTTCTGAGATCCTTACAGTGGGGCAGATCAAATTGGCTGGCTACTTGGCTGGATAGTCTCTAGACGATACGAAAGCAATAGTCGTTCATCATCACACATCTGTTCACTATCTATAGAGGAGTCCATCGACAGGAACCTGGAACGGATATGGCATATCGATGATGCTAGTGAGCCCTTGAACAAACTTACTCTAGAACAACAACAATTTTTAACGGATTTTTGGCAGAGTCACAGTTCGGCTATCCTTCAAAGATGACCCAAGATATCTTGGTAGCTCATACGAAACTGTTAAGAAAAGCTTTGAGACTTTGAAGATGTGCTTATGCGGAATTTATGCATATGAGTTTGGTACCATTCCCCAGGCTGCAAGAGCCACATTACTTTATACCACACCATTGTGTGTTCAAGATGAATAGCAAAACGACTAAATTGCGAGTTGTCTTTTACGTATCTTGTATATCTTCATCCGAGAGGTCTCTCAACGAACCGTTAATGGTGGGACCAACGATTCCTACAGAATTGTATCAGCTGCTTCTAGAGATCGGATGTTCAGGTACGCAATCAATGCTGATGTAGTCAAATGTTCAGGCAAGTTCTGGTAGACCCACGTGATCGCAAATTTCAATACATTCTATGGAGACATTCTACAAACTCAACATGGTCACCTATGGTACAGCACCTGCTCCATATCTAACAACACGGGCCATGACGTGTCTAGTAGATCTTCACTCGCACGATTTCAAGCTCGAAGCAGAAGCTGTCAAGTCCTCTTTTTATGTAGACGATTTCTTATGTGGACATGATATTGTAGAAGGCATAAGCCAACTCCAGGCAGAAGTCATCGAGATTCTCAGCAAAGGACAAATGGAGTTGGATAAATGGCACTCAAATCATCCAGACTTTGTTAATGACAGCACAGTAAGGGATCTCAGTTTCAAAGATACAGATGTCACTAGCACACTTTGCCTAACATGGGATTAACGAGCTGATTGTTTTTTTATTCGTATTCCGACCAAAGAAGAAGCTGGATGACATGACCGAGCGAACCATACTATCACTGGTATCATCACTATTTGATCCTATATGACTGGTAGCACCTGTAGTTATAGGTGCGAAAATCATTATGCCAGAGCTATGGTTACTGAAATTGGATTTGGATGAAGCTCTCCCAAAGCACCTTAATCAACACTACCATCATTGGAATCGATGGCAATTACAACTAGATCTTCATAGTCTTCAGCTACATGGATTCTGCGATGCATATATTCGCACATATGTATGCCGTATATATGCTTCAACGGTAGGGGGTGATTGCAAGGTTAGGCTACAGCTGATAACGACAAGGTCTAGGGTGGCACCAAAACGAAAGCTGTCATTACCGAAATTGGAATTAGCTGGAGCTCATCTTTTGACATTACTAATTGCCAAATTCAAGCACATCTTCAAAATGCACAACATGGTATATCTGTGGAGCGATTCTCAGATCGTCCTGCATTAAAAAAAAGTAACATTCTTGCTGATATACAGGAGAACACTTCGGATTGTATCTGGAGATATGTATCCACTCGCTGCAATCCTGCCGATTTGTTCTCTAAGGGATGTAGGCCATCGGAGCTGCAGGATGGGGCCGGCATATCTGGCTCAAGCTTCTAACACTTGGTCTATGGACACAAGGCACTATGTTGATTTAGAGATAAACTATTATTGAAATAAACTACCTAGTAGATGCTCGCCAGATTATTATTACACATCAAAAATGTTTGCATGTAGTGGTAATCATGCTGCGATACTGCATCAAGGCACGGGCTTACTGCACCGACTGCAACGTGCTCTTCGTTGCTTTGGTTGGAACATTCAGCAGCAACACTTTCCTGAGGAAATACGCATTCTTCAGAAATGTCAAGAAGTATCCAGCCATCTCAAGCTACTGAATCCATTTTTACAACATACTGAGGATGTCTCGAGCTAGCAAGTATTCCCGAAGCGGTCAAGCACCCAATACTACTACCGAGCAAAAATTAGTTCGCTAGACGGTATATGGAGCACCTTCATATGAAAATGACCAGTTGGCCTACTACGGTATCAATTCTGGCTTGTCAACGCACGAGGCCTGACTAGAAACGTAGTCAGATCATGTGTTCACTGCGTGCGATACAAGCCAAGGCTTCAACAGCAGATGATGGGATGCCTTCCAGTGGAGAGACTGACGTATCCATTGATGCATTCTTATCTGCATTAAAGAGAATGTTTTCATTTATATTCAAGCAAGAAAATCAAATTTTAATTGTAAACTTTTGTACAAATCAATATGTAAGTTTTCATTTTATCCCTCCCAGGGCACCACACTTTGGCGGTCTTTGGGAAGCAGCTGCCAAGAGGGCGAAAGGTCTAATGATTCGCACCCTGATGAATGCTCGTCTTACGTTTGAAGACCTCACCACAGTAGTGAAGGCAGTTCTCAATACCCGTCCACTGGCGCCTCTCTCGTCTGATCCTAATGACTTGAACGCACTGACACCAGGATACCTTCTGACAGGTGGTCCCCTCCGGGCTTTGCCAGAATATCCAATCGAAGATAACAAACTCGATCAGTTAGAGTGCTGGAGACGTGTTACTATCATCAACCAGAACTTCTGGCGACTCTGGCTAAACGACTATATCAATGAGCTACAATTTTGAACCAAATGGACTAAGGCGCATGACATTCTGGCTGTTGGCTCTAAGGTGGCTACGGGGTCGTATTGTAGCAACTATTCCTGGCAAGCATCATCAATTTCGAGTGGGAGAGGTTCGCACATCCAAGGGCATCATTAGACGCCTTATTCAGTAGTTGGCATTGCTTCCTGTTGCAGTTCCGTCTTGAGCGAAAGTTATAGAGCGAGTATATATATATATTCCTGATCAGCATGACCAGGTTAATCGATATAATCATGTCCGACTGTCCGTCTGTCCGTCCGTCTGTTTCAATACAAAGATCTCAGAAGTGTTAAAATTTACAAAGCTGAAATTTTTACCAGATTTTCAGTTTTATCCAGATCGGACAACTATATCATATAGCCCCATACAACCGATTGTTCCGGTATGAACACTTAGGAGCATAAATTTTCTGTTTTTTATCCAAATTAAAATAAATTCGTCTTGTCGCAATATCGACCATAGCGTTCTTACTTGTTTTTTTTGTGTTCCAACGGAAAGTTGGTAAAAATCGAGGTGAACCAAGAGGGGAAGGCTAACTTCTGCTTGCCGAAAGTTATATACCCATCAAAACTATAAAAAGGAAGGAAAACTTCGAAATCTAAAAAGTATTTCCTTCAGCTTCTTCAAATTACCTTTTTGCGTGTGTTGTTATATACAAACACAAATGCTCTCGTATACTGCCTCAAAGCTGCGTTGGATGTCAAAAATGCATTCAACACAGCCAGGTGGGATAAAATACTGGAGGCTCTGGCTAGTAGGCGCGACCCTTGATACCTGCTGGAGATAATTAAAAGCTACTTCAGCGGAAGATTACTCCAGTACTCTACGCTAGATGGTCTCAAAAGCCACCAAGTGTCCCCCGGCGTCCCTCATGGATCAGTCTTGGGTCCACTACTGCGGAACATATTGTACGACGGAGTTCTGCGGATAGCCCACCCGGCAGATACACACGTCATAGGCTTCGCTGACGATGTAGCTGTGGTCGTTGTCGGCAAGGGGGAAGTAACTGCCGCATCGCCCGTATCCACGACTGGTTGGCAGCGGCAGGCCTAGATCTGGCTGCGCACAAGACTGAAGCACGTCTTGTCAGCAGCCGAAAGAAACTGGAAACTGCAAGCATACTGGTAGGCAACACTCCGATTGCCTCAGAACGGGCCATCAGATACCTGGTGGTCATGCTCGACACGAGGTTGTCCTTCCGAGAGCACCTCGAACATGTTCACAAAAGGCCGGCTGAATCCTGTCGTGCACTCTCCCGCATAATGTTGAACATCCGAGTTCCAAAACAGCAGCGTCGCCGGCTACTCATGAGCGTAAATAGGGCTATCATCCTCTATGCAGCACCTATTTGGGGCCGAGCGATGGCGGTTCCAAGCTACAGTCGAGGCGTTTGCGCGAGCTACCGCCTAAGCGCCATACGGGCCTTCCGAACCATTTCGGACGAGGCAGCTCTGGTCCTGGCGGGGATGCTTCCATTACAGGAATTAGTCAAGCAGGCAGAGCAGATTCGTGCTGTAGCCGGAGCTCACGTAGAAGCCCCCACTACAGAAAGCTCACGCGTTTTGAGACAGCAGAGCATCACAAGGTGGCAGGAACGTTGGGACCGGTCATCCAAAGGGCGATGGAAAACATCACCTTTCTGGGCATGGCTGCTTTCGGAGCTACCTTAAACGGTTTGGACATGACCAACGGATGCATGTCCCTGGTGCGAAGGCGACGCAGTAGAAAGCCCGTACCACGTGATCTTCGAGTGCGGGAGATTCGCCTCGCATAGGTCGACTCTGGTGGAAGTCATGGGAGGCCCGATCTCACCAGGCAACTTAATCACCTGCATGCTGGAGTCCAGCCAGAACTGGGAGGCAGAAAGCGCCCTCGCAGCGGCTGTCACAACAGAGCTCAGACGGGCTGAGCGCAACAGGAGGATATAGATAGCGCCAAGGCGCCTGCGAAGCATTGCTTTGCGGCCCAATTTAGTTAGCTCAATCTATTGTACCTTATATGGAAGCTTTATGTTATAGTGGTCCGATCTTTATGATTTTTACATATGAGCAGCTTGCGGCGAACGTCGCGAGTCGCTAGCTTCACTGAGAGAGTCGTTGGCATAGAAACTGACGAACAGACGGGCATGGCTATATCGACTCGTCTTGTCAGACTGATCAAGAATATATATATTTCATTATAATACCCTCTGCAAGAGTATAAAAATATAGGAATTTGCTCTTTCTTTTTTGTTTGTGATTTCCCTTGCCCCATTTCCCGTGAAAATGAGAATTGCTTTTTAGTTTTAATGTTTTCCATTATTTTTATTCATTTATTAATTGCCTTGCTTGTTGTTTAATACGTTTGCTATCTTGGTTACTTTGTCATATAATTTACACATTACTAAGATTATAAAAAAATAATTTATTAAAAATCAAATTAAAAACAATAGCTCGACTAAGGCATTAACTCTGTTAGTCGCTCTCTCTCTCTCTTTCTTTCTTTCACACCACCAAAAAGCGTTATTTTTAATAAAAAAAAAACAATATCAGCTAAAATAAACAACACGATTTACTTTACAAAATTCACATTAATTAAATTTGGTATAAAAATCTAAAACAATTATAGTTTACATGCTTCTTCCATTTTCTGCTTTTACTCCGCATTTTTATATAAATATTTATTTGTTAGTTTATGATTTTAATTTATTTTGTTTTTTTTTTTGTTTTGCAAAAAACACTTACAACTTTATACCTGCTCATTGTGTTTTTGTGGTTGTTCATAATGCATTGTTGTTGTTGCTATTTTCTGCTGTTTTCTTTAAACATTGTTGATTTTGTTGCTTTTTTTAATAAAAAAAAAGTCAATGTTTAAAACATGAAATTTGTTCCATGCTAAACGAGCTCGCCATCCGCTCTTTGATTAATAATTCGCATACTAAATTTGTTCATAACTAGTTCTATTTTATGTTTTGTTTTTGTTTGTAATACAATTTATCATTTTCTCTGCAATTTTTAGAGCTTTCATTCTTTCTTTTTTCTTCAAATTTGTAAAAAAAAAGTTAGATTTTAAAATATTAAAAGCAACATTAGAGGCCAAAGCACAAGTAGGAGTATGCTGTCCTAGGATATAGTATGCTATAATATATCGGTGCACATATATAGACAAAGGCTTATGTATTCCGATTCCAAAAACTTCCAATGTCAAAATTATGCCTAACATACTCCACGCTTGACTCAGAAAATTGATGAATGTCAACTTGCAAGTCAAACCACACCCAGCCATGTAGTTCAAAATGTTCACAGAAGTATGATTTGATGATATAGGGTGCACACTAAGAAGCTGTTTTGCCAAAAATACCAACTGCAAGTTTTTCGACATTATGTCTTATTTGGCTGCAAAGTTGCAGAGTTCAAAAGCTGACAAGTTCATGTCAAAGACAACGGCCAAATCCGTTTACTTTTATTATAAGTGACAACTTGGTTTGGCTAGTGAATGGGCTTTTCTAAGCAGGTGGCATTTTCGTTTTTGTCGGAGAACTGCACTATTTCATCACTATCAACATTCACGCTCTTCATTGTATAAAATTGAAGTCGTCGCCTCTATCAGTGGTGCGTTCTATGAGCGTCTGCTCTTACGTATGGAGGTGCAAACACAGACAGGCACTCACTCAACAACAACAACAACTCGTCCTAAAACTCACTTTGGGTTGGTGGCCGCTGGAAGATACGGGGGAGAGTCTTCGGGCAATGACGCAGAGTGGCAGTGAGGGTGGTGCTTAGCAGCTATCAGTCTGCCTGTCTGTATACATGTGTCTCTATATAAGCGCATTTGGCTCTAGCCATTGTTTCTGTGTCTCTCTCCCTCTCTCTACGTTAAAAAATCACAAACTCGGACAAACTCAGTACTGCTTGGATAACCACATGCAATTTATAAAACTTACCGCGTTCCTATGCGTTTCGACGGAGCTTGCAATTCTCTGGTTTGGATCTTGAAAGCTGCAATTGCCTTGAATGTTGATTTAACAAAATGGTAGATGTAGATGAGACTATGGTCGAGTGCTTGATCCCATCATGTTGGAAGTACTCAAAAATTTGGAATTAGATCTAAAAATTTTGAACTTATTTAACTTTCTTTACTTTGAACATGCACATACATCTAAGAAACTTTCAATGCCACCCTCTGTCCAGACAATGATTGCAATATGAGATGTCTTACAAATAGACCACATAATGCTAATAATACCATTCGCAAAAAGGTATATTAATTTTGCCAGGAAGGTTGCAACGCACAGAAAGAAGCGTTTCCGACTATATATATTCTTGATCAGCATGACAAGGGGAATCGTCCGTCCGTCTGTTTCAACACAAAAATCTCAGAAATCTTAAGAAATCGTAAGAAATCACATTTACAATGTGAATGCCGAAGCTAGATTGATTTCCTATCTGGTTTTGGAAAAAACAAGTCGATATTCCGACTATAACATACTCATACTTATCATCTATTTAATATTCGACAGACTCAAAAGTATGCAATACTTTCTAATTCTTTTTTCTTGGGCTAGGATGCTCTCAAACGAAATTTAGCAAATGTTGTTATCCATATAGAAACCGAGTCTAAACTAAATGTGTCAAAAATTGTGGGAGATATTCGGTTTTTTATCGATCGGAATCAACATACCAAATTTGGTAGCTAGATTGTAGTCTCCGAGATCTAGGCGTTCGGACATGACTAGATCTAGGCTGTTGATGCTGTTGATATATATATATATATATATATATATATATATATATACTTTATGGGGTCGAGAAGGGTACATACATTTGCAAGAAGACAATATACCTGTTTACTCTACTAGAGCATGAGTATAAAAACCAACTCAACAAGCTAAATGTTGTTGCATTTGAAGCAGTAAACAAATAATTGTTACTTTCGCTTTTCTTAACAGACTTAGAAACATAACAACAAATACATAAATAAATTATATCCTATATAGCAGTGGTCGACCTTTCCCTATCTTTTGAGCTTAGGAAGAAGTCCAGAAGCTTTTGGTGTGGCTGCGACAATGCGCATTCGGCTCAGGCTTTTTTAGTTTCTACGCACACAAACGCAATGCCAACATATGATTGTATTTTGTGTCGGCCACTGATATATAGATGACATTTATATAGATACAGTTACAGCTTACAAAATACTCATACATGTATATACAAAATTTGAATTGGACGACATTGAATGGTTTCTACGAAAATCTCACTTAGAGTTTTAGGTTTTTATAAAATGTATCTAAGAGAAGTGGCGTGGCAGGGGAGGGGGTTTGGTTGGCAGTCTGGCAAGACTATAAAATAAATTGTGATTTTTAATACAAACCCGCCCAGATGCACAGAGACATTCGAAAATTTCATTTTCCACTCCGCTTTAGGTTAGGGGAAATGGCGACGAGGTAGTTTTATTCTATACGATGGATATCTCCTCAAACAGACTTCAAAAGGGACAATCGAGCGAGAGGACGACAGCCTGCCTTTATCGGAAGCACTGCATATTGGGTTAAGTATAATTATTTGCAACTCTGAAAGTATTCCTCAATACAATTTATTTTCTAGTGTTGAACCCTGGTGAACCCAAAGACCATTGAAATAACAGATTGAGTAACGAGGACGATAAACGTAGCCAGTGATGGTCCACCTTCCACTAGATGGCAAGAGGATGATGCCATTTCCAAAGGACCAACGAAAGACTGACGAATTGTAGTGCAGCGGGGGCGATGAGCATGTTATCTGCTAGCGGACACTGCAGTGCAAGGATTGCCAACTTGAGATAATGACCAATATAATGACTGTTTTCGAGCGCTCTCTGCGTGGCAATACCTGATAAGGAGCATATGAAACACGATCTACCTGATAGTTAACTAAATGGTTTCAGAACGTTTTCACAATTTCTCGATAACATTACATGAGTTTAAGGAAAAGGCAATGCTCATCCGGAGTTAAAGATAAAGTGGAAGTTAGCTTGATCGAGAAGATTTGAAGGGGTTCAGGTTTGGCTGACAGGTTATGGCCCAATGTTTAGCTACAGCTAACCTAACCTAAACAAACCAAACGTTACTCATCTCTGGGAATTACAATGGTATTTGTCTTGGCTATATGTCATACATATGGGACTACGCATGTGCATGGTATGTATGTACAAAAACGTATTCATTATGTTATATACAAATATCTGATAATCGCATTTTTCATATTAATTTTTGATCTTACAAAATCTACCTTAAATATATGTATATATGCATATATAGAATTTTGTGGCCAAGCTCTAAGCAAACTCTGCACCTTCCCTTTCAATTTTTTAGATTTTTTTAAGAATTTTTTTTTTATTTATTTTTATTTTGTTTATATTTTAGCTATTAATTTATATACATATACACACACGCACGCACATAGATATAAATACTATTCAATAATTGCCACATACATACATAGATACACACACACACACAAACAAACTCTATAGACGATGACGACGGCACTAAAAATGTCCTTTCATTATTTTTTTTCGATTCGTTTCGCTTTGATTACACGATTTTCTGTTGTTTTGGCGTTTTTTTTTTCTTTCTTTCTTTTTTCGATAAAGTTCGCTTGTTTTTGTTTAATTTCCGTTTTTGAGCTTAGAATTACTAAATAAATTGTTTTTGTTAGGCTCACTTGTTTGTGTTTTTGTCGATTTTTACAAAAATTTCAACATTGGAAAAAATAGTTAATCGAACATTGAGAAAAAGGACCTGATAGGATTATACTTATAAAGCTTTCTATTTCAATTTTTTTAAGTTGATTTGGAGGTTGGGATTAGTGTATGGGGTATGGGTTGTATTGGATGATTCAGTTATATAACATATATATACATATAATATATATACTTCCTTGTTTACAATTTCATTTGTTTTATTACAAATTACATTTCCTTTTCTCGTGTTAATACAAGGATGGTGTAAAAAGTAGTAGAACATTATAGAGAGGCAAGCTTTGACATCAACAACTTTTCAAGGAGCAAAAGCTTTACTCAGCAATTTGAACTTTGAGCATGGTTCCGTTATTCTCAACTCTTGTCTTCGACTAACTTTAACTTTAACTTTTCCTAAAATGTTGTGTTTTTGTGTTAGGGGAGTCAAGGTCGAAAAACCTGTGACTGTTTTCAGCAGCCTTTGGCCTTTGGAAATGCTTTTAAGTCTCTCGGATTGCCTGATGCCAGCAGCGTCCCACTGTATTTAACAACGGGAACAGAAAACAAAATACATTTAACAAGAATTGGAGCTTCGGCAGAGATTGGAGTTCGATAGGGATTCGACTCTGAGTGTTGAAAAAAATTGGTTTTATAGAGTGGGTGAGCACTAAGACTGCCTTTTGAAATATTCTAGTCAATTCGAGGTTTACGTTTGTATTGAAAAAAAAAGAAACGAATAAAGCCCAACTGACGAGAGCTAGGACGCTGAAAATATGTGAGACAGAACTGTAAGAAAGTGGACAGGGAAATCGAGAGAGCCTTGAATAAGGTGTGCAAATAGCGGAACAAAATCATCTTAAGCTAAAATTCAAGAACTCATAATAAATAGCTTAATTTCTTGATACATTTTTTGTAAGACAAAGCCTGCCTGCCCTTCCCTCTATCAAATCATATAAAAATATAATATGTTCAGGTACCGGAAATAAAAGTGAAATATAAAAATATCTAAAAAGGGATTATTAGCGAAATTTAAGCATTGTTAGCCTCAAAAATAATACAATAAAATTTAAAAAAAAAAATTGATTCACTAAGAAAATGTTTATAATTTAATTTACAACTGTTACGGTCCCTGAATTATACATATACAAATAATTTTACTTAAGAAGGCCTTTAACTCATCATTACCTAATTTACAATAACAATCAAATCCATGCAAGCTTTTGCTTCAACGCTGATTTAAGTTGGTTAAATAGCAAAACATTGAACGGTGTAAGTGAACTAAGCTTAGTTAAAGTTATCTGAAGACTGAAGAAATAGCAAAGCAGCTATATTATATTCTCATGGGGTGGTGACCCAGCTGGACCTCGACCTATTATACCCCCTACATGGCCTAAAGCTCTTCCACTAATCCAATATACTGCACATATGTCAGTATCTTCGATTCAGGGCTACAATGCTAGTTTTGTATGACTGCGCAGTCTACAGTGTCCTGTTAAGAGTCCAGTCATAATTCGATTGGGGGTTTTCCCATGGATTATTAAGATCTTAAAAGAAGTCTTAAGGTTATAGCTGCCAAGGAGATTCCTTGACTGTATGATTCCTGGTGACTGCGTCCACCTCAGCAGTTGCCTCTTTTTTTCCTCAGTTCCTATAGCTAATTTCACAATAAGGTTTCGACCCAATTGGAGGATTTGCCTCCCCAGTTCTAGCTAGATTGTCGGCTGGTTCGTTTCCCGGGATGTTGTTGTGCCCCAGGACCTATCTTATGGTAAGTCTATCATTGGCGACTAGTCATCGTCCGTTGCGACATCTACATAAATATATGAGAGCTTAGCCAGAAGAACAAATCAACGTTTTTCACTAATTTCAGATCTAAAAGACGGCTAAATAAAAACATTTACAATTAAAAAGGTATATATATAACAGAGAACTGCAAAACCACAGTTTATTCATGAGTTCAGCGTACGCATTTTGCGTTCACGTCTCATCATTGCCTACAACTTCGATTTCAAAGACTCGGCAGCATTCAAAACGAGTATTGTTTGCTTAATTCGTAATTCAAAGAAAATGAAACCAGCGTGTTTTGGCCAGCTACCTGCCTATCCGTTTGTATGCAAATGTGTCATAATCGTTAAGTCCGACTCAACGATTTTCAGTTTGCCTTAAATACGTATTTCGTATAGACGACCGAACGAACGTTCAGTATGAAACCAGCTTCGTTGAAATGATGAAATATGGCCGACGAGCATCCCGGTCGACACACGCAAATAACATTCTGCTCTGTTCGCATTTGCACTTCTACTCAAATCATGCGGTTTCAAATCCGAGTGAGCACCTCCCTTTGAACTGAGGTTTGAAAAGTTTTGACTTGCAGTTGAATTCGTCAAATGGCATCACTACACGATTATATGAAATTCGAACATAAGTTTGAAACACCAAATTCATGCAGATTTGGGAACAGCAATTAGAAGTGGTATGGCATTAGTTTTACTTGTCAAATCGAAGGCCTGATTGCTTGAATGCTGCAGGGGCATACAATTTTCGTTAATGCGTTTGTAAGTTGCAGTTCTCTGATATATATACGTGTATTTTTTTGCATAATCTGCTTTAAAAAAATTCGTTTTTTTCTTTTGGAATTTTAATAGATTCTTCTACAAATTTATCCAGGTTGTAAAAATTGAAATCAAATAAAATAAATATAAATATAACGAATTGAATAGGTTAGTTGTTGCTTTAGCTGTAGCTGGAGTCCAAAGCTGGAGTCTAAACTTAAAGTATATTTATATATATATATATGTATATAGCTATATACAACAGAATAAAACTGGTTGGTGCGGTGTTGCTGGGCCTGGGATTGCAGTTGGAGCGGGAAGTAGAAATGCTGCTGCTGCTGCTGCTGGCGGCAGACTCTCTTGGCTCTCTCAAAAGAATGTGGAGAACTTGCGTTTGTTCAGAGTTTGTTGATGTTGATGCTGCTGATGCTGCTGCTGGTGATTATGAAGATGATTGGTCTGTGGGTGTTGCTGCTGACTAATGCCGATGCCGTTACCAAGGCCAATGATGCTTTGTTTAGCAGCCAGCACCGGGACCGAAGCATACGCAGCCGGCTCCAAGGCTTTGCCTAGCAAGTGAAGCGATTGTTGATGCTGCTGCTGATGCTGTGTCCCTCCCGTTGCTGTTGCCGGAGCAGCGGTTGGCATGATGACGACGGGCACAACCACGGGTTATACAGAGATCTCATAGTTCATGTCATAGATGCTGGCACGATCTGGCGTGGCGGAGGCATTGCCCAGCATATGCGATGACTGCGAGGAGTTCGCGGCCGCACCGCCTCCACCCCCGCCGCTGTTGGGCAATCCGCCATTATTGCGTGCAACTGCGGCTGCTGCCGCCGCTGCCTGCTGATGCTGCTGTTGTTGTTGCTGCTCCAAGGTCTGCATCTCCATGGAGTCCGTCATTTCCAGGGCACGCACAAAGCTCATGGGACGCGTGGGCGTTTGTTTGCGTTTGATCTGGGGCGAGGGCTGTGGCTGCATGGCGCTGGCCGCCACCGCACTGCTAACGCTGACGCCCAGCGGATTGGGTGGGAAAACAGGCACGCCGCCTCTCAGCTGGGGCTGATAGACACCACTGGACACACCTCCAGCTGCACTGGTTGCTGGCACATTCGCCAGGCTGCCGCTGCTGCCCGCTCCACCGACACCGCCGCCACCTACTCCTGTGCCATAGCGGAGAATATAGGTCTGGGCCGCCGAGGTCTGCGGCATTGTCGTGGGACTTGTGGGATTCGATCGATGATAAGAAGCTGCTGCTGCTGCCGCCGCCGCCGCCGCCGCCTGATGATGCTGCTGCTGCTGTTGGGCTGCATAGTCCTGGAGGCGTGAGTGCGTCATGATTAGAGGATGCGGCACTGCGCCGCCAGCTGTGATGTACTGGCCATGGGACGCCGCATTGCTGCTTGGCAAAGTGCCTGCACTGCTGCCAAAAGCCAAACCACCGCCGCCAGTATTGAATCCAGGCGATGTATCCTTCCACATGTAGACACCCCGCTGCGGACTGCCTGCCAGCTCTCGTATGTTATCCACCGTATTGTTGGAGCGGGCGTAGCTCAGCTCGCTGCCACCGCCGCCTTGGCGCACCAGCTCGCCCTCGGACAGAAAGCGACGCTGTGGACTGCCGCCATAGGCGGCCTGGGCCAAGGCAGCATGTTGTGGATGCACTAGAGGATTGGGAGTTCAATTGAAGCGCTTCTACCCGTGGGATAACTTTCAATCCAATCCCTGTCACACTCACCTTGCTGCTGTTGCTGTTGTTGCTGCTGTTGCTGCTGATGCTGTAGCATCACCCGCTGCTGTTGGAGCAGCAACTGTTGCTGCTGCTGCTGTATGGTTGGTGCTTGAGGATGCTGCGGCGGCAGCCCACTGGTGTACTCATAGTAAGCCGCTGCAGCTGCCGCCGCCTGTGCCTGCTGCTGCTGGGCCGCCGCTGCCGCGGCCTGGGCATTGAGACCTATGAAGTCCGGGCGTCGCGGTTGCGTTGGTGTGCCTGGATTGGACCTGAGATGGAATGATGATGGAAAGAATATATAGAATTAGATATGGTTGGACTGGGTCCTGGTTGAGAGCAATTCAAGTAAGTGTTATGCTGATTGAGCTGATCTGAGTTGACAAATGTTGAGTCAAAGTGTTAGAACGTGAAATGCAAGACACAGCCACGAGGTAGGAGATTATAATGGTGTGCAGGAAACGTGCAGGGGTGAGCTGGATTAGAATTGGCTGACCTGAGCTGAGATGGTTAAAGACTTTAGTTACAAACAAGTAAGAACGTTATAGTCGATATTCCGACTATAAGATACTCGTACTCAGCATTTATTCAACATTCGATACACTCAAAAGTATGCAACGTTTTTTTGATTTTTTGGAGGATGTCCCGACCTCTCATTCAAAATGCTTTTTCTACAATTTTGTTTACAAATATTATACATATATAAACCGAGTTTCAACTAAATGTGTCAAAAATTGTGGGAGATATGAGGTTTTTATCGATTTGTTGGGGCTTGACTGGCGAAACACTAGGTGAGCCTACATGCCAAATTTACTGACTCTCATAGTCTCCGAGATCAAGGTGTTAATATGGACGGACAGACGCACATGACTAGATCGATTCGGCTGTTGCTCCTGATCATGAGAGTATATATATACTCTACGGTTCATTTTGCCTGTTACATACATTTGCACAAATATAATATAGTCGTTGACTCTACTACTAGAGTACGAGTATAAAAAACTAAGCTCAGAGATCCGAATCAAAATTGAGAGGTTTGGATTATTCTATTAAGGAACTCCACAGCTGAAATGCTTGTTGTTGGTAAGATGTTTAGATTGGTTAGCTTATCACCGAATCAGACCTGTTCTAAGATTATAACTCATATTGAATTAACTGCATCTTATGATTGCAAACGCGATCAGCCCCAATGAATACAATTTGCCTACAAATTCGTTTTTAATTTTTCACACTTTTAAAAAAGTTTAGACCAGTGCTGTTGTTGCTTTCGTATTTCGTACAAGTATATCGGTAAATTGAGTTATGGATATAAGACTAGTGATATATCATGTAATCAATACATGTATATCGATATATTAAAGTGTCGGTATATGTGTATCGATATATTGAGTTGTCGATATATATAATATCGATATATGTAGGTCGATATGAAAATGAGTCCTCGATATATTTACATCGAATTTTGAGTTGTCGATATAGGTACATCGATATTTTGAATTATCGAATTATGAATTATTTTGAATTATATATATATATATATATATATATATATATCGATATATATATATATATATATATATATATATATATATATATCGATCATTTGAGTTTCCAATATATGTAAATTAATAAACAGGCTTGGCTAGATCAACTCTGCTGTTGATGCTGATCAAGAATATAAAGTGCGCGAAAGAAGTAAATGGGACACTACGTTCTAAGGAGTAACAACTTAACCCTTTGATATATTTTCAAAAAACAAATTATTATATAAACTTAATAATATTATGAATAGACTTTAACATATTTAAATAAAAAAAAATTGGGAAAATTAAGAAAAAAAAATTAAGACAAAATATTCTGAAGCGAAATAAGTAACTGGGACAAATTCATTATTTGTATGTCAAAACTTAAAAAAAAGAAAAACAAAAATTGTTAAACTATAACAATATCTTAAATAGAACACCCTTTGTTGTTCAACACCTTCACTATCCGTCCTGGCATTGAATTGACCAAGTTTTGGAGCATTTGTATATCCAATTTTTCCCATTCTCGCATAATGGCTTCTTTTAACTCGTTTAGAGTTGAAAATTGCTTCCCGTTGGCATAAACCCGTTGAGACAAGATGCCCCAAAGATTTTCAATCGGGCTTAGGTCCGGGCTGCGTGCTGGCCACTCTAAAACAGGAATTTGGGAATCTTTAAAAAAAGCTTTAGTGAGCCTTGCGGTATGGATGGGTGCATTATCCTGCTGGAAAATCCAGGTATCACCAAATTTATCCTCTCCAAATTGCACTAATACACTCTCCAAGAGCTCCACATAATTTTGTGCAGTCATTTTATGCGTTATAAAGCACATGGGTGTCTTTCCATTGAAGCCGAAGGCAGCCCATGTCATAAGAGATCCTCCGTGGAAATTTCTGGACACGTGGACTTTTTTTGGGCATCGTAAATCGCGGTAATAATAGCGGTAGCCATCAGGGCCGTCTAAATTAAACTTTTTCTCGTCGCTAAAAATTATATTTTCCCATTCAGTATCCCAAAATTTATATTTGTTTGCAAACTGCAATCGGGCAGCTTTGTGCCTAGGCAGTAGTTCCGGTTTTAACAGTTTTTTTCCATACGGAACATTCTCGGAACACTTTAAAATTTGTTGCACACGTCTCGTAGATATCGGTAGAGACAAATTGCTCCGTATTTGGGATGCGCTGATATTTTCCTTGACCGCTAGATTTTTTATTCGCCTTTTGTCCCGGTTGTCAACCAAGGGTGGGCGCCCAGAGCGGAGTTGTTTCCCATGATTTTCAGGGTTCTTTATTAATTTTTCCACCGTATTCTTATTTCTGCCAACCTTGCCTGCAATTTTGCGTATTGACATCCCCGAATCACGCAGTGCCAAGATTCTTCCACGCTCGATATCCGTTAAACGACCAAAACTTGACATTTCTTAACAAAAAAAAGAAGCAATTAGGAGCTGTTATAAGTAATGAATTTACTTAAAACTTACTTATTTTTGTGTATTTTAATATTCTGAACAGAATTCAATATGAAAAGTTCAAATTCTACGTGGTCAACCAGTCGCAAATTAAAACAAACTAATCTGTCCCATTTACTTATTTCGTTCGAAAAACTCAACATTGTCATCTATAAATAAACATAACGGAAAAACCGTGCGGTACTTTTTCGAAATTTTTTGCCTACCGCACAAGCACACTATAAACGAAATATAGTGAGAAGAGAGAAACACAAGAATTGCATCCTACGGTTAATACAGGGTGCCAAATCTTTGTCCCATTTACTTATTTCGGGCACTGTATATATGGGATGGGAACCACTTCCTTTTGCCTGTTACATACATTGCCACGAATACAGTAAACTCGTTTACTCTACTAGAATAAGAGTATAAAAATCTGCAGTTAGCAATGTCAGCTAGTTTTGATTTTGTACAGCATATGCTGAAATGCGCAGTCATTGGATGAGAGAGCGTAAGAGAGAGTAGCTGCAGACATAGCTGAGAGAGCCGCAAACATTTTTTGCTCGCTCTGTTCTGCGTTAGCTACAGTTTCCATTATTGCTTTCGCTTGGAATATGCGGTGCTCTTAGTTCCGTTTGGCAGCTCCTCTACAATAACTGCAGCGATTGCGATTGCTCTCGCTTCTTTGGAGCAGCCAATGCGAACACTGGTTACACGTGCCCAAAAAGCATACCAAACAGTGAGTTTTAGAGGATTGCAATGTTGATTTGTCGATCTCTCTTCGGATACTCTTCTCTTGAAATGCTGATAGGTCCTCAACTGAGCCTAAATTGAGCCCTTGAGTAATATTCACAAACATTTTGAAATAAATTTGAGCAATCTGCAAGCATTGTGCAAATCTTTTTATGGGAAGCATCCTATGTGTCCGCGGTGGACATGAAATTTTCAATCGGAAGCACTACAACAAAAACAATTATTAGAACCCGTCATGGCGATGCAATCACAGTGTGCGTGTGCATTTTGCTTGATGTTGCTTCATTTTGTATTCTGTTTTGTGAGTTCGTTTGACAGTTGCACTCTTTTTTTGGTCATAGCGAAACAGCAATGGGAACTGAAAGAGCTACTGGGTGCCCACTGCTGCTCTATGTAATTGCATTCAAGGCAAAAGAGAAGTTGAGCGAGAGATAGAGAATTACACACACTCACGCACAGAATGTTTAATACAAATTTTCAATTTCTTGTGACACTGTGATTGATGTGTGGTTAGTGTTTTGCCATGAGATGAAGATATCTAATTTCAATTGATTGCGAGTCCTCGTTTTTGTCGTCGACTGTGGCCTCCTACTGTGGCCAATTGAAGTAGCGTTGCCTGCCAGCCACCAGGCCGCCGTTATTGGCCAAGCGCTGCACAAAGTCCACCACAGTGCGAGGAACATCGGAGCGCACCACTTTGACGACGATGTGTAGTATGTTGACCACGCAGTACAGTAGTCCGCAGGCAATGATGATGGGCGCCAGCAAGAGTTTCGTCTGCGTTGAGTAGCGTGAGGTGTCCTCGAAATCGAAAAACTCCCAGAGATTGGTCTGACCGAGGAAATGTTTGCGCAGCTTGACCACCTGATCCTTCAGCCAGTTGAAGTACCAGCAGAGGAAGAACAGCACGCTGGATGCCATCCAGCCCAGCAAGTAGCCAGCCAATGTGATGTAGTCCATTTTGGATTGATTCATAATTCCAGCGCCAAGACCCACACCCAGACCCCTGCCCAGAGCTGGGAGAGTGTTGATGTTGAAGGCGCCTCGAGGGGTCGGGGTCGGTAGAGTGGCAGCAGCAGCTGCAGCAGCAGGACCCAGAACTCTGGGCGAGCTGTACGTGGTTGCGGTTGGATGTGCTCGCTGCTGTGGCTTTGGCCTCTCGCGGTGATCAATATCCTCATCATCAGAGTAAAAGCTGCTGCAGCTTGATGGCGGAGGCGTTGCCTGTTTTCTGCGTGAGATTGCACGTGAGCGCACACGTTCAATGATCTCCTGCAGGCGATCGACGGTGGCTACTCCCAATGCCTCTCCTCCCTCACTGCGACTACGCTCGGCCCCATAGAGATTTTGGAGCTTCTCTCTATATGATGGTTGCGCTGCTGGTTGTCCAGCCAGAGACAAGCTAGAGATTAAACTGGCCTCCGAGCATGTGCTGCAGTGCTGTTTCTTGTCAAACGACATCGTTGTCATCCCTCCATCGCCGCCCGCTTCGGAGCGCGGACGAACGTTTCCCTCTTTGTGACGAACGTTACTACCCATGTCCAGGGTTATGCCCAGATCGGCTCCATTCTGTGGCAGGCCACCATTAGTCTTGAAGCGCATTCCATTGAACTGAAATTGGCGACGTGAACGCAACTGCGGCGGAGAGGCCGCAGCTATGGATAAGGTTTGGTCCACCAAACGCAAACGTCTGCCACGCTCCACAGCTGAAGGTGAAGGCTCTGGCGGCTGCGCTGACTTCATCTGCCGGCTTGGCATTGACATCGGCATCGGGTTTTGTTTGAGATTTTCACTATACATTTTATTGCTATGCTTAAGGTTATGGTTATTCTTATAGTGATTATTGCTATCCATCGTTTCGCGAAAACACTTAGAAAATCCTTCAACCTGATGAAAATGAAAAACGAAAAATAACAGACGCCGAAAAAAGTAAAACTAGGAATTTGTGATATTTTTTGGTCTAAAAATTAAATCGTCGTTTTTGGGTGTGTTGATTTGTGTAACAATTCCAAATATAAACTAAAAATATAAAAGTATAAGCGAGGAAAACCGTTTTAACAGTTTGGCATAGGCATGCTTAGATTCTATAAGAAATTTCCCATTGTCACATCAAAGATCCTATAAAACGAAGAGAAAAACGTTTCAAAGTAATTCAATTTTCTCAATAGCTTGTGTAAACGCTTCGTTCTATATATTGCAAATTTCCTCACAGAATGAATATACCAATTTGTGAATGGTATAATAAATAAACAGAAAGGAAGGCTACTTTCGACTCACATTGTAAATGTATAACTGATTTAGCTCAAATCTGGCCGGCGGACGTGGGGCATCCTCAATTGGATACAAACCCAATTTGGTTTGATTTTTATGAAAAACAGAAAACAGAATAATGCTACTAACGGTTATATGGTAGATATATGATATAGTTGTCCTATGTTAATCAGATCAGGTCAGTGGGGCTGTAGCTCTTTAGACTTCTGAGATCTTGGGGTTTAAACAGACGGACGGACGGACATCGATATATCGACTGCCTTGTCGTGCTGATCAAGAATATGTATACTTTATATAGTCGGAAACACTTAACACGTGCACCTCCAATGTGCTTGAAATCAAAGCTGCCTTTGACTCTGTGTGCCACGATGGGTTAGTTCACAAGATGTGAGGGACGAACTTTCCAATCAAACATAAAACTGGTCCAGAGTTTCTTTGTTGTTTTATTGAGAAAATCGATGAGGTTGCTCAAATTAGTATCCCAGCAGGATGGCCCCAAGGATCCTGTCTATCTTGACAGTCAGATTTTCAGTCACTAACAAACTGCGCTATGTCTATCTTCGCAGACGACGCTGCGGTCCTATGCTTGGAGACGATTTCAGCAGATATTACTAACAAACTAAAAACCGCTTTTGACACTATAGGTACGTACTTCTCGGAATGCAAAATATTGGTACATCAAGATAAAACACAAGTCATATTCTTTACACAAAAACGCAAACGTATTTTTGTCCCTACACATTTTATTAGGCTATGAACTATAGATGTCAGATACTTGGGAGTTACCTTGGATAATTTGGACGAATATTGTAAAATGTCATCTCAACAGGGTGCAGATTACGTGTCCTTTTGTCGTTACATATATTTATACGAATATTCATTTACTCTACTAAAAACCTATAAAAAACCATCAGATTCATCAATTACTTCCTTATATATTTTCATTAATTCATTGGCGTTTTCAGTATAAATTTGTCCAGCAAGGCATTGAACTCTCACCTTAATTCTGGGTTCCTTAAAAATAATGATATATTTGGTGTTTAATGATATGTCCCTTGCTTCAGTTACAATAATCACTGATAAATTGCGCATAAGCTTCCATCATAAGATCGTTTAATATCAAGAGAATTGGCTCATGTACCTCATTCTCTACCGATTCTGATATACCTTTTTAAGAATTCAACATATCTAGCATGCTCATCTTCATAGCACCAAATTATTTGATTAATGAGTTCACCTATAAATTCATGTCATTACTCAAAAAGGCTCTGCAAAAACGCAGTTAACAATCTACGTCAACCATGTTGGTTGGCAGATATTTCTGGAGAAACTGCTTTTTTGTTTCACCATGTCCAAAAACAATTGCATATTTATTGAGCGGCGATAAAATATCTCCAAAACTTAAATATGGTAGGTCGCCTTCAAACCAGTCTAATCCATGAATATTCTTCTGAATCAGGTGTTGACATTTTCGAGTCTCTTCGTCCAACTCATTGATATTGTACGGCGGTTTAAAATGAAAATGGTTTGGTATTATTGATCCCGCTTGCATGAATGTCGAATCCTCAATAAAAAGTTGGCTATTGTTTCCCATTATATATTGAAAATCTACCAGAATGCTGAACCAATATGACCACAAAAGTTGACAAACTGAAATGAACCTCCTCCTATATCGCAAGCCTTACAACTCTCCCTATGATGTATACAATTTTTTGTGAATATTTTAAATTAATGTTCACTTTTATTTTTATTATCTGCTGGATTTATTTTAGTTTGTCATATTTAATGCTTATCGTTTTGTATTTAGTATCATCCTTTTTTCTGAATAATAATTTGAATAATTTTTGCCGCCAAGTTAGGGTTTAGAGTCCTCGATGTTTGTTTTAAATACTGTTTTGATTGCATTGTTTATATATGCTCACACTCATGATTCAGAATTAGATTGTTTAAATCTTACAAATAATAAAAGTCCAAGTTTGAATGTATTCCATATGTATTCCATAATTTAAAGCTAAAGTGTGGAAATCTAGGAAATTTGCAGCAATGGTTTTGATGCAGCAAAACAAGAATATTTTTAGTGGATTCAGAAAGGATGCATGGATTCAACTATTGACATATAAGGAATATATACAATTGAGACTGGAACAAAGCGAGTTTAAATCGCCATGGTAATAAAAATGAGTTGGATAGTGAGTCTAGCACATCAATTAAGGCTGGATATATTCTATATAACATTTTTATGTTGGAATCCAATTTTGGGATATTTGCTAATATCGTATTATTCCAAAATGTATCTATGTGATTTAAATATATCCCAGAATTTAACACGATTATGTTTCGGAAATTCTACGAAAATGCAGTCGCATTAAAATATGATGTATTCGTATATAAGCAACCGAAGAAGTCTAACATAACAAATGTTTAAATAAATAAAATACATTTAAATAGAATACAAATACACACGGCGTTCTCAAATCAGCAAAATTACATTCAAAAGTTGGCATGTAGACTTCTCTTGTAGGGCGTCAGATCAAGTTTGTTTTACAAAATATTGCATACTTTCGAGTGTGTCTAGTATAAAGTAAATAAAAAGTACGACTATCTTATTGTCGGAATATCGACAGTAACGTTCCTACTTAGTTTTTTTGTGGAGGTACAAAAATTGTTTTTTTTTACGAAGTTGTCTACAATTATAATCCGCTCTTAATGGAATTTGGCAAATCTGTAGATTATATATACATATATAAACCGTTTTTCAACTAAATGTGTCAAAAATTGTGGAAACAAACTTGATCTGACGAAATACTGGGGGAGTCTACATACCAAATTTGGTGACACTAGCTTTTATAGTCTCCGAAATCTAGGTGTTCATATCGACACGGCTATTGCTCCTGATCAAGAGTATATATACTTGGTGGTGTCAGAAACGCTTCCTTTTGTCTGTCCCATACATTTGCTTTTGTTACATAGAATATACTCGTTTACTCTACTAGAGTAAGAGTATAATGAATCTGAAGCTACCGTGGTATTATTCTACGATTGATGTACTCAGTCAAGCTAATGCTGAAAAAGTCGCCACTAGACTGGTACGATTATCAGAAAACGTTTGTAATAGATGTAACAATTCAACATATTTTCATATAAATGATTTGGCCACACTATTTGTAAGTTAATTTTAAGAATTTAGTTTTAAAGTTGAATTATTTAATAGGTTTTTGAAGATTTTGTCCCAACCATTATAAGTACAGAAACATTATTTGTTCCATATCGCTATCAAAATTTGTTAATATCTAGTAGAAAAGAGAAAATCCTTTACAAACATTGTCATATTATATAAGGTGTGAAATAAGGAATTGAATTGTTCCAATTTTCTAGCATTGATATTCACCAAAGGTAGACGAACTTCACTTCCCAATTAGTACATTGTCATAGCGTATTTATGTTTTATAACCTGTACTTATGGTATAACTCTGTACCTATCGTACAATTTCGTAATACTGTGTAGGTACACACCCTGTACGACCCTGTATCTAACCATAGAGGCAACCTTAGCAGACAAGCCACCCATTGTCATGGCAGATTTTACCCAGCTCTTGTAGTTCTCCCTTGGAGAACAGCCTCAGAGTGGCTCTACAGTCAGATACGTGTACCGTTTCATTTCATGGGCTAAGTTTGAAAGTTTATATAAAGTTTATATAAGTTTAAGGACAAGTACCATGACACCAAGGATTATTATGCACAGTGTGAGAAAGAAATGCATGAGCAATGAGAAACTGATATTGAGTTTGCTTTGTTAAAGAGTGTGAAAGGCGACGGTCGCAAGAGAACGAAACTAAAACAAAAAAAAATGAAATGAAAAAACACACAAGAAACAAAAGAACTCACCTCCAAAATGGAACAGAAAGTAGAAGAGGTTGCATAGTTGGAATCTAGGACAGTGTTTGCAGTGTGCTAGTAGTAGTAGTAGTAGGTGGTGGTGGAGGTTGGTGGTGGTGGTGGTAAGAAGAGCTGAGCTGAATCGAACAAGATCGCTCGCAACCTGTTCTATATTTATAAAGCAACACGTAAAGAGACGAAGGCGGAAGACGTTGTTGTCGTAGCAGGATGCATCAGCATAGCAGCTGCATACTCAGTTACCGGAATATCGTTATCGGGTCATCGTTTAATTTACACACTTATTTAATGTAATTTCAGATTTACATTTTACCATTTTCTTTGTCGTTTTCAAAAAATATATGTACATTATGTATATTACTATTCTCAGAATTTGAGAATTGACTAACGTGCATCATCAGCAACGTCATCATGACCATCGTTCATCAAAAAACATCAATCAAAATAATACATTTAAAAATAAAGGGGAAAAGAAAAATTGTTTTTAAATAATTAGTTTCAAAATGTTTAAACAAAAACAAGTAAGAAAGCTATAGTCGATATTCCGACTATAAGATAGTCGTACTCAGCATTTATTCAATATTCGACACACTCAAAAGTATGCAAAAAAACTTGTTGTTGGGAGTGGGGTGTTTTTTTATACGATATACAATTTTTTTTACGATTTTGTCTACAATTATTATCCGATCTTAACAAAACTCGGCATATCGGTAGATAGATTATGTGCTTATACATATACAAACCGAGTTTAAAGGAAGATATAAAGGTTTGCGGGGGCGTGGCAAAATTGAAAAACAAACTTGATCTGACGCCCCACAAGGGGAGTCCACATAGCAAATTTGGTCTCTCTAGCTCTTACAATCTCCGACATCTAGGTGTTCATACGGACGGGCATGCCAAATTGGGTCGCTCTAGCTCTTACAGTCTCCGAGATCTAGGTGTTCATACGGACGGGCATGACAAATTGGGTCTCTCTAGCTCTTACAGTCTCCGAGATCTAGGTGTTCATACGGACGACGGACATGCCAAATTGGGTCTCTCTAGCTTTTACAGTCTCCGAGATCTAGGTGTTCATACGGACGTACAGACGGACATGGCTAGATCGACTCGGCTGATGTTGATGCTGAACAAGAATACATATACCTTATGGGATCTTAGACGCTTCGTTCTGCCTGTTACATACATTGGCACGAATACAATATACTCGTTTACTCTACTAGAGTACGAGTATAATCAGACTAAGGGAGCAGCAAAGTATACAATAGTTCTTTTTATGAAATGAACAGGGACAGATATACAACAGACAGCATGTGTGTGTGTGTGTGTGTGTGTAAGAGAGAGAGAGAGACGGAGAGAAAGGGAGAGAGATAGATAGAGGTACCTCAAGCACAACTTATAATTTAAGTTTGTAGTAGTTTTAGGTCATTGACCTGAGCTTCTAAGACAGGAAGCTGAGCAGTTTAGCCAAATAGGGATCATAGCTTGATTTAACAATTTCAATAGTAATTACAATTAGAACAACATTTAAAAGCTTCATTTTGCGATCATGAACACATAAATACACATAATACAGTGGGCCAGATATAAGCTAATTAGCCTAACGTCATCTATAATATCGCCGATTCCAACTAGAGATACTACTGAGTGGGACGAAGTAGGAACATACCTAAATTCTAAGTGTTGGAGCAAAAGATTAAAAGATCGAGTAACCTTCGAACATTTGAGGGTTAATGGTCCAGGTCAAGGTTGCAGTTTGAACAAACGGTTCCAAAGCAAATTATGGAAATTTCGGAATTGCAACTTTGAACTGTTCCACATTTGCAGACGTGATGATGGTTGGGGTTATACATTTCAGGCGGCATTCGTTACGTGGAAATAGTTGTGAAATGCTTTAAAAGAGGACAATATATATTTAAATCGGGAGCGACAGGACCCTATGATATTGTGCTTGGCAATCAGATCTCTAGTTTTATTATTAATTTACAACAATTTCGATGATTTTGAACTCAATACTTTGGCAAGGGGGCAGGGCAAGGTGGGGCAGGCAGCGACACGAAATGGAACAGTATATATAGCAGGCAGGTGAACGACGAGCAGCTAACAACATGACATTACTTTTAACTAGCTCGCTTCCAATTTGAATGTCGGAACTTACCTTCTTACTGGACTGGCCATAACCAGAGGCGTTGCAACGCCTAGTGGCTTGATTCGTTGTTGCATGGTGGGCGTGGCCGTTGTGGTGCCGCCACTGCGTTGATTTTGTGCTTGGCCATTGCCCGCAACGATGCCATAGCCTCCAATGCCAACGCCGCCACCAGGATGATCCGGCGATAGAGCATCACTGGTGTAGCCGCGCTGTGGATCTAAGCCTCTAGTGATTTCAAATTGCCAAAGATTTGAGATTCATTAGAGATTGAACTGGAGAGCAAAGCGATTCCCACTCACCTGGTCCTCGAATGCGGGCTGTGCCTGGGATGATACATGCGCATGTGACGCGGTGAATCTCCTCCACCTCCGCTTCCACCGACTGTCTGTGAGTTGGGCGGCACACCACCGGCTCCAGTGACTATATTGCCATTGTTCAGACTCAAACCTGGCCCCGAGTCGCTCACTTGAGGCAAATAGAAGTTGCTTGAGTTGTGCCGCTGCAATGGAGGCGTTGGCTCACAGTCTTGACTCTGCGAGGCGGGTGGCGGTTCCAAGTCTGTGTCCGAGCATTCCCGCCCAGGTGAAAGCTGTAGAGATGCGCAGAGGTTGAAGTTCGGCTTTGAATGATTGGGATGGCAGTTGGATGTGTTATGGTGACACACATATAATTATTTCTATACTTATACATATTTATAAACTAAGATTGCGATCTTTCGAAAACCAAAAGTATCAAACGAGGCGAAATGAGATAGATGAAATTCGGAAAATGGGAAATGAGTTCTCTTTTTTTTGGTATTTCTTTTGAGGGGGGGCGGGTGGATATCTGTCTCTGCTTTTATAACATATATGTAATACATACTCGTATGTATGTATGTATGTATATTTGTAAACGCACAGTGAGTCGAGAGTTGTTCGGCATGACATCAAAAAACGTATTTTAGAAGAAAAAAAAAAGAGAAGATATATACGAAAGAACTTGCCAAAGAAAGACGATCAAAATCAAGAGAAGAAAGAAAATCCTAAGACATATAAAATTCTAAAAGAGAGGAGGTTTTTGGCAAAGAGAACAAATTCCAAGTGTCATCAAAACATGTAAGTTGTTATTATCTCATATGAATCAAGTATAAATTGGAATTTGGTGTGAGAGAGGGAGCAGAAAATATAATTCAAGAGCAGTTCCAATTTCGATCAAAGTATGTGAAAAAGTGTAGTAGGAAGTAAAGAAAGAAAGATCTGGTATTTTAACAATCATTCAATATATATCAATCAATCAATCAAATATCAATCGGTGGGCATCAATCATATTAAAAATAATTAAAATGTATGAAAGTTTGTATTGTTTTTTTTTTTGTTAAAAAATATTTTTTGTTTTATTTGTATTTTTTTTTACCTTTTTGGCGGTGCTTGCGGAAAGTGTACGAGAGTTTTCGTTTTGTTTTGTCTTTCATTTGTTTGTTTTCTTTTTTTTTGTTTTCTCTCTTTTTTGACCAATTCTTTTTGTTCAATCAAAAAGTTACTACATAACATTCTTTAAAAATAGAAAGGCTACAATTATTATAAGAAATTCGAGCTAAACTAAATATTGCAAACAAAGTATAAGAAGAAGACAAACTAAAAACTAACTGGGGAAATTGTATACGTCGCATGCAATTACAATTGAGATTTGAGAAAACAGCAACAGCTGAAGCTGAAGTTGAAAAGTTGCAAAAGCTAAAGCTGAATCTTAGGCGAAAAAAGCATTACAAAGGCGTTCAGAAATAGAAGTTGAACAAAAGTTATAGCAACTAAATTGGTTTACAAGAAACTACGTACAAGTGAAAGTGTGTTTGGTAGCAGTGAGTGGTGGGGGGTGCTGAGCGTGGGGTGTGACAGTTAGCAAGAAGTATACATACATACATATATATACAGACAAGTACATACATATGTGCGCACATTTCTGGATGCATAGCTTTTGACATAGCTGACATGTGTGCGTGTGTGTGTGTACGATGGTAGTGTGTGTGTGTGTATTTTGTTTATAGTGCTTCAAACTAATTAAAAGTCCTTACAGACAGGAGGCTTGACTTAGATATCAAAACTTGCCAGCAAAAGAGGGCGCCCGAATTGTCTTGGATTTATTATTTATTACTTTCTACATTTTTGTACCCTACAAAGTGTCGTAGCAGATCCACATATATATTCTTGATCAGCATGACAAGCAGTCTGTCTGGATGTATGAAAATGTAGATCTTGGAAAGATCTTACTCGTCGTTGTCCGCATTCTATATTCCTTTCCTATAAAAGCTTTGAATGAATCACGCCTATGCAGCTGCTGTTTGGCAATTTCCATAGAAAATTTCACCTCGATTTTGACCGACTTGCAGTAACAGAAACTTGGCAAACTGGATACTATAAAATAAAATCTAACTTGTGTGAGAATTTCAGCTAGCCACCCAGCTCTAGTAGTTTGGAAACAAGATAGGAAGGCTACTTTTTCTCTTGCCGAAGCTTATATACCATTCACATTGTAATTTTGGTCGGCGAATGTGGGGCCTCCTCAAATGGATGCAAACCGAATTTGGTTTGATTTGGATGAAAAACAGAAAAGTTATGCCACAGTTATATGGGAGCTATATGAAATAGTTTTCCGATCTTGACCAGATTTAGTCAGCGGATGTGTGGCCTCCTCAAATGGATACAAACCGAATTTGGTTTGATTTGTTTATATTAATATTCTCTACATATCTGTAAGCAGATTAAGTTTATCAATGCGATTCGATTCGAAACCGCCCAACTTTGTGTTTTTGTATTAAAAATGTTGTTTTTTTTTTTATTAGAAAGAAGAAAATGTAGGATACATGTCTCTAGATGCGTCTTCATCAACGCCAAATTTGTGCAAATTGGTTCCGGATCAGGCAATTATATAATGAATCTCCCATAGAACCATTTTTTACCATTCACAAACAATGTGAAATGTATATTAATTTGGTCATGAAGTTTGCTATGCACAGAAGGAAGCGTTTCTTGATTCGCATGACAAGGGGAGTCGACATAACCATGTCCGCCCCTCTGTGCCAACACAAAGATCTCCGAATTCTTAAAAGCTACAATTCTGAAATTTTGACGAGATTCTTTTGTTTGCACGCTGGTTAAGTTAGAGTTTCATGCAGATCAGACAGCTATATTATCTAGCTGCCATAGAACCGTATGTTCTCGGAATGACTGCTTTAGTATAAAAGCAAAATTGTTTTGTTTATCGAAATCAAATTACATTGGCATTGGTCTACTATATCATATATAAATTTACTTAGTACAGGATATTTGTCGAGGAAGGTTGGCTCTAGCATTCTTACATGTTGTACAAATATCTGATTCAAAATTTTAGCTTGAAAAATTCAATGACAACATTTATTGTCTCGCTTAATTTCCCCTTCTACTTTGTGCTGTTATAAACAATTAGACGCTGCTTAAATCACAGAGTCCGCTGAACCTATATTACTTAATGGGCATGCGATTCTGATAACCATGAAACTGTATTAATATGGTGTAGCTGTATCAGGCACATTGTTCATATTATTTTTAAACTCTTTTAAAAACACTCCCATGCTAATGGAGAGGAGCTTTTCAAATTGCTACATCTTTTTCTGCTTTGGCTTGCATATTGCATAAAATGCTTTGCTTGTAAAAGGCAAAACTCAAGCAAATAATTAAATAATCAAAAAAAAAAAGAAACAACAAATGAGAAGGAAATCTGCAAAAGCTGCTTCAAGGGTGCAAAAACTCTGGAACTGAAAATGCAGCCGAAAAAAAACCAAATTCAAAAAACAAACAACAACAAGAACATCTGAAAAACTGTGCGTTATGCTTATGCCTGGGCGGCGGCGGGGGATGGGGATTATAGAAAGGCTTTGTTATATACATACATACATATTACACACACACACACACACACTTATGCATGTGTGAGTTAAATTTAGTTAAAAGGGGCTGCGGCGGCGGGCGGCGAAAGAGAAAAGTTTTTGGCAGCAATTAAAAATGTATATGAAGGACAGGGGAGGGGCAGGGTTGGGCGATTGTAAGAAATAAGTGATGAAAAACTATAAATTATAGAGTTGAAACAACAATAACACAACAAGAACAGCAACAACAGTAACCAAATACAGCAATTTTACAACAACGAACATCAACAAAAACAAGCAAAACACTGCAAGTGGCGCCTTTTAACAAATTCTTTTCAAACAGAATTTTTTTGAGTGCAAATGTCATATGGATCAAGCTTTATTATTTAAATCAATGTTGAGTTCGAAGCATTGGCTACTACACTTAGATCATAATACAAATTGCTGAGAATTTGTTTTTCAGTAAAATAGCATATATTTTTTAGAACTAAGTCGAACTAAAGAGGGCGTCACAATATAAAGTGCAACCAGACAAGACAATTGCAACTAAAAAGCTTATGACAACTATTTTGTTGACTTGCCCTGAATGAGTGAATAAATGTTCCCACAAAAAAAATCTAATTTGAACTTATCCCTATCCCATGGGAGTGGTATACATACATAATGATTATATATATATATTCGTTTGATCCGTTCAATTTAGAAAGGTTCCCCGATTATTGCCTTAAGAAGCATATGGCCTTAACTCTAAGAGAGCAGTTGGCATAAGAAACAGACGACAGGATTCTTAAGATTTGATGAAGTAGCAACGCTTACCCAAACCATAATGGCTAGGAATGTTGAAATTTTAAGCACCAAGAAGATATTTGAGAAAATTCTAACTGCATATGAATCACAATTAGGGGACGGGAAAGGTATGGTAAGAAAATTAATAAATTTTGTACTTCATTATTGGTATATATGTTGAGGGGATGGGAAAAGTACGATCTACTGAAAAAAAGGCCGCTTTACGCTTATAAATTGAACTATTATTAACCTCCTAAGCTAAGACTTAATTAAAACAAGTAAGAACGCTATAGTCGACATTCCGACTATAAGATACTCGTACTTTGCGTTTATTTTATATTCGACACACTCAAAAGTATGAAAAACCTTTGATTATTTTTTTGTTGTGGTCGGGTGCTCTCAGACAAAACGTTTTTTAACGTTTTTGTCTACAATTATTATCCGATCCTAATAAAATTTGACAAGTCGGTAGATTATGTACTTATACATTTATAAACCCACTTTTAAAAAATGTGTCAACAATTGTGGGAGCTCTAATGTTTTTATCGATTTGCGGCGCCGCAGCAAAATTTTAAAACAACCCCCAAGAGGGGAGTCTACATACCAAATTTGATGTTTTAAGCTTGACCTCACGAAACATTATAGGATCCAAATTTGGTAACTCTAGCTCGTATAGTCTCCGAGATCTAGCGGCTTATACAGACGGACCGACTCGTCTGTTGATGCTGACTAAGAACAAATATAATTTTGCCTATTACGAGTATAGAAATTAACTTGGTTTCACATACAAATCGAATTGTTTAGGTGAATATTAATAAGCCTAATCTGTCTGATGTTCACATAATATTGATCGACAGGCACTATATAGTTCTTGCTTCAAGCTTAGGTAAGTGTTCATTGACCTGACGATTTGTACATTTTGGAAATTTTGTTCTGACGCCACTTGATTGGTGTTTTGGAAACTAATCGCACACACATAAGGGTTAATTGGTTAATTAAATGTTAAGAAATATTATTGGGAAAGATAATTAGTAAGTAGTATGTAGCAGTAGTAGTATTATAATTTTGCATAGCATTTTGTTTAATTTGGTTTCTGCAAAATCAGTTTTACCCACCTTACTATAAAGCGTTGTGCTGCCCGACCGTTGACTATAACCATTGCCCTCGGCCATATATGTCTTTACCTGAATTCCGCGCTTCTCCCGATTCGACTCGTAAAAGGAGCGGGGTGAATATTGTACCGTTGTGCCGCGCATACCACCACCTCCGGCGCCCCCACCAGGCGCAGCGGCATTACCATTGCCCCCAGCGTTGCCGGCATTGGTCTGTTGATTAGTCCGGTCGTTGCAAATGGTGCTTATTGCCTGATTTTGTGTCCGCGAACCACGCGCCGCATACTTCTTCGGCTTTAGTAGGCTGCCAAGAAGGTTGAGGGATGTATTGGGGCTATCATCTGTCTGTGTGTCCATTTTTATACTCACCTGGGATACTGCGGTCCAAACTGCGTGTAGCAACAGTTGTGCCAACAGCCGCGGGAGAAGGGATTGTAGCCGCCCTTGAATTTTCCAGTGACCTGCTCGTTGGTGGTGCGCCCACGCGACACGAGCACCATGTGAAAACCAGTCAGGCCGAATATGGGTATGGCCAGTATGGTCACGATGCCCATCAGTATCATACTGTGCGTGCGATGCGATTCGTTACGGCGGGAGTTAAGGTTAAACCGAATTGCATAAAAGCATTCTCAAGTACTGCCTGGCAAATGTAGGGCTTGGGAATGATGCAACCAACGATTGCCATCATAAACTGTGATAATAGTGATATAGTTACATAATATACATTTACTAGGTGAAGGTGTGTGAAGGTAAATGTTAATGAGTCACTTAGATAGTCCCTTCAAATGGAAATGCTAACTTTTCATACAACAAATTTTCATATCTATCTTATTGCTTTTCCTCACTGTTTCAATTGGGAAGCAACGCGCAGTCCAAACCATAAGAGCTAGGAGCACGATACAAGTTAGACTCTATGGCATAGGTATGAACACCATCCGTAAGTGGTTCAAGTTCGAGGTCAAACAATATATGAAAATACATTTCTTTTGCCTTCTCAAGCAGTTGTAGGTTTTAAAGCTTTATAAGCTGCAAAGTTCGATGGTCTGATCTGATCAAGATCGGAGAACTATATCAGATAGCTTCCCTATAACCGATTGTTCCGGAATATAATTTTTCTGTTTTCATCCAAATCAAACCAAATTCGGTTTGCATCCATCTAAGGAGACCTACGTCCGCTGGCTTGTTCTGATCAACATCGAAGAACTACATCATATAGCTACCATATAACCGATTGTTCCGGAATGAACACTTTGGAGCATAACCTTTCTCTTTTTTAAGTTAAATTAAAACAAATTCGTCTGGTACCCCTTGTGTCCACTTCATCCATATTCGTTCTGGATGTAACAATGTAAATTGTACATAAACTTCGGCAAGCCGAAGCTAGTTTTAATTTTTGGTTTTTAGTTTTTTTTTTTCAAAAAGGATACGCTACAATGGGCGCCGTTTGTTTAATATTTGGCATGACCTTTAGCACGTAGATCAGGCACAATGAAAATATGCTCAGCATATGTATGGATAGCGATACGAGAAAGAAAAAAAAGAATCTATAATTGCGACGTCCAATGCAATTATTCACCCAAGGACAATGATGATCAAAGGTCTGTCATTTAGAAATAAAGAAGAGAATATTTTATATCGATATATTATATATGCATGTATATGTATATCCCACCTCTATGCAATGATTGCAAACAGAACAATGTGAACAGCGTGGCGGGCGATAAAATTTACATGTGACACACCATTTCATTTTCACAGTAATGCCATTGATTTCGGCATTCTTGTAGAGCGGCGCACGGAACTCCTCCTCGCAGTCTTCATCGGGTGAAGCTAGAATGCAGTCAAAGTTTAGGCTGTGCGGATTAATGCTGATACCAGCTTAGTACGTTACATACCTTTGGGTATGATGCCCGGATCCATGAAGGTGGCCAGCGTGAAATTGGCCAGCACAAAGAATGTGATGACGCCCTGATATGCCAACACCCACGGATGACTCTTCACATAGTACTGACAGCTGCAAATATGGTGAAAGAAATGGACCAAATGGTTAGACGTCGGTTAAAAGTTTAATTAGAATTCTTTTCTGTTTTTTTTTTCAAATTTGAAGGACATCCACTTCTTTGCCCCAATATACAGACACAAACTCACACACACACACACACACACACACACATACACATAGATTGGTCACTTAAATACAGGCCTGAACATGACACATTCTCAACAGCCTTCACCCACCGCCCTGCTATCACTTTAAAGTCTACTGAACCTGAACTGTTATTGTTGTGCTTGTTGGGTTTGGTTTTTAGGCTGAGACTCATGGCATGGGGTGGCAACGGTGTGGAGGGGGTTTATAGGTGTTTTAGGGGCTTGTTAGGTTGTCGAGTCAACAAACACACATACAGGCTAGGCTAGGCAGTTCCCCCACCCCCCTCCCACCCATCTAGCACACTTAGGCTGCCACCATCTGCCTGCTGCGCCACCTGCATTTGTAATGATGTGTTTGCGAACAACTATTGTGGCTGCTGCTGCTGGCCAAGTGGTGGCTTGGTTGTGGCAGTGCGACGGCGGTGGTATTGGTGGTGATGTGGTTGGCTCATGCAGGTCACTTAAGGTGAATGTATTACTTTCTGCAGCCACGTGGCGGCCAGGCCACCATATATAACCCAATGTGTCTGTCGGTCTATTCTGGTTGCAATTTTGGCGCGCTGCGTGGAAAATTGAAATGTTGTCTCGTTTGCCTTTAGGGTTCATCATCGCACCTGCCTGCTGGCCAAAGAACACCAATTTTAGAAGCTTTTAGTTTTTATACACTTTCCATATGGTACTTGGACTTCTTCACAAAAGAATAATGCTATATAATTGACATTTCTACTTGAAGACATGCGATTTCCAGATACTTCTGATAGATACCGAATATCCCGCGAGTGGGTCAAAATCAAGGTTAATGTTTGTATGGTAATGCAAGTAAATTCGTCATATCTTAGTTACATTGATTGGGTTGGGCTCTGAGAGAGGAAATAGAAAATATTTTCTGCATTTCTTTATCAACGAACTATCTGAGATTTTCAACCATATCATATTGCACATGGACCATGAGCTCTAATATATGCAAGAGTACAAAAATGTTGACTGTCCTCAGATTGGTTTTTCTACCGACCATGTCGCCCGCCACCAAAGGTGTCAGTTTTCGGAAGTACTTGGACATTTACTTTGCTAAAGAGTTGGCATGTGTCAAAGCTTTTGTCTTGCCATGTTTTCACACTTACATAATTTGTTTTTGTTTTTGTGATTTATGTATTTATTTCTATTATTCCACATTTTGTAGATTCTTCTCCAAAAATAAAAAAGCATTTGCATCATCTTTTGTGGCAGCTATTTACACTTAGAATTTTTGTGATGCAAATATATATCACATTGTCACAGAGAAGGAAGAACAAGCTAAACAAGTCCACTCGACTCGACATGAACTGAACGGCTGACTTTTCAGCACGTGCCCCACAGATTTATGTAAGGCGATAAAAAGTGAGCGGAGGAGGAAAAGGCAAGCAAGCTCAGGAGGTGAAAGAAATAAAAGGTAATGCAATTTAATCACAATTTTCAGGCAGAGAGACCAAAAACACTATCTCAAATATGTTGTGTAAATTATGATGTTAAATTTGAGTATACCATTTACTTTTGTGATTTCACGCTATTGAGTTATGCTATCCATGTTCTAAACAAACAAGAAAGGAAGGCTAACTTCGGGTAACAAAAGCTTACACACCATTGCAGATTCGGTCCGCATACGTGGAGGCTTCTAAGACTGATACGTTCCAAATTTTGTTTAATTCGGATTAAAAAAAAAAAACAGCATATGAAATAGTGATCGCAATCTGGATCAACTGTGGTCAGCAGACGTCAGCAGGCTTCTAAAACTGACATTTACCAAATTTGGTTCAATTTGGATAAGAAACAACTAATTTTGCTGCACTAAGATTTCATTTCGAATCGGTCGGTTATATGGGAGCTATATGATACACTGATCCGATCTGGCTAAAATTTGATCAGCTGTGGCAGAGTCTTCTAAAACTGACATTTACCAAATTTGGTTCAATTTGGATAAAAAACAACTAATTTCGCTTCACTAAGATTTCATTTCGAATCGGTCGGTTATATGGGAGCTATATGATATACTGATCCGATCTGGCTAAACTTTGGTCAACTGTCGTAGAGGCTTCTAAAACTGACATTTACCAAACTTGATTTAATTTGGATAAGAAACAATTAATTTTGCTGCACTAAGATTTCATTTCGAATCGGCCAGTTATATGGGAGCTATATGATATACTGATCCGATCTGGCTAAACTTTGGTCAACTGTCGTGGATAAGAAACAACTAAGATTTCATTTCGAATCGGTCGGTTATATGGGAGCTATTCGATATATTGATCCGACCCGAATAAAATTTGGCTCGAGTGGCTCTATTATAAAATATTGGCTACTAATCATTAATTTCATATTTGCAAAATATAATATCAAAAGCAAGCAACAGTAATATGAAGAGCCACATAGCTCTTATGGTTTTAACTGTGCCTGGCTCAACTAACTCCAGCGGTTGGTTTACATTTCAGCCTAAAATGATAGTGCACTTATGACTCTGTTCATGAATCATCAACTCATCTGAAATGTGTGGTGTCGTTTTTGCAATTTGTTTATTTCAACGATTTTGTGCATATTTCTGAAGGCAAGGCTGTTGGCCTTGGGAATAACCGACAGAGAGAGTGACTGTTCCGAGTTTTGTTAACAAGCAAAAAGCCACCGAAAGGCGCAGGCAACTGAAGTTTGAAGGCAACGCACAGCTCATGCCTCTCCCAATTTGTCCTTCAATGCAACAACAACAAATGGCAAATCAAATTAGTGAAGATAATAACAAGGACCGGCCAGCCCTCCATCCTCCGCCTTAAAGGCCGAGACAAATCATGTAAAAACAACAAATATAAGAACGGACGGATACATCAATTAATATTTATACTCCTCCGCTTTCTCTACGGCTGCATCCCTCGCTGGCAGCTAGAAAGAACAGCCGCAGCCAAGCCATCAAATTGAAACAAATTGCAAGTGAACGAACATGTGCGTGACGAACAACAATAACAACACAAACAACACGAGCTGAGCGTTCATTGATTGCAATCCAATCGGAACAGACGTAAGTGGCGCCGCAGGTTGCCTGCTGCCCACTTGAAGATTGCATCTGAGTGAACATTACATAGTTAAATCAGAAATTGTAAGAAACATTTGAAGAAATGATTAATTGAAAAAAAGTATATACTCCTTTCTATGCTTTCGTTTCTTCTTTCTCATATAAATGGGCGTATCATCGAACACTTTTCGAATGAATTATACTTATCCCTATTTCATAAACATATATAAAAAATGCGATTCTTGCACTAGATCCATGCAATGATATGAATTTCCTCATAGGATTTTGACCCACTTGCAGGTGGAATTTTGCAAAACGCCTCCTTGTTCATCTCGCTAAAAAAAAAATACAACTTATGTGAAAATTTCAGCCTGTAGCCTATTACGCAGTCAGGAAGACATATTATTTCTTGTATAAATTTTGTAGGGGCCACGTGATTGTATGGCTGATGTCCCACAGTCAAACCAAATAGCTTGTCCAATTTGGTTGCCGGCTTTGTCAGCACAATGCATATTGAATTCAAATTGTTAGCTTTCCCTTCGTGTAGCCCCTGCCACCACCATTGGATGCAATTTTTAATGACTTCAATGCGCGGGACATGTTTGCAATAAAAAAAAGGTGTTGCCTCATTTGGATGTTGGCCTAGCGTAGCACAAAAAAAAAAACAAGAAAGGCAGGCTAGCTGCGGCTTGCCAAAGCTTATATAACATTCACATTGTAAATATATAACTCATTTAGACGAATTTCTATTAATTTGGATGAAAAACAGAAAAGTTATGCTGCTCAGTGTTCATTATGGAACAATCGGTTATATGGTAGTTATATGATATAGTTCTCCGATCTTAATCAGATTAGGCCAGCGGACGTGGGGCTTCCTCAAATGGATACAAACCGAGTTTGGTTTGATATGGAAGAAAACCAGAAAAGTTTTGTTCCTAAGTTTTCATTCCGGAACAGAGACCTGCATCGGGTACCTAATTTTAAGGCAGCCTGATGGAACTGAAATTGAGAGTGATTGATTCATACATCTTTTGTTTTCAATTTTGAATTGGGGTATGCTACAGGATTGAACATATAGCAGCCGATGCCCGGATTGAATCGAACCGGATTTCAAGCAAAGGTGATTGAGCAGGCTCAATCATACTCAAAACAGCTCTCTTTTCCAAAACAATCGGTTATATGTTTATATGTTATATGTTTACTCGACTAGAGTACAAGTATAAACAGAGTGCATAACCAGACAATGGCAATGGCAACAGCAGCTGAAGCTGAGCCAGAGAGATTACGGAAATCATACGACTTAGGTGGGGTCGGGATCTCTCTCTAACACTAATGCATCTAACAGTTGCTGATAGCACTAACCACATATCATATGTGCTTAGTGCTGATAGCCCAGATTTCACCTAGATTAAATACACACCGCACCAGCACTCAGTTTCTCATTTTCCGTTTTCCTTTTTCGTTTTTCAGTTTTCATTTTACATAAGATGTAATTAAAAAAAAAGCATACTGCTCCATTTTGGTTTGCTTTTTGCTTAGTTGAGGACGAGTCAATCCCAGCTTATTGGCAAACAAATGTGGAAAAAAGAACTGGGTCCACATTATACATATTTGATACTTTGGAGCAGGGTGAGCGGCAAAGCCATCTAGGCTCAGCTCAGATGAGATATGTTTGGGATGTGTGCTGCCTGAATATGATGGCTGTCTTTTATATTTCTAGTCAATGAATGTAAACAATAGACAGTGTGACCGGTACAACAAAAAGTTCTAGGTAAGTTTATATCATCAAATATCAAACTTGGTAATGTAAATGGCAATTGCGATCTACTAAGGTTATAGGGGGTATCTAAGCTATATTTTTAAGCCCTCGTAATGTGGAAATGACGAATTGAAAAGCAAATTTTAAGTCGTCGGACATAATCGCAGTAGAGAAATATGGCAAATGTAAAGGATGTATACCTTCTCCATAATAAAAAAAACAAGGCTGATAAAAAAAACAAGAAAGAAAACTAGCTTCGGCTTGCCGAAGCATATATACTACTCACATTGTAAATATTTAACCGACCTATACCAAATCTAGTCGGTGGGAGTGGGGCTACAGTGGATACAAGGAATACAAGGCGAATTTGTTTTAATTTGGATGAAAAACAGAAAAGTTATGCTACTAAGTGTTCATTCCGGAAGAATCGGTTCTATGGTAGCTATATGATATAGTTTTCCGATCTTGATCAGAACAGGCCAGCGAACGTAGAGTCTCCTCAAATAAATACAAACCGAATTTGGTTCAATTTGAATGAAAAACAGAAAAGTTATGCTACTAAGTGTTCATTCCGGAAGAATCGGTTCTATGATAGCTATATGATATAGTTGTCCGATTTGGATAAAAGTTGAACTTAACTAGCATACAGACAAGGAAAGCATGTAGTAAAAGTTTGAGCTCTGTAGCTTTTAAGTGTTCTACAATTTTTGTGTAGAAACAGATAGACGGACGAACATGGTTATATCGATTCCCCTTGTCATGCTGATCAAGAATACATACTTTATACGGTCGGAAACGTTTCCTTCTATGCGCTGCAAAGTTTCTGACAAAATGAATATACCATTTTGTAAATGGTATAAAAAAGTTACTCATTCAGTTAGAGGAAGTTTATGATTAAGACAGAAAACAAAGCACAAATAAATGTATGGTTTATGTTTGCTATGACAAATCTTCAAACTCTTGATTGAAGTTGAATTCAGTATATAATACATACTTCGTCACAAAGTTTACAGCACACTCGTCCTTTTTTTCTGGAAGTAGCATATTTAAGGAGCATATCCGGCAACCATCGTAGAAGGGGTGGAGGATATTGCGTTGTGCAACCAATGCCGTTATCCGTCTTTTGAAACGCGGTCGGGGCAACATCTCATCTAGTTGGGCTGATGCAGCGGAAATTGAATTCCAATGTAATATGCCGGTACCGATGATAACTCCACTTCACACAGGCCAAAGCCAAGGCTAAGGCAAAGGCATAGCCACACAGAGGAAGCTACAGAAGCTGTCATAAAGTAAGGCGTTTGCCGGCTGCCAGCTGCAGGCACGAAGCAGACTCCAGGTCCAGGTACAAAGACTAGTGGTATTTATGAACGACTCTCCCCAGGAATACCAATGGCCATGTCAAAAACACATTACGCACACAACACGCACATATATAATGTATATGTATGCGTGTTTCGAATGTCTCAGATCAACCGCTTTGTGGTAAAAATTAATTGGCCTGTGACCCCCCAGCATTGGCCATAGCCTAAGCCATAATAAAATAAGTCGTATATGTCATGTCTTAAAAAACTTTAATTGCACTCATCAGCAACTAAACAGTAAACAAACAAAATATGCTTATATTGCTAACAAAGGTGCCACATGTCTGCAAAGCTTTTGAAAGCTTTGTGAATTAGAGATCCAATCGGGAAGCAAAATTCCCTACCGTCCTGAATTTTGTAAAGCAGATCTTTCCAATCCTGAGTACTTTCCCGATAGTTCCCAAATCCCTCCAAAATCGTAGGAAGGGGCATCAACGCCCTGGCTAAATTATAAAAGCCAGACTTTTAAGAAAACTCGGCAAATCGGTAGATTAACCAAATAAAATTTGTGGAAGATATAAGTTTTGCGGGTTGCAGGGCGGGAGGAGGAGGGGGCCTGTTAAAATTTAAAAAACAAACGATCTGACGCCCCACAAGAAGAGTCTACATACCCAATTTGGTGCCTCTAGCTCTAATAGTATCCGAGATCTAGGTGGTTATACGGACAGACAGGCGGACATGGCTAGATCGATTCGGCTTTTGATGCTGACCAAGATTATATGTACTTTATGGGGTCGGAGACGCTCGTTTACTCTACTAGAGTACGAGTATAATTCGTATATTCGTTGAGCGTACCTCAAGATGTACCAAAAGGAGAACGCGGGCAAAGCCGGGTAAAGCCGCTATTCTATATATAAAAGTTTTTCTTTGACTGACTGAGTTACTGAGGAATAACGCACACCCCAAACTATAAGATCTAGGTAGCCAAAGTTGTCACACAAGTTAGGTTTTATGCGTTAGGTGAGCACTAACAGACGTTGTGGTGAATTCCAACTGCAAGTGGGAACAAATCAACAACAAATCGCAATTTTTAAGATATCGGGCTGAAAGTTTTACCATACACTTCTTTGTGCTGTAAGCTGCTCATATGCCATATCATATCACCTGGGTCCCATATAACCGACCGATTTGGAATGAACTCTTAGTAGACCAAAATTGCTTTTGGTATATTAATTTTGTCAGAAAGTTTGCAACGCAAAGACGTAAGCGTTTCCGCTATATAAAGTATAAATATTATTGATCAGCATGACAAAGGGAATCGATATAACCATGTCCGTCCATCCGTTCGTCTGTTTCAACACAAAGATCTCAGAAGTCTTAAAAGTTACAGAGCTGAACATTTTACCAGATGCTTCTTGTCCGCTCGTTTGTTAAGTTCGAGTTTTATTCAGATCGGATAATTATATCATATAGCTCTCATATAACCAATTGTTAGGGAATGAACACTTAGGAGCATAACTTTCCTGTTTTTCATCCAAATTAAAAAAAATTCGTATTGTATCCCCTGATCAAAGTTGATCCGGATGGGACCAATATATCATACAGGTCCATATCACAGACCGATTAGGAATGAACTCTTAGTACACCGAAATAGGTTGTGTTTAATCAGAATTGAATTGATATTTGGTACGTGTCTTAGAAGCCTCCATGTGTGCTAGCCGAATTAAAACATTGCAGTATCGGCGGTTATTTCAGGTTTTAAAATTCCTTCAACCTCGCACAGAATATCGGCACTTTGTGTTTGTATACACCAAATCTATTGTTTTTGAATATTTCGGTTGGCCCACATGATAGGTATAGTTAGTTTGATCTAACAGTTCAAGTTGATTAATCTACTCATTATAAATAAAAAAAAAAAAAGGGTAACAGAGAGCGAGGCAAAGAAGTTAGTATAAAGATTTTAATTTATATTGAAACACAATAAGACGCTGACGCTGGCTTATATGAGGGCCATACGGGTGCGGTTGCTACGTACTCTACACCCGAATGCGTGTGTGTGTGTGTCACATTTGAACGCTCACCACCCCCCACCACACCTCTTCATTCTCACTCTCGTTTGTGGTGGCAGTGAAAAGCTCACATGTATGACACACTTACATATCTAGTACGAAAATATCCTACTATCGCAAAACGCGGGCCGCCACAAAGCATTAGTCATCCATCCATTTGCCCGAAATGCCGGAGGAGACGGAGACGACCAGCAGCAGCGGGTTGCTTGGCAAGGTTGGTGACAGAGACGGATACGAAGGGGACGGGGGAAAAGCAGCAACTGCCCATTGCTACGCCTTATCGACAAGCACCTGCTCAACACAGTGATACAAAGTCTCAACAGAATATTGCTACAAATTATTCTAAGCAATTTTAAAGCATTTTTATACTCATACTCAAGTAGAGTAAACGAGTATATTGTATTCGTACAACTGTATGTAACAGGCAGAAGGAAGCGTCTCCGGCCCCATAAAGTATATATATTCTTGATCAGCATCAACAGCCGAGTCGATCTAGACATGTCCGTCTGTCCGTCCATATGAACACTTAGATCTTGGACACTGTAAGAGCTAGAGAGACCTCTTGTGGGGCGTCAGATCAAGTTTGTTTTTAAAGTTTGCCACGAAAACGGCAAAACTTTATATCTTCCTCACATCTTAACGCATTTATTTGCAACTCGGTTTGTATATGTACAAGCACATTTTTGTTAAGATCGGATAATAATTGTAGACAAAATATTAAAAAAAACATTTTGTATCAGAACAACCCAACAAAAAAAAAGTAAGCAAAAGATAAAAGAAAATCATGTTCAGAAAATAATATTGAATAAAATTCGGTTTCCTTTAAAAGTAATTTTAAATTTTGCTAACATTAAGCGATTATGTGGCCACTGTGCTCCCGCTTTAATGCTTTGCCGCCACAGCACACACACACAGATACCTCTTCTGTGAATGTTTGGCCTTCCAAGTTTCGAAGCGGTGCGGCGGTAAACTGATAAAAGGTGCCAATTGACTGCTGAGTGTATATATTTATATGTGTGTGTATATTTGCGTGCGTGTGTGCAAAGGTGGTGTAGATAAATAGTTGAGGTGGCCCCAAAAATTCAGAAAATGAAACAGCTAACTTTATTATTCCGCTAAAGTTGGGGGGAAAAGAGCTGCATTGAGAACTGAACAGCTGCTCTTGACCAACCCAAGTTTTGGCCCAAAACTGCCCCAATGAAATGAAAATATATTCAGGCCTGTTGCCGTTTATGATCTACCGCTCGAAACTCAAAAATATACAATTGATTTTGAAAAAATAATTCAATTCGTCTACCCTATGACAAGGGTACATTAGGGATTAGGTTGCAAAAGGAGGCTCAGTGATGAGGATGATGAGGGAAGTCCGTCCACCTTATACATCAGAAAGTACGAAAACTATGGGAGAATTTCCATGTTTTTGGATCTATAAAATTGTTCACGTTATTGCCAGAACATGTTCGAGTGTTTAACCCTACAACAAAATCATATTCATTGCATTAACTAAAATAGGAATAAGTTTCAAATCATTTGAATAAGTTTTGTATGTTAATAAAAAGCATACGCAATGCTTTAAAAGCTCTCTGAAGGTTTTTTTGGGGGTGCTTTTAGAATTACATCAAATAGTGATTAGAGCCGCTAGACAGTTTTGAGGTTTCTAGATAGCTTTTGTAGCAAGCAGTTATATGATAGCTTCTCCATCTCCATTCTCCATTTCGAAATTCATTTTTAAGTTCAGGGACCAAAAATTACATAAGAAACTATTATTCAATTGATTTTGTTCCATTATTTTGAAAAAGTCTCTAAGAGAATAAGTAGTTTATCGTATAGATGAGAATTCAGTTAAATAACAAATGCTTTAAAAAACTTGTACTAATTGCAGTATGTATGTATACACGTAATGTGTTCTATGAAACTTTACTTATTTTAATCAAGTCTGCTAGGATCGATATACCATATAATTTAGAAAACGGGTATATATATTTTCAATATGTATGGTATATATGCCGCGATAAGGCCATAGCAAGCTTTGATGGCTTGCTTATTTCCTAATTTATATACGCACACTCCCCTCACATACAAAAAGCTTCTCTAAATAAACAAACTTTGCATTTTTTGTTATTGTTATTTTGGTCAAGAAAAATGCAAGAAATTTTAATGGTTGAGCAGCTGGAGGAGTATTTGCTCAGCAATAGCTATTGGTCTTTGTTTTTGCGTGCCAGTTTACAAAAACTATATATACACAAGCAGGCATATACTTATACGCAATACATATACGAATATGTATTTTTATACTCGTACTCTGGTGGAGTAATCGAGTATATTGTATTCGTAAAAATGTATGTATGTATTAGTACAATTTCTGACAGATTTAGTTGAAACTCGGTTTATATATGTATTAGCACATAATCTACCGATTTGCCAAATTTCATTAAGATCGGATAATAATTGTAGACAAAATCGTAAAAAAAAAAAACAGTTTTTATGAAAGCACCCACCCCAAAAAGAAAAATCAATAGTGTTGCATACTTTCGAGTGTGTCGAACATAAAAGAAATGCTGAGTATGAGTATCTTATAGTCGGAATGTCGACTATAGCGCTCTTGCTTGTTATATACTTATATGTATACAATTTTGTATGCATTCCATTTGATTTCCATCGTTTTTAGATGCCTAATGCGAGCCATGGCCCAAAAATGTTCCGTTTTTATGACCTTAACCCTATTTTAGGCACTTTTAATGTTTGTCCAAGAGTGAGAAAAAGCAAAATCAATTTGACGTTTCTCATCATCATTATGATAACACAGTCAACCGCAGTCTAGGCCTGATCATCTCTATAGCTCTTAACCCCAAGTTGCCCCCTTGTCGGTTATTACATTTCGTTTATGTTTATTATGGGCTGAACGACAAGGGGGTTAAGGGGCCGGGCATGCTCTTACCTCAGCAAGTTAAAAGTCTTCTTATTTTTTTTGGACTGACCTCGGTTTTTTGTGTTGGTTCTAAAAATATTGGCCAATATTTTTGTAGCAGGGGAGGAAAAAAAACACAATTTTATCTCATATTTATTATACTCGTACTGTAGTAGTAACAGGCAGAAGGAACCGTCTCCGACCCCATAAAGTATATATATTATTGATCAGAATCAACAGCCGAGTCGATCTAGCCATGTCTGTCTGTATGAACACCTACATCTCGGAGACTATAGGAGCTAGAGTCGCAAAATGTGGTATGGGGACTCTACTCATGGGACGTCAGATCAAGTTTGTTGTAAAATTTTTCCTGCCAATCGATAATATATCACATACAAATTTTACCGCTTTAAGTTAAAACTCGGTTTGTATATGTATAAGCACATAATCTACCAATTTGCCGATTTATGGAACAATCGGTTATATGGGAGCTATATGATATAATTGTCCGAACTGGATGAAATTTAATAATCAAACGTAAGGCCTCATCAAATGGAAACAAACCGAGTTTGCATTGATTTGGAAGAAAAACAGAAAAGTTATGCCCCTAAGTGTTCGTTCCGGAACAATCGGTTATGTAGGAGCTATATGATATAGTCCTCCGATCTTGATCAGATCAGGTCAGTGGACGTGGGGTTTATTCAAATTGATACAAACCGAGTTTGATTTAATTTTAAGAAAACCAGAAAAGTTATGATCCTAACTGTTCATTCCGGAACTATCGGTTATATGGAAGCTGTAGGATATAGTTGTCCGATCTGGATAAAACTTGACCAGCCTTTAGACGAAGGAAGCACCTGGTAAAATTTCAGCTTTGTAGCTTTTAAGACTTCTTTAGGATGAACGGACATGGTTATCTACATATTTCCCTTGTCATGCTGATTAAGAATATATATATATATATTTTTTAGTCGCAAATGCTTCCTTCTATGCGTTGCAAACTTCCTGACAAAATGAATATACCATTTTGTAAATGACATAAAAATGCTTATGATCTGGAATGTATAGATCTTTGTATACGTCATAGTTAGGTTAATATATCTTAATGAAGGGTATAAAACGGTGAAATATTTACCTATGGGCTACTATATTTTATAAGATAGAAAAATGGTTACATTTGTCATACGTTTCTAGTGCATTTGGAAGAATCTAAGTTAATTTGCCAAAATTTTACAAATTATGTTGAGTTGCAATTGCCTGAATAATACCAAATCTGTAAAGAATCTGTGTTTAGATGTGTTTACCATGTCTGCTAGAGAGATCATCTTTGAAAGAGCTTTGTCAAGGGTTTCTCAAAAGATTTGCAAAAATTATATTACAAACAGTTTACAGATTAGGCAAAATGTTGTCTAAAAACTATTTGGTGTGAAAACTCTACCCACTTGCACACTTTTTGTGAATATTTAAAATTCGATTGATCCCCCCCTCCCACGCCACTACAGTTTTCCCCCGCGGCCGTTGACAGTTTTGCTAATTTGGCAAAGGTTCTGTCCAACCAACGTGGTTTCTTAACAGTCATGCAAAATTAAATTGTTGTTGTTCTTGTTGTTGCCGCCTCGCTTTTAATCAGCGATGGATGATGATGGCCTGGCCTGGTCGGGCCTAGCCTATGTGGCGTATGCGTAATGGTTCTGTGCGTGTGTTCGTGTTTACAACTAAAAATAATTTTTTTGCTGAAAATGTTGCCAGCACCAGCGGCGCGCAGTGTCGACGTTTTTCCATTTCCATTTTCAATTTAAATTCATTTTCCGCAGCGCTGCTGCGGCTGCTTCTCCTTTGCCTGGTCCAAAACTCAAACTGTGCATAGATTTGTGTGCTAATTAAAAATTTTTTTAATTAGTCTGAAAAACAAAAGAAGATACAAAAAAATAGGTGGACGACGACGTCTCAGGCAAGAATGGAGCCAGTGGAGTGGTGATGCTATTGCTGCGGATGATGAAGGCGACAGGAAGCAGTTCTTTTGCTTTATTTTCTTGTTGTTGTCATTTATGTTTCGTAGAGAATGTCACAAGCAGAAAATTTGAATCAATTTTAAGAATTTAAATATCTAACGACAAAGAGGTCCAAGCTTATGGGCCTCTTCAGGGCTCGAAGGCTGAAACCTCTTTTGGAATAACTCAAAAAAAGTGCAGCAAAAACGCTTTCTATTCATGAAGAAAAGTTTCACCTTAGACGGCTAATTTACAGCCTATACCATTGTACGGCTACCCTCCAGTCCATGGCTCTGCTAGCCCTGGATTGGCCATGCAAGGGCAAAACGTCATTGACATTGTGTTTAAAATGGAAAAAAAAAGAAAACCAAATAAGGGTTAAGCGGCGGCAATGTAATTTTTTGCAATGAGGAATCGTTAAAGTTGGCGAAAGTCGCAAGAAAAGGCAGGAAGAGAATGGGGCACAGTTAAAGGTTGAGGTCTTTGATGGATATGGTGGCGGCGGCGACATTGGGGGCGGGGGGTTAAACAATTCAATTTTATTGATTTGTGCTGCTGCTGCCAAAGCAAGTGGAGAAGAGCAAAAAGAATAAGCAGAGGAGAAGAGCACAATATATCCAACAGCACTTTTTGCTGACACTTTTTAGTTTGGAACCAAAATCTAAAAATCTTATCAAGATGGGAATTCTGCATTTTCTATAATTTGCCTAAGTTTTCGTAACTCCATTCAATTATGTTGGACTGTAAGTATAAATCAGGGTTTGCCAGCCATAGCTGGGGCAGACCGAACACAATCGTTGACACAGACCGAACGTATAACGAAGTGGGAGCTGTGTTGCTCATCAGAGCGTCAGTCGCTAGACAACGCTTTGAAAGAACTGAGGGAAATTATTAATCAAGCAGGCAAAATTAAGTTGTTGACATTGTAAACAGCACTCGGTGCTCTTTATTTAATTAACCCTTTATTTAATTAATCCACCTTCTCCAAAATCTCTACCGTTTCTCTCTCTCATCGATAGCTTGCAATACAATTAATACAACCTTTATGTTATACAATAGTTAATACGTTATTCATATAACATCATATAACAATATGTTTGCAACATAAAATATAGCAAATTGAACCTATGTCCCCGAATGCAGTGAGTGATTCCGGAAATTTCGATGTTCAAGAAAGTCGCTGAGATTTTGCAACTGATAGAGCACGACCGACACGGAAGCTGTCAGGACATAGCGGAGGCACTAAACATTAACCATATGATAGTTTGGAATCATCTAAAAGGAACAGGCTACCCAAGCTCGATGAATTAACGCAAGGAACTGTAATTGACCGAATAACCATCAGTGAAACGCTGCTGAAACGTAACGAAATGGAACGATTTTTGATGTGAATCATTACGGGCGATGAAAAATGAATTAAATGCGAGAATATCAAACGCAAGCGATCATAGTTAAAGGCCGGTGTACTTCCACAAGCCACATCACAGCCTGGATTTACGGGTTGACAAGGTTAGTTTGAGTGTTTGGTGGAAATTGAAGGCAATTGTCTATTAGGAGCTGCTAGAACTTGGCGAAACGGTTATATCAATTCTCTACTTTCTACCGTTTGAATGAAGCAATCAAAAAAGAGCGACTAGAATTGGCCAACATAAAGGGAGCTTCCATCATGACAATGCTAGGCCACACACATCTTTGAGCTTGGTTGGGAAGTTTTGATGCATCCACCGTGTAGACCGGTTCTTGAGCCCTCTGACTTCCATTTGTTTCGGTATCTGCAAAACTCTCCTGAAGAGCCGCTGATGGTCAAGTTTTCGCTGATAAACCACAGAAGTTCTACACTGGTAAATTTATGAAACTAGCCGGAAAATGGCAAACAAAAACGTGAAGACTTTTTATATGACCTATAAAGAAGGTTGAACATAAAGTAGAGCGTCATCAGTTTGTCGAATTGATAATATTTATGGCAATCAATAATGAGAGGCAATTACATATAGAACTATTAGAGAATTCAGTTAAATATTAATTATAAAATTGTTTGCTCAATGTTTTATTACAAAATGGTTTCAGACATTTGATGAAGCTGCTCTGGTTATATATATATATATATTTTTTTTTTTTAAATTAACTATTAAATATATAATTTTCTACTTATACTGTTGCTGCTTGAATTTTAATTCCCTTACTTGAATAATTCATTTTTTGACTCGACTTTTTTTATGTTTGCGGCTAACTCTGTGTTGTTTATATTATTTTGTTTTCAGCTTGACTCGGCCTCAGTCTCTGTTTGTTTATGGCTCAGATTTCCAGATTTTGCTGCTGCTGTTGCTGACGTTTGTTTGTGTTTAGGATTTTTTTTTTATATAGTTTGTTAGTGTTATTATTATTTTTCTTTGCTCATTGTCAGCGGTTTTTTTTTCCATTATTATTTTGCTTTGTAAGGCGATGGCCGGTGGATATTATCAACGCCAACGACAACAAGCACATGGTAGCTTTGTTGTTGTTATTATTGTTATTATTTATCAGCAAAAGCAACAGTAATAGCAGCCAACAAATGATGACGACGCCGTCGACGCCGACGGTGTCAGAAATTTATTTTCATTAACAAGTTGAACAAACGTATCATGCAGAGGAGGGGGAAGGAGAGTAAATGCAATTTAATTCAGTCAACAAATAAAAGCCACAAACAGAAACGCACACAAACACAGAGAAAGAAAGAGAGAGAGAGAGAGAGAAGATATGGGAAAAATGTTGAAAACTTGTTTGAAAATTGAGTTCAAGCTGAAACTGAAAAACTGCTTTATTTGCGAAATCAATTATATATTTCAAACACAAAACGAAGACCAAATTCAGCTAACCGACGATTGAATGCCCTTGCAGAAATACATATAGATGGTATATTTGCTTGTATGGATGCAATTAGATGCATTACGGAATATTATTCTTTAAAAATGTTCATGATCTTTGAAAATCAATGACACGATGATAATGATAATCTAGTTCTTAGAACGATTTTTGTTAGCCAAGGCGCATGATCGGCCACTAAACATATTTGACATACCGTATTTATAGGTTGATTTAATCACATTCATGGATTGATTTGATCATATGGGGTGGCCTTATTATAGAGCTTTGTATCTTACAAATTGGTAATGATCACTGTTGGTTGAGATGCTTCGATTTAAGGCCACTGGACTTGTTATATAGGACGTTTTTGACGTTTATTTAGTTATATTTCTTCAAAATGATTCCAAAAAAGTTCTATAAAGGAATCTTGTTTGATCGAGTCTCCAAACACTTCTAAATTCTATGTAATTATGCTCATGCTCTTACAAAACGTTCCTAAACAGTGTTCACTGTAGTCTTATATACAACATCTTTAGCCGTGGGTTGTTGTTTTCTATGCGTATATACATATCTGGAGTATCTCAATAGATACGCTTAACCAAACAGCTTAAATTGTGGGCAGAGAGCTTGAAGGTCGCTTTGTCTGGTTGTTGGTTTTGGCTTTAAAGCTAAATTGCATTAATATCAAATAATGACTAGAAAGAGGGAGGAAGGAAGGCACGTGCTACAAAAAAAAAAAATTAAATTTTCAGTCTTTTGAAGCTTCGTTACAAAATGATTAAGTAAACGAGCAAACGAGGCAAAATTAGTCAAGTGAGGGGGAGCAAAAGAAGACAAAGATGAAGAATGGCATAGAAAATTGAAAATTCATTATGCCACAACGCACACAGCCCATCTTCCCCCTTCCGTTGCTAGCCAAATAATGATCTCAGTCCATTAAATAGTGCTTCATCTTCTTCTATGATATGATAAAACTTTTTATATTCCTACGAACAACATTTTGCGCTGAAAATCAGGAAAAGCCATTAAGCGGCTGAAATTCTAAAAATGAAAGACAAACTAAAATCCATGAAATGCTTTCAACAGAATTTGCTACCAAAAATTAATCGTGTCGAAAAAAGAAAATTTACTTACGCTGACCAAATTTTATTCGCTCAAAAAGGGAACATTTTCGCTTTACTTTTTTTTGGCTTCAAAGTGGAAAAGGCTAAAACCTGCGATAACCTCAGCCCACTCTACCCCTTCATTTACTCCAGTTACCCCGAGCAACGTAGTCTACATGGAGAAATTAAATTACTAGAAAAAAGGGACGCTTAATGAAAGTCAACTTTTCTGTTAAGCGTAGGGTAAATGTACCCCCAGAAGACTGAGGGGGACGGACATCAGAGAGACATTGCTGCGCCTGACTGACTGACTGGCACACTGACTTGTTGGGGCATCTACGCACAGATCAAACAGCAACAGCGAGAAGGCTGACACTTTAATCAATTCTATCCGTAAGTGGGTCAACATTAGGGCCAAAGTTTGTATTGAAGTAAATTTATATGATGTTTGTAAAGTACGCCACATAAAATAGTAAAAACAGCTGCTAAACAAATTCTGTAGCATACTTTAACAGCAACGGCCTAAGAGAAAGAAAGAAAGTTTAGGTCAGGCGATGACTAGATCGCCTAAGAAGCGGTCAAGGAACGAAAACGAAGTCTGTTATAGTGGGACAAAGTTCTGGTAGTTTTAATGATTTTACTTTCAGGAATTTCATTTATTGGTTTGGAATATTCTTAAATTGTGGATTTGGCCCTGTTGCCCCTAACTTAAAATACAAAGCAACAATGTATTATTAACTGAGTTGAAATTTAAAACGTTTTAATTCAAACAATGCGAATGCCTCATGTAAGGCCCCGCCTTTGAACCTCACCCACACACACACACACATGCACAAAACAAGCGAAACCTGATACTCGGCGAACTTTATGAACCCACCCCTCGCGGTCCCTCCCCCGGCTATGCCGTATCATTTGGCGCCGCGGGCTTGCGCGTAATAATTAAAGAAAAGCGAAAAAAAAATTTGAAAATAAACAAATGAAAAACTTTGAGCGACATTTAATACTTGGGCTGGCTTGCCTGAGTGAGCAATAGAGGGAGGAGAAGAGCGAGCTTACGTGCAACGCCAACAGAGAGTGTAGAAAACTAGTCAATGATATAGAAATACCCTAAGGAAAATAATTTTAAACAAAATAGTTGTTAATTTATTTAAGAAAAGGTTTAAAAAACCTCTGTCCTAACTGACCGACTGACGCACAACCCAAACCATAAGAGTTGTACGACTTACGTTTGCACATAAATTAGAAATCAGTGCTCACCGGCGCCACTGGAAATCGGATTTGGTAAATTCCAACTAAAAGTAGGCCAAAATCGGGGTAAAAGTTTGTATGGAAACGAACTACTTCATTCTATATTGCACACAACCTGTAATATTAATTCAAAATGAGAAGGGCATCAACAGGCTACACATAAACAAAACAGAAGCAAAACGAACCCCAACATAATTAAATAAACAATTTCCACAAAACTAGAAAAGTTGACAGACACACAGAAATGGGCACAAAAATATAGACAGCGCGACCAAAAATAAACAAATACTCGTACATAACACGAAACGAAATAGAAGGCAGTTCTAAATTCAAGTGCAAAAACATTTCAGACAGGGCGTGTGTGTTTGTGTGTGTAAGGTAGGCGTGGCACTAGCGATTCATATTACTCAAAAAAAAAAAAAAAAGAAAATATGACAGAAGACTAAATGACAAACAGGGAGGGCACTTGTCTTGAGGGGGAGGGTAGAAGCAGAGAGAGAGAGAGAGGGGCAGACAACAAAGAGGCACAAACCAACTAGACCACCCTCCCATTTTATTCCCTGGCTTGACCCTGTACATGGGCACACTGTTAAGTCATTTTTTGTCGCTTTTGAAGAAACCTTAGCCAAAAAAGAAAAAAATACAAACAATAGAGGAAGAGAGAGAAAGAGAGAGGGATCCTAGCGGGAGTAGGAAACCCCAAAAAGTCCTAAGACACTAAAAACATGTTCGAATAAAAGGCATATCCTTGTAGAGGGTATTATAGTTTTGTCACGATATTTGTAACGCATAGAAGGAAGCATCTCCGATCCGATAAAGTAAAGTTGAGTCCGTCTGTCGGTCCATCTGTTTCTATGCGAACTAGTCTCTTAGTTTTAAAGCTATCAAGTTGAAATGTTTACCATAGACACCATATCATATAGTTCCCATATAACCGACCTACTCGGAATGATTTCTTAGTACAGCAAAAGTGGTTGTTTCTTTTTTATCCAAATTGAACCAAATTCGGTAAATGTCAGTTTTAAGAAAATCTACGTCTGCCGACCAGAGTTGATCCGGATGGGACCTCCCATATAACCGAACGATGGGGAACTCTTAGTATACCGGATTTTTGTTTGGAACCTATCGCTCTTAAAAGCCTCTACGTATGCTGACCGAATTTCAAACAAATCTGCAAGGTTATGTATGGTTCGATTACAAGAAGTTAGCCTTCCTTTATTGTTTAAAACAATTTTTGCATTTGAATATTTTATCACTAATACGCCATTAAGGGGGCAGCATGGACATGGGCATGGCTTACTTGTCTTCGCAACAGTTATGGATTATACATAAATCTGCCAAGAACTATAACGAGAACAGTATATGACGCGACCACCCGACCCAAGCGCTACAGCAGAATCCAAGGACTTGCTTTATATTGTAATTTTCCGCAAAACTTGAACTAGGCGAGGTCTTGCTGTGTGTATGTATGTGGTTTTGTGTGTCCTTCTCTTTACAGGACTTATGCAAAGAAAGGCCTTTCTCCGCACCCACCAAATAATAATAATAAATTCAATCAATTGCCAAAAACTTTCCTACACAAACAATATAAAGTGGATTTGTTGCAGCAGACAAAAACGAAACTAGCGCAGTAGACGAAGGTTAAATACGCACAACTATATATGTATATATATATATATATATATATATATATATATGGAAATGTGCTTAATTGTTCCCAATTGCCATTTTATTCAGTTTCATATAGAACTTTTTGTGGTACGGTCACTGTATTAACTCCTGATATTCATCTCGGGAGGAAAATGGGATTATGTTATAAGCTATTTTCGATCTGGATTATCAGGGCAGACTTCGATTCGATACTTCGGCTTTAGGCGATGAAGCACAAAGTTTAGCCACTGTGAGAAAAGCGGGTGCAACGAGTTGACATTTGTGATCCTTGTTCACCGTAGAAGGTCGTGCAAAAACGGTCAATTGATGCTGTGTGTGTGTGTGTGTATGTGGGTACTGCTAAAAATTGAGGAAACCCAACCGACCAGGGCGGATTGTCGTTGATCACAACAACATCAGTGCCAGATCACACAACTCGCCTCAAACAACAAAATTTTTGGAATTATTGGGTCAACCATGGCCTTACTTGCCCTGACTTGGCACCTAAGAACTTATTTTTCTTTTCCTTCAGAGCGAGGAAAAGTGTTTGGAAAATTTGCACCACTCTGGTATCAGATCAAGAATACTTTCAGTGCATTTCATTGCATTTTATTTAAAAACTCCTTAAATATATTTTGTTTAATTTGCTTATTTCCCTCAAATATGTAGTAAAAACAAGTAGGAACGATAGAGTCGACTATAAGATACTCGTGGTCGGCATTTAGTCAATATTCGACACACTCAAAAGTATAAAACACTTTGTGATAGGCCGGATCCGCAAATGTCAGGCGATCGCGACTTGATATATCTATCTATAAAATCTAACTCTAAAATGAGTGCCTAAAATTTTGGGATTTTCCTTTGATTTTGTCAGTTGACTGAAGGAAAAGCAAAATGTGGACAAGCAAATACAGGCAGCAATACAACAACACGTGTACGTACATATGGAAAGTGTACTAATATGTACATTTGTACATTTTCGCAGAACGTCTTTATCATAAACAGCAAGAATAATTAGAACACTAACACAGCTTTCAATTAATTTAATTGCATGCAATTAACAATGCAAAAACAATGCAAAAAAGGCACTAGCAGCGGCTGCTTATATCCCCCTTCCATCTTCAAGCCACCCATTGAAGCAGCAGCAGCAAGAGCGTGTGTTAGTGGGAGTGAGACAGAAAAATGTTTATTTACTTAAGTAAACTTAAGTAAAATGTTAATGATAATTCTGACATTGTTTCTGAACAGATTTCAACCAAATTTTATTACTTCTTAGAAGAAAGTCACATTTATGAGTGGTTTTAATTACACACTGATATCTTGAAATTGGAGGAGGTATATTTTTTGGCGATATGCGGGGTCGGGAGACGGCGTGGCAAAATTGTAAACAAACGTGATCTGATGCCCCACAAGGAGAGTCTACCTACCAAAGTTGGACTCTCTAGGCTGTATAGTCTCCGAGATCTAGGCATTCATACGGACGGACGGACGGACGGGGCTAGATCAACTCGGCTGGTCAAGAATATGCATACTTTATGGGGTCGGAGACGCTCCTTCTGCCTGTTACATACATTTCCACGAATACAATATACTCTTTAACTCAACTACTAGAGTACGGGTATACAAACGGTTGTTAAAAAAAAAATTGCTAAAAAGAAATACTTACGGATAAAAGAAGAAGAAAAATGTAGTTAGAAGTAATACAATCCAGGCGAAAGTCGCAGGAATGTAGCGTGTCTTCACATCGCATTTGGGCATTTCTGTAGTTTTGTTGTTGTTGGTGTTGTGTTGTTGTTGCTCTTGTTGCAGTCTCGTGTTGTTGTTGTGTTTGCTGTTCCGATGTCGACGACCGCCGTGTTTTGTCAGTCAAGTTAATAAAAAAAATTGTTTCCAATGGAAAATGCGTTGCGTCTGGTTTTGATGATGGGTGGGTTGGAGTTGGATGGATGTTGATGGCTTTGGCTGATGGCGGTGATACAGTTGGTTGACTTTCGGTTAGCTGATGTTGCTGCCAAGTGCGATAGAGACAGCGACAGCCTCAGCCTGACAGTTAAAGACGGCAATGAAATGATGGCGGCGTCGTCGACGACGTACTGCTGCTGCTGTTGTTAATGTTGTTGTTGTGGAGACAACTCCAACTTCAAAGGCAAAATGATTTTCCAGCTCCAGGTTTCAATTTTATAAGCTGCTGTACAAAATGTTGTATACAATTAATATAAACTGTTAACAAATGTGGCTGTTTTTCATTATTTTGTTATAAAGTTGAAAGTTTGTTGTCTTCTGCTTGCACTTGCTTTTTGTTGTTATTGTTGCCTACTGTTTACACCAGCAGCAACTACTCACACACACACACACACACATACACACAAACACTTATGCACAAAACAACACATGCTCATATTGTACTGGCAAAAAAAAAACTATTTCATCGAACAAAAGCCGACACGCGCTGTAGCTATGCATGTGTGCGTGTGTTTGCTTTTCTGACTTTCTTATTTGCCCGCCACTAGGCCTGTTATATTTGTTGTTGGTAAACGCAGTAAATTTTTTATTTTTTCACACAGATGCAGTGGCAACTATTATTTCCAAGTGTAGGCGCGCCTTGGTTTTGCTGCTCCCCCCTGGTCCACACCTTGCAACGTTTTTCTGCCTTCCTTCTCTTACATTTCGTTTATGCTGCTGCTGTTTCTTCTTCTTACTGCTGCTGCCTCCTCCTTTGCTTACTATTCGTCTTCTTTTCTACACACGCACGTTTTTCTCTTTGCTTCACGGCGTCGTTTTGTATCGAATTTTATATATTTTAAACGCCGTATTAGCACATTTGTTTCAGCGCTGGCTACACACACGGCACGGCATCTCGTATGCGGTCATTTATGCACACACTACTACTGCTTTCGATGATTTATTTACACGTACAGTACGAAAAAATAAATAAAAAAAAAAATTAACCACAACCCACAACGCGCATAGCTGCTAGAGCTGAGCGGTATCTGCGTTGCTCCTACTTGTCCGCAGGTATTTTAAAAGAAACGAGTCTGAGCAGCGACAATTTTCTGCAAGTAGCAGTTCCAGAGTCACTAGTCGCAGGTTCTTGTGATTGTCACGCATGTTCTGCGATTTATTGTTTACTGAATCGAACCAAATATTGCAAGAAATATATATGTAGTTGAACTTATATATTTCCTTTTTACATTGCTCATTTATTACTATACTTTAAATTTTGTGCTATTCTAGATACATTTTGAATTCCTCACATGCAATACTTTTAAATAGATATATAAAACATATTTAATGTTATTATTATTATTAGTATTATAACATTCTGCTTATTGTTATTATTATTTTATTATACCATTCACAAAAATGGTACATTAGTTTTGTCAGGAAGCTTGCAACGCACAGAAGGAAGCTTTTCCGACTAAATAAAGCATATATATTCTTGTTCCGTTGGTCCGTGCGTCCGCCCTTCCGACTGTTTCTACACCAAGATCTTAGAAGTCTTAAGAGCTACAAAGCTGAAATTTTTACAAAATATTTCTTTTATCTACACGGTAGTTATGTTCGAGATTTAGCCATCGGTCAACTATATCTTATAGCTCCCATATAACCGATTTTTTTCAAAATGAACACTTAGCAGCATAACTTTTCTGTTTTTCATCCAAATCAAACCGAATTAGGTTTGTATCGGTTTGAGAAAGTCCCACGTGGGCTGGCCTGATCTGATCAAGATCGGAGAACTATAGCATGTAGCTACCATATAACCGATTCTTCCAGAATGAACAAATTGGAGCATAACTTTTCTGTTTTTCTTCCAAATAACAACTCTCCCGGCGACCAGATTTCATCTGGATCGGTTATATATTTACAATGTGAATGGAATATAAGCATCGGCAAGTCGAGCTAGCCTTCCTTTCTTATCATGGAATAAGATCGAATAAATCTTGAGCATGTACATAATTGTGATCTCTCCTTCTCCTACTTAATGTAAATATTTATCTGACGGTACGACGGTGCAACATGTCTTTTTTTTTGTTTAGACCGACTTGCAGTTTTTAAAATTTAGACTATATACAAGAGTGTGGCTATTATTTTGGGTAATATTAAGTATTTTCAGTGTTTCACACGGTGTAAGTCCCTAATTACAATAATATCCAGTGCTGTATCTTTAGTCGTTTCATAATTTGACTAAGGCTGAAATAAGAGGGAAGGATTAGAAGGGATGTTAACTTATAAACTAATAGTACATCCAGTTACATCTTCTATGCTTGAAATTTAAAGACTAAATATAACGACTAGCAATATTTTTGCTTTATATCAACCTCATTCCAAGCAAAGGTGCAAGTATGTTGTACTGCTATATATTTAAGACATACATCACTGTGACAGCAGTATGGCATCTCCAATTGATGTTGATAGCGCTATTCGATAGTTGAAGTGAGTTTATACATACGACTTTCGATAAGTCAATTCATGGGAATGCAGAAACTATCACTTCAAATTTATTCAAACGATTAATTGGTGCTTAGACACATTTGGTATTTTTTGGATCTACATATATTTTAATGTACTAATAAATTAAATAAAAAAAACATTAACAATAACTTAAAGTAAAATTCAATAAGTTGGACTAGTAAGTATTTGGGGTCGAAATAATTGAACTGCAAGTAATTTATCACATTAGTTCAAAATAAGTTATCGATGAATGCATCAGGCGATAGTCGCAACTGTTCTGCCACTGATACACAACTGTTCCAAACCGCACGCTGAAAATTTTTCGTGCGTCTAAATTTCAGCCGGAAATAAATTTTCGGATAAATCCAAGAATTTCAAGAGTAGAATACTGCACCTGGCCAGCCTGACGACACCTACAGATTATCAGCAGCAGCGAACAACTTAGCCAACAGCCATTGGCATATCAAAGTCTACGCTGCCGTCGCCTCCGTGTTGCCATTAGCATTACGGTTCGAAGCGAAAAGTCAGCTAGACGTCGCCGCCATCCCAACGTGCTCTGAATCCTTCGCAACAGTCGCAACCCAGCCCAGCCATCGCTATCACCAGCAGCTCCACAATGTCACGCAGCGTTCGCGCGGAGACACGCAGCCGAGCCAAGGATGACATCAAGCGGGTAATGCAAGCTGTCGACAAGGTGCGGCACTGGGAGAAGAAATGGGTTACCATCAGCGACACCACAATGAAGATCTACAAATGGGTGCCCATCTCATCAAATAGCGAAAAGAAGACGAAATTGCAGCTAAACCATAAAATCAGCGACAAGGAGAATTCACAAAAGGGAACGCCCACACCGCCTCAAATAACACCCAGCTATGGGGGTCTCACGGCCGAAGATTCCAATACCTGTGAGTATCAATACATATATAGTTTAAATGTTGGTAGATATAAAATTCAGTAGACCTGTTAAATTTACTCACTTAGCCTGCGACTTTTCGACTGAGAATGATTTTGAAAGGAGAATGATTTTGTTAGGAGAATGCTAGGGCGTCGGGGATGTTGTTTAAGCATTGTTTTAAGCAAAGAACCAATGATTAATAGTGGTGTGCTGTGCTGTGCCGGGACGTGGTCTTCGTCTCGACCAGGACTCGCTCCTTCGCAAGCTATTGGTATCGAGATCTTTATTTAGGACACAGACGAAACTGATAATATAACTCTTCAAAAGTTTTTTCATAGAATTTTTCATAAAATCTGTGGAATCAGTCTGATCTGAGCATCATTGAAAACTTATTTGCCTACACAAATTTGTATACTCGTACTCTAGTAGAGTAAACGAGTCTATTGCATTCGTGCAAATCTATGTAACAGGCAAAAGGTAGCGTTGTCTGTATGAACACCTAGATCTCGGAGACTATAAGAGCTAGAGTCACCAAATTTGATATGTAGACTCTCCTAGTGTACACGCAGATCACGTTTGTTTTCACAAAAAGGGATATTAATTTTGTCAGCAAGAATCAGTTCCGACTATATAGTAAATATATTCCTGATCAGCTAGATAAGGGGAATTGGTATAATCATGTCCGTCCGTCCGTCTGTTTCTACACAAGGATCTCAGAAGTCCTAAAAGCAACAGAGTTGACATTTTTACCAAAACACTTAGGAGCATAATTAATATCTGTTTTTCATCTATATCAAACCTAATTCTGGTTGTATACATTTGAGGAGGCTCCACGTCGGCTATCCTGATGTGACCAAGATTGGACAACTATACCATATAACCAATTGTTCAGGAATGAACACTTAGGAGCATAACTTTTCTATTTTTCATCCAAATCAATCCAAATTCGGTTTGTATACATTTTAGAGGGCCCGCTTACCGTCCGCTTACCTGATCTGATCAAGATCGGACAACCATACCCTATAGCTACATAAACACTTAGTAGTTTATTTTTTATCTTTTTATCCACTGTAGCCGCACTTAAAGCAACTTGCAAGCTTCCCACTAGCAATAAAGATAGACCCATACAATGAGAAATCAACCACTATGGTTGCGCCTATGTCACGGATGTCGCAAATCTATGTTATATCTGTTGAGCTGGTCTGGATTGGCTAAAGTAAACTACTTTTCACAACTTAATACTACAGTTTTGAATTCGTCATCCCAGATTTTATACTTTTAATAAGAGGTCCTGCGCACTTTGCTTTTGCGGTTTTGGTTTAGGAGTCTTGGCACATTTTAATGATGTTATAATGACTCAAAAATGTTCTGTACACGTTTTCTGGTGTTCAAATCACCTAGATCAGCCTTAATTTGGGTGCAGGTGATCATTTCATTGGTGCCTAGAGTTCATTAGTGCAAACTGATTCGCCATTCTATATTGAGAAGAACTTCAGACATATATAGCTACCATATAACCGATTGTTCCGGAATGAACACTTAGGAGCATAACTTTTCTATTTTTCTTCCAAATCAAACCAAGTTCGTCTTGTATCCACCTCAGCTCCACGGCCACCGATCTAGCTCGGTTATATATTTACAATGTGAATGGGTAGCCTTCCTCTCTTTATCCAAGTTGAACCAAATATATATATCAAATATATAAATATCAGTTTTAGAAGCCTCTGTGTCTGCTGATCAAATGTGATCCAGATCGGATTAAAACATCATATACCTCCCATATAACCGACCGATTCGGTAAGAACTCTTAGTACAGCAACATTGGTTGTTTTTTATCCAAATTGAATCAAATTTGGCAAAATACCAGTTTTAGAAGCCTATCACTATATCATATGGCTCCCATATAACTGACCGATTCGGAATGAACTCTTAACCCATGACAGAAGAATACAAAGTATAGGAGAATACAAGTGCATTCTCAAAATGAATGCGTGAACAATATTTCTTTGAGAAATATCGTACAAAATGTTGCACAAATCAATTTTACAGTGTTAGTTTCCGTCCGCACAAAGTATAAATCTTCTTGATCAGCATGCAGCAAGCCTTGTCCGTCTGTCCGGAAGTTTGATACTAGATCTTGGAAACTCTAAGCTTTGTAAAGCTCATTGAAGTGCCTGAGGCTATGCCGCGGCTTAGAATATGAAATCAGGCGCTCAAATATGGCTTAACCTTTCATGCCAGACAACAGAAAGCGACGGGCATGCCCAAACTGATACTTTTGAAGAAACTGAGTGTAAATGTTTTAATAGCACATTCATCCATCTATCTATCTAATATCTGCATACTTGACATCATTTGGTAATATGATAAGCCTTATTGCATTGATTTCATTAGTACTGAAAAATTGAAAACCTATAAATATTCTACATGATGCCTTAAATATATATACAGATATATATACCAATTTTGTCATCATGCCACAACAAATGTGAATGTTTGTATATTAATTTTGTCATGAAGTTTGAAACGTATAGAACGAAGTGTTTCCGACTATATAAAGTATAAATATTCTTGATCAGCACGACAAGAGGAGTCGATAAATAAACGTTCGTCCGTCCGCATGTTTCGACCCCAAGATCTCAGAAACCTTAAGAGCTGCAGAGCTCAAATGTTTACCAGATGCTTCTTGCTGATTAAGTTCATCCATTCAGACTTAGTAGCATGATTTTTCTGTTTTTCATCCAAATGAAACCAAATTCAGTATGTAACGATTTGAGGAGGTCCCACCTCCTCTGGCCTGATTTGATCAAGATCAGACAACTATATGAACTTTTATTAGCATTATTTATCTGTTTTCACCCAACCTAAACATAATTCGGGTTGTTCCCATTTGATTTGATCAAGATCGGAAACTATATCATAAGGCTCCCATTGCATAACATAACTTTGCTGTTTCTCATCCAAATCAAACAATATTTGTCTTGTATCCACTGTTGCCCCACGCCCGCTGATCAGATTTGATCTAGATCGGTTATATATATAAACAATGTGAACGGTGTGTAAGTTTCGGCAAGCCGAAGCTAGCCTTCCTTTCTTGTTTTCATTGCAATTAATCGACTTTTGTTTGTTTCCCATCAGGTTTCTCTGTGGTGAGCGATAGCCAAGGTGCCGACTTTGTCTCCAGCATGCCCTTCTCCGAGGACTCCAACTCCCAAGGCAGCGATGGGCCGGTGAAGCGTTTAAAGACGAGCGATTAGCCAGACATTCAAAGCATCTTCTACAGCAACTAAGAATTCGGCTTTTCTGTCGCAAGCTGAACACAGGATTCGAAGTCAGCTTGCTGCTGCTCTCACCCAAGACTTAAGCAATTTTCTCCCATAATCTAAGTACGGCAATTTTATTTTACGTTCTGATCTGTTCTGATCGATAGTTCTTCGATAGTCACATAGTCCTTAGGCGTGTAGCGTAGTATATAAGCACAAATTATATACAAAAGTTATTTATTTTCGCATAAAAACCAACTTTGACATCCAACTAAGTAATGGCAAAAAAATGGATTAATATATATATATATATGTAGAATATTAAGCATAAGTATATAGTATGACCTATAAATAAGTCTAACATATTTGTAAAAATGCTTTGTAAAAATGATAATGATTTAATTTCGCTGTTATCCGCGTACAGATTAAGATAGACCACAACATTGTTTAGCTGGCTCAAGGTCGAAGTGAATCAGCATGTAATTGTATTGGAAGTCCGTCGGACTTTGTGGCATCAGCAAACATTGCAAGTACTTACAAAATTGGCAAAGAGCGAAGTCAGATCCAGATACCAGATCTATTACGATCTCTTATTTAATCAAGCTACTATATCATATAGTTGCTATAGAAGCGACTTTCGAGATCCAGATCGGGTTACTATACCTTATATCTACTTAATTCATACAGAGTATTTAACTGTCCACTCTTAAGTTCTTGATATGTTCGCTCAAAATCCGCAGTATATACGAGGGGTGTTCAAAAAGTAACGAGATTTTTCATGTTTCGCGGGCAACGTACACTCGATTATCGATAATTTTTTGTTGTTGTTGTGTTGGTACACATGTCCCGTACATAAGTTTACAGTTTCAAGTGCATATCATGCTTTTTTTTTTTTTATAAAAATGCGTATTTTGTTGTTCTCGGCGACAACTCTCTGAATTTAAATAAAACATATATACTAACGCATCTAGCAAGTAGATAATGTCAATCGTTTATTGTTCGTCTTTCCTTTCATTGAGTCTTGAAATGAGTTCCCGACTTTTTATCTGATGTAAAAATGGAGTAAAATTCCTCATTTCTTAAAATCTTTCGAATCGGTGGGCCATCGAATGTGCAACGGTGGTAATATGATGTCATCCGCTTTTCATTAAAGGCTTTCCTAATGTTTGTGTTTTTTCCCTGAATTTCAAAGTAAAAAACAGCAAACTGCAAGGCCACTTCTGAAAAAATTCCTAAAATCAGCCGTTTCTCCATCGATTTGAATGATTTATATAAATAAGTTTTGAAACGCCATAAAACCTTTTTAAATCGGTTGTGGCATTCTTGAGTAATGACCAAAAATGCAAGCACACCTCTGATATAGTCGATATTCTGAGTATAAAATACTCGTACTCAGCATTTATTCAATATTCGACACACTCAAAAGCCTTATCCGCTCCTATGATCATTGCTCTAGCAGCAGGTAGAAAAAAACCCTTTTTGCCACAGCCGCAGCAAATGTAAAATTTTGGGATTTTCCTTTGATTTTCTCCGTTAACTAAGTCAAAAGCAAAAACTGGACAAGGAAAGGGACAGCACCAATTCAAGTGTTACGCTCATATCCCAAAAATGCAAAAAAGGCACTACAAGGGCTGCTTATATCCCCCTTCCACCTCTTAAGCTAGAAGCAAGTTTAGCATCAGTGAGCTGCATTTGTTAGTTTGAGGGAGACAAAGATTTTTATTGACGCTGACTGCGTAAATTATAAAACAAGTGAAATTTTAATGACTTTCTTTCTTAACCAACATTTTCTTACTTCATAGAAAGTAGTCCGATTTATAAGTGGTTTTAATTACACACTGATATCTTGAAAATTGCAGGAGATATAGCTATTTGCGATTTGCGGGGGCAAACTTGATCTGACGCCCCACGAGGAGAGTACATACCAATATTGGTCTCTAGGCTTTGTAGTCGCCGAGATCTAGGTTTTCATACGGATGGACTGACGGACACGGCTAGATCGAATCGGCTGTTGATGCTGATCAAGAATAGGAGTCGGAGTTATGGAGTCGGGAGCGCGTCCTTTTGCCTGTTTTACTCTACTAGAGTAAGCGTATAAATAACAAATTTTAATTTAATTTAAAAACGGCTTACCAAACCACCAGAAAAAGTAGGTTTCGTATCTTATACAAAAAAATATAATTTAATTTTCTTACCTAATGTGGTCGGATCTTGATATCACCTTACTTTTTGAACCTACCTCGTACATTTAAGTAGCTTTGCAACAGTACAAAGCCAATGGGTTTGCTGTGAACGTCAAATCGAAAGTAAATCATAATCACGTATTTTTACATTTTTTTGTATATTTTTTATTTCATATTTTAGTTTTTTTCTTTCCTTTTTTTTGTATACATAATAAAAAAAATTAATTTTATTTCAACAAATAGTTTTTTTTTTCTTTCTTTACATACATTTATCTTTTCGTCTCCCGCTTTCATTATTTTTATATATATTTATAGATTTATATTTAGTTCAATTTTTTCACTAAATTTATGCTAAAAACACACGCTTATAAATGAAAGGAAGCACAGATTTTTCTTTTTGCACAAAAGTTACACAAAATAAACGTTACAAAAGGGTTTTGACAACAAAGATTTTGACAAAAAAGAAATCACACACACATACATACTATGTATATAAAGCAAATGGATTATTTGAAATGGATATAATAAACATATATATATATATTATTATATATATAAATGGAAGTAAAATACAAATTTTATTGAGGGGGATGTCGAAGAGATTTGAAGAAACTAATGTACATATACAAAAAATTCAATTTCAGTTTCAGCCGGCGTTGCTCGGGTTCTATTTCTGCTAAGCTCAGAAGCTATTCTCTTTTCCCATAAAAGGAGCCTCTAACTTTTTCAATCAATCTCCCTTACAATAGTGAAAAGTATCTAATGGGCAACTTAAATGTTTCTGCATTAAAAATACAACTGAGAAATATCGCACTAGATCTACTTTTCTCAATTTCCTTACATTCGCATACAAACTTTGATCTCAATTTTGACATTCTTGCACTCGAAACTTGCGCGCCGCCGTCTAGGTGCTGTGGTTCGGTCTGTGTCCAATAAATCAATCGGGTCAAAAAGTTTTCTATATACAGATTCTTATAAATGGTCACAATAACCCATGGATAAAACTTTAATCTGAACGATTTGAAATCCATAAAATCCTTCTTTCACTAACTTTGTCCAAATCAAAAACAATGATACTGTAATCAATAATTTTTCCTAATATTTAGAGGTTTCTCTGACGCCTCGCCCTGCTTTATTTTCAAACAAATAAACAGACACATAATTTTTCTTGAACTTTTTAAACTTGTTGGCTATATAAGAGCTGTAACAATTATATAAAAGCACCTAAAACACTCAAAATTAGTAAATGTTTGTGAAAGCTTTTACGTAGCTTAAAAAAGTAAGACAGAAAAATTTAAATTGAAGAAACTTTTAAGTAAGTTAAAGTTAAGAAAAAAAAATATTTTGAAATTGTAATTCTTTAATTGTAATTCTTTACAAATGCAATTAAAAGTTGACAAATATTTTGAAAGAGTGTAATTATTATGGAAGCCAAAGAGCAAAGAGTAAAATACACTCGAAATTGTGAATGACAAATTTTCAAATAAAGTAAAAAATTCTTTTTAATTGGGGGATCATTTTTAAGCAGGGCTTGCAAATAACGGTTGACCATCTTCTCGTTGTGCGTAATTATTTTCTATTGACACTTTGAGCAAAGGGTCAGAGATGAACCGTTCATATGGGCTCTTTAGGAAAACGGTCTTCGCTCAACCAAAACCATTTTTGTTTTATTTTCGCTTTTGCTCTGATCATTCTCGAACCGTTTGGTATTTTATGCGTATATGCAAAAGTGACGTCGGCTTAACATGTTAATTGCCTATGTGAATTGAGTAGGTACGTGGAAGTCTTAGTTCTTTAAGCGCAGAAAATCGAAATTGCCTATTAGTTGTTAAGCTTAACTCAGACTGGTGATTTTGGAGACAATATGCTGCTAAATATGAAATATATATAAAAAATCCATCAACATACTTGCAAATAAATTGAAAAAGTTTTTCATCTTCATCTTCTAATTCTAAACATACAGATTTTTGAGCAAAACGTGCCACTCGGCATAGTCAACAAAACAAATTAAAATAAAGACCGTTTGGGTTGAACCTTCGGACTGTCAATCCTATAGCTCTTTATGCATTGTTCACCGACCGTCACACGAATCGCTCAGCTGAGAGCGCTCAACAGGAAACCAAATCGAAAAGAAACGAAGTCTGCTGCTCAGAGAGGGAGAGAGAGTGCTTGGTTTTTTCGGTTATGTTTGTGAGGAGAGCGTAACAGAAAAAATGGCCAACTTGTATTTGCGAGCTCTATTTTTGTGCGATCTCTAATTCAACAAGGAAGTTTTTGGAATACATTGTGAGGTCGTTAATAAATTACTTATTTTAACTCACTTGACCTAGAGCCAGCTTAGTTTTTATGGAGAGGATCGGGATCATTTCATTTGTAGTGAAATCTGTTGATTTTTTTGTTGAGACAATCTTTTCCAACTTACTTTATTGTGTGTTGTGATTTTTTTTTTGCCAAAACAATGTATGCCTATTTTCATAAAAAAATAAAATAAAAAATACTCAAGAATAAAAAAATATATATATATGTATATTAAACAGAGGAGCTACATTTTACACACACATATAGAAAAGCTACGCTTGGAAATTGGAATGTTTTTTGTTCTCTGATCTTTAAAAAGAATCTGCAAAAAAAAATGAATCGTTTTTTTTGTGTGTAAAAAATGAATAAATATTTTAAATAATTAATACAATACATTATATATATATGTATAATCGTTTCGTTTCTTCTGTTTTTGCTGTTGTAATTGTTAGCTTGCTTTTGTTTTAGAAAAATATATATATATATATATAGAAATTCCAGCTTGAAAATTCACACATACATACATACATACATTATATATATATAGTGTACATATATATAGTTAATATTGTCACTTTAGGGTTTTCTTTTTTTTATCAGAAAAATATACTCTGCCATTTTTTTTTTAAGTTGCCTTAAAAAATACCACAAAAAAATTACACGCTTGGCATTTACAAAAGAGTTGTGTTTGTGTTTGTGTGTGTGTGTGTGTGTGTGTGTGTGTGTATAGGTGTGTGCTAGAGAGATGGTACCGTTGCCTGTGGCAGGGCTGCCACCTAGTTCTTAGTGTTTGTGTAAATATAAGTATATGTATAGATTTTGTTTGTTTTTAATAATTATAATAATAATTGCAACAGTTTGGATATGTGTTTTTTTTATGTTTTTTTGTTCTTTTGTTTTCGTTTAGTATTTGTGTGGTTCGATACGCATAATGATAAGCGAAACCCTAAAGCTTAAACCTTGGTGGTAAGCTTAGAGGAGGGTTGCCAGGATTTGTGATGTTTGTTGCGTCCCTGTTGTTGTTGCTGTTGTTGCTGTTGTTGCTGGTGTGTTTGTGTGTGGACAAGAAGTGTGTGTTATGTGTGCAGCGGGTAACTATTGCGCTTGGCCTGCTGCGACGACCTCCGGCTGAGGCTCATTCTGTGCTGTTGCTGTTGCTGATGCTCGCGGCGACAGCTGCGTGGGGGTTGCGCGGGCAGGGACAGCGGAGGCGGCGGCAGAGGCACTGGCGGCAATGCCGCTGCTGGTTGGGCTTGATATCAGCATTCGGACTTGTCCTCCTCCACCAGATATTGGGTATCCTTGCCGGTATCGGCCGAGGGGTCCAGTTCGCGGGTGCGCAGCTGCAGCTGCGGTGAGGATTTATGGGTAATGCTGCTAGGGGCTATAATGGCAGAGGCGGGCTCTGTGAAGGAGCCGCCACCCGTATGGCCACCCATGGCCTTTGACTTGCCGCCGGGTTCCTGTGGCACATCGTAAATGCCTGGATGTGAAAAGGAGAATATAGTTTCCGGTGCATGCTCATGCATTTCCATTAAACTTACCAGAGCCATTGCCCATGCCTGGATCGGCGGTGGTGCCCGATTGGACAGCATCGTACATGGGATTGGCAAAGTCGCGTGCCTTATGGGCATTCACCGTTTGCAGATTGTAGCCTTCAATGGGTGCCACATCCCTCACGGGCGGGGCCGAGGCGCCTGGGAAGCCGCTCTCGCTGAATTCTACATTGGAGCCATGTCGGAAGGTCACACTCTGCGAGGAGGTCATGGCGGGCATGCGTGCCAGCTTGCCGCTGCATAGAAGGAAGCGAATATATCAGCATATCATATGTCTATTCAGAGATTCTAGGGATTTCCAGATACTTACAATGGTCGCTTGCGTATCACATACCAAGCGCCAGCGGCGGCCATCATGACTAGCAATATGACCATAATGGGCACCACCACGGCCGTGACATTGGCTCCTCCATGGCCAAAGGCTCCTGTGGTACTGCGCTCGCAATGTTCGCCCTTGAAGTCCGGCAGGCATTCGCAGAGGAGATCGCCGCGCTCATCTTCTTTGCACAGGCCGCCATTCTGGCAGAGACAGATGCGTGGCGCAGGCCGGGGACGCTCGGCGGCCGCATCACAAATGACCTCCGCCGTGCTGCGGTGCGAGGGCAGTGCTCCGGAGGTGTCCGGACAGGCGCAGCGATGTCCGCCAGGCACCAGCAGGCAGAGATGGGAGCAGCTGGACTCATAGCAGGGATTACGCAGCGAGGTGTTGTAGCGCTTTTCATGGTAGACCTTCAGGCCAGACGGATTCACGAGGTTATGGTGCAGTACCACTTGGACGCCGCGTCCGAATTTGTCCTGGCGCAGCAGCTCGCCCGTGTCGCGGGTTACCCAAAACATGTTGGACTCGAACAGGTCCAGGCTGACGGGATGTCGCAGCTGATCCCCCTTGACGATGGCCTTGCGGCGTGAGCCATCTGCGCGCATGGACTCAATGGCATTGAGCTTGGTGTCAACCCAGTAGATTGTGTGATCCTGAGAGTAGTCTATGGTCAAACCGGCGGGATGGCGTATCTGTTCGGTGATCAAAGGACGCCGCTTAGAGCCGTCCATCCAGGAGACTTCAATTTTGGGCGCGGAACCAGCGTCGGCCCAATAGATGCGGCCCAATTGAGGGTTGACGGCTATGGATGTGGGTATCTCCAAGCCAGCGTTGACTATACTGCGCCTATACCGACCGTCTGTCTTGGCCACCATTATGCGGCCGCGGGGCTTCGAGCCCGTGCGATCCATCTCCGACCAATACAGATTTGAGGCGAGCCAGTCGACGGCCACAGCAGTGGGCTTGGAGCCGCCTTTCATGTTCAAATCCTGCGCAAAGCCAATCTTGGCCTGGCCATCCAGGGCATTGACCATGTAGGAGCGCTTGATGGTCTTGTCATAGCTGTCCGCCCAGAAGACAATCTGTTGCTGTGCATCATAGTCCAGGGCCTCAATGCGTTTCTCAGCTGCTATCACATCGAACTCCTCCTTCTTTTGTAGATCCAGGCCACGTATCTCCGGCCCATTGGCGAATACCAGCACAACGTCTTCCTTCTCGGCCTTGCAGACACCACTGGCACCATCGGACAGCATGAATCCTTCCCTGCAGCTGCACGAGTACGTACCATTCATATTATGACACAGGTGCGAGCACGTGTGCTGCCTCGTCGCGCATTCGTCCACATCGGCGCACTTCTTCTTGTTATCGGGCGCAATGATATAACCATTATAGCAAGTGCAAATGTAGCCAGAGCCCTCCGTCAGGTTATGGCAATGATGCTGGCAGCCGCCCCGATTCTGCTCAGAACAGCTGTTCCTATGATGGCATCCCAGTTCATCGCTGGCATCGCCGCAGTCATCCGAAAAGTCGCAGACCTGAGACCGTTCGATGCAGTGCTTGTTGGCGCATTGGAATTGAGTGTAAAGATCGCAGGGCTTTTGTTTGGTAGAGCACAATGTCATGTTGTTCTCATCGCTGCCATCGCCGCAATTGTCCACACCATCGCATATCTGATAGCGGGCCACGCAGCGGTGATTCGCGCATTGGAACCGTCGCAAGGTATCGCAATTGAAATCGCTGCAGACCTGCGGATCCTCATCGCTGCCATCGCCGCAGTCGTCAGTGCCGTCACATAAGTCCGACAGGGAAACGCAAAGGTTATTCGTACACTGGAACCGCGACTCCGGACAATAGCGTCCGCCGGGGAAGCGTGGCGGGCACCCGACCTCATCGGACATATCGCGACAATCGCGATCTCCGTCGCAACGGAAATACGAAGCTATGCAATGGCCGGAGGCACACTGGAATGTGCCATTCTTGCACTGGTAACCCTCGCAGTTCATCTCGTCCGAGTTGTCGCCGCAATCGTCCTCGTGATCGCATTGCCAGCGCGACGAAATGCATTTGCCATTGCCGCAACGGAACTCGGATTCAGAACATTCGCGATAGCGTCCCTTGCAAATGGCATCGTTTTCATCGCTTGCATCGCCACAATCATCAGCAAAGTCGCACATCCATTGTCTGTAAAATAAGAGAAGTGGTAAAGGTTAGAGGCGAGGTGAGTGAAGTATCACGTCTAGTATCACGTTCGTGCAGTATACATGAACAATATGGTTTAATCCTTTCTGGGAAACATCATTCCCAAATTCCATTAAAGCCCAATGATGCACTCAGAAATGTAACATTCCTTAAATTCAGGAATAATGGACTATTTAGTAATCGTACTCACTTTGGTATACAACGATTGTTGCCGCACTTAAAGTCCGTTTCCGCCGAGCACTTGGGACAATTCTCTGGTAGCTCATCGCTATTATCGCGGCAATCATCCTTGCCATCGCAGAAGAGCCATTTGGGTATGCAGCGATAGTTGGACTGTCCCGGGCAACGTTGCCAGCCCGTGGTGCAGTTGCGTTGACGGCACATATAGGCAGGCTCATCGGAATCATCGCCACAATCATTGTCGAAATCGCACATCCAGAGCTGCGGTATGCAGCGACCATTCTTGCAGGCGAATTCAGTGTCAGCATCGCATTCGCGTTTGTCTAAAAGAGCGGGAGCAGAAAGAGAGATGGTAGAAGTCCAGGTTTCTTGGGATGAGTTTCCCTTTCACTTACGACACACAGCTGGATCTTCATCGCTGCCATCTTTACAGTCCGCATCACCATCACAGCGCCAGCTGTCCAAGATGCAGCGTCCACTGGATTTGCACTTGAAGTCCGACAGGGGACAGGGCAGGTCACAGTTTTGCTCATCGCTGCCATCGCCGCAATCGTCGACGCCATCGCAAATGGTGGCGGAGGGAGTGCAGTTGGTGTTTTTGCATTGGAAGGTACCCGCCCGGCAGTGGCGCGGTGGACAGGTGGTTGGCTCATCGGAGCCATCTTTGCAGTCTTTTTCGCCATCGCATTTCCAGAACCAGGGTATACATTTCTCATCCTCGCCGCCGCAGAGATGCTGGCCAGCAGTGCAGTTGGCTATGCAGGTCTTTGAATCGCGGGCCAGATAGAACTGGTTGGGACAGACGCACTTGAAAATTGGCGCACCCTCCTCGATGTAACCCTCAATGTTGAGATAGGTGGACTCAGGTGGCGGGGCTATCAGGCAGAGGTGCGAACAGCCGCCATTGTTTGTGCCGCAGGGATTGGTGTAGGGCAGTTGGCGAAGCGGGTGATTGATGTGCAGATCGTAAGGACGATGAGTGGTATTCCGCAGCACCGTGTAGTTGGCACCATGGAACTTATTCGCCCGCACAATCGCCTTCAGGTTCCAATCACTCCAATAAATGAAATCATCGAAGAGGCTCAGGGCGAAGACATGCGGCACCTTGGTGCCCGATAGCACCGTATGCTTGTGGCGTCCCTCCAAATCTGTATAGGCTATATAGTCCAGGTGAGCATCGGCCCAGTAAATGCGATCCGTGAAGTAATCAATGGATAGGGCGTTCGGCCAGGCAATGCCATCGTTCCAGTCCAGAATGCGCGTGAAGTTGGAACCATCCATGCCCATTTTGGCTATGTAGGCCTGCAGATGCCACGAAGTGAAGTAGAGATAGCCAATGCCCGGATGTACAACAATGGCGCGCGGATCGACCACGCCGCTTCTCAGCGTTTTGCGCTTTGTGCCATCCAGCTCGGAGACATCCAGGTTCTTGGAATGGCGGTCCAGCCAGTACAGCTTGCGGGCCACCCAATCTATGGCTATGCCCTCCAGGCCATGCGAATCATGTCGTATGACGGCCTCGCGTTCCGTTGGCAATTCCTCAGTGCCATCGCCGTATTTCGCACGGAATATGGTCTTGGCGGTGACATCACAGAAATACATATACTGATCCTTGATGTCAAAGTCCAAGGCAACCACATTCATCAGATCCTGATGCATCAGATTATACTGATGCCCATCCACAGACATGTTGCGCACGTAATACTTATTGGTGAAGATCAGCCAGGGCGGTATGTTGTCCTTGCGCTTGCAGGTGTGCTCATCGTTCTGCCGCTCATAGTAGGTCTCATCGCATTTGCAGTAGAAGCTGCCCGGAGTGTTGGAGCAATGTTGCGAGCAGGCACCCGGCTGTTCCAGACACTCATCCACATCGGCGCAGGCCTTGCCATCCGCCAAGAGTCTGAAATAATGGTATCAAAAGGTGTTACTCCTCTGACTCTCCTGATACCCTATCCCCTCTTATTATTCTCGACACTCACTTGTAACCCTCATTGCAATCACAGTAGTAGCCTGTCAGCGTGTCCACACACTTGTGTCCACATTGGTTAATCTCCACCTTGGCACACTCATCCACATTACAATGGGCTGGCTCATCCGATTCGTCTGAACAATCGGGCACCTTGTTGCACACCAGACTGTAGTCAATGCACTGACCATTCGTGCATGCAAACTGTCCCTGGGCGCAGGTGGAGTTCTCCTTTTTACAATCCACCTCATCGGAGTGATCGCCACAGTCGTCTTCGCCATCGCATCGGTACTGATTGCGTATGCACTTGAAGTTCTGGCAGGTGAACTCTTGCGGGGAGCAGGACTTGTATTTGGAATTGCAGAATTTACCCTCGTCCGTGCCATCGCCGCAATCGTTGTCGTGATCACAGATCCAACCCTGCGTAGGATTGCATGAGGTTAACACCAAATGGAGTTTACTAATCCACAAAGACTCACCTTATTGATGCAACGTCCATTGCCGCAGGTGAACATGTCCTCGCCACAGGGCTGCTGTGTGGCACAGTTATGCAAGGTGGTATTCTCATCGGCGCCATCCACGCAATCGGGGTCCCCATCGCATATCCATTTCTTGGGTATGCACTGAGCACGCTGCCAGGACTTATTCTCCACGCACGTAAATTCCGTTTCCTCATCGCATTTGCGATCATCTAAAGTGGAAAGATGGGGGGGAAAGGGAATTAGCACTAAGTGGTGACGGTGACTGGAGTTACCTTTGCTACTTACTGCATTGATGTCGATTATCCTCGTCACTGTTATCCAGGCAATCGTTGTCGCCATCACAGATGTATATCCTGGGTATGCAGTTGCCATTGTCGCAGGTGAAGAGATCCCCAAAGCAAGTGCGTCCCTCGGACTTGCAATAGTCTGGCGGTTCATCAGCTCCGTCGCCGCAATCGTCGTCGCCATCACAATACCAGGTGGCGGGTATGCAGCGATGATTGGGGCATCTGAAGCTATTCGTTGGGCATGTCCTCTGCCCGCAGTGCAGCGGATCTTCGTCGGAATTGTCACCGCAATCGTTATCTCCATCGCACAGCCAATAGGGCTCCACACAAATGTTGGTCTTCTCGCATTTCAAGTGGTTCGGCGGGCAGGTGGTGTTCATGGGACATCTCTCATGCGTCTCGTCGGACGTTGAATTGTCTTTGCAATCGTTGACGCCGTTGCAAACCTGAGCCTGCGGTATGCAGCGTCCATTGCCACAGGTAAACTCCCCATCAACACAGGGCGGATAAGTGCAGCCGATCTCATCTGAGCCATCTTTGCAGTCGTTCTCGTGATCACACTTCCAAGACTTGAATATACAGCGGCCGTTGTTGCAGCGGAATTCATTGGGCGAACAGGAATGGTAGGCGCAATAGTTGGGATCCTCATCGGAGTTGTCGCCGCAGTCATCGTCGCCATCGCAGGACCACATGCGGGAGATGCACTTGCCATTCTGGCAGTAGAACTTGGAGGCCTCGCAGCTATTGTTCTTGGGGGCGCACATGCGTCCCTCGTTGACCACCTTGGAGTTGTCGTCGCACTTGCACTCCGCCTTGCCATTGAGCGAGGGATGACAGCTCTGGGCACAGCCGCCGTTGTTGATGCGACAAGGATTCACATTGCACTTCTGTCGCTCCGAACTGTAGATGCGTATGTCGCGCGGCGAGTCCTCCAGCCGCTTAACCATCTCAACCATGTTGGCGCCGGTATGCTTTTCGGCTCGATAGACTCCCCTTAACTGCAGATCCGTCCAGTAGATGTAGTTACGGAATACGGTGATGGCAAATGGATAGATCGTGGCCGCCACCAGCAGCTCCCTATTGCGTCCATCCAAGTCGGATCTCTCGATCTTCTCGCGCACTGCATCCGTCCAGTACAAACGCCTCTCGTCATAGTCTATAGCCAGGCCACTGGGTTGTGACAGATCCTTGTCCACTATGGCTCGCTTCAGCGAGCCCGCCATTGTGGTCTTAAAGATTTTGCCAGACGTGCCGAACCGGCCCCAATCTGTGAAGAACAGCGTGCCATTGCAGGGATCCAAAACTATGGCTCTGGGACGCTCTACTCGTGCGATCATGACCAACTCGCTGCCATCCAAGTTCATGGCATAAATGGAGTTATTCGAGCTATCCGTCCAGTAGATCTTCTGCTGTGTCCAGTCGTAGGCTAAGCCCTCCGGATTGATGCCCTTGTTGAGAACTACATGGATTTCCTGGTGCGAGGGCTTGTTGGCCTGCGTATAGGCTATCTTGGCCCAGGGACGGATCTGGGTGTACAGCATGCGGTTATCCGCGAAATCAAAGTCCAGGCCAACCACATTTGTCAGATTCGTCAGCGGTGTGAAGGGCACCTCGGTGGAATGTGGATCCAGGTTTACCGCACGTATCTCCGTGCGGGTGGCAAACACCAGATACTCATTGACCGTCTCGCATTTGCGCTCATCCTCGCCGAGCTTGCCCGTAGAGCACTCACAGCGGAAGTTCTTGCCCGGCACATCGGCCGGGAAGCTGAAGCATAGCTGATCGCAGCCGCCATTACCCAAATTGGCGCAGGGATTCGTGTCGTCCTGCGGCTGATTGTTGATATTATATATGGCTATGTCTCTGAGCTTCTCAAGATTGGTCCTAACGCGCGTGGTCTCCGTCTCATTGCCATACAGCTTTGAGGCCTTGAAGACGGTCATCAGATTGCGATCCACCCAATAGACATCATTCAAATAGATGGCTATACCCATGGGGTTGGGCAGGTTTCGCCTGATTACCTTCCTATTCACACCATTGTAGGATATCTTCTGAATGGTATCCAGCTTCGAGTCCACCCAGTAGACGTCGTGGGTCTGCATGTCAATGGTGAGATCCCTGGGTAGCGATATGCCCGAGGTAACCAATGGCGTCCACTTGCTGCCATCCAGCAAGGCTTTGCCTATGCGCGGATGTTGTCCATAGTCGATCCAGTACAGCAGACGCTTGATGGGATTGACGGCCAGCTCCCGAGGTGCATCGTTTGTGGTCTTCACGAGCACCTTACGGTTGCTGCCATCCAACCAGGACACCTCCACGTAGTTCTCATGCGGGTACACGTTCGTGAAGTACATATTGCCAGCCACCCAATCGATGGTAAGTCCCCGAATGCCATTGCTTCCTATGCCGTCCTTGATAATGTGCTGCAGCTCTGTGCCATTTGGTCGGCATCTGAATATGCCATTCCAGTATCCTCTGTTATACTCGGCCCAATAAATCCATTGCTCGCGGTACAGCACATCCACATGGAGTATATGGTGGCCGGGTCCACTTATGGGCACCATTGCTTCTGAACTGTCGGTCAGGCTATAGCCTCTGATCATGTCCAGTTGGGATACCACAGCGAAGGTCTTATATGCCACACAATTGACCTCGCTATCCTTGCGATAGCCCACCCCACAGGCACAGGTACGCGTGGAGCCGGGTCCGGGTATGCACAGCTGCTTGCAGCCACCATTTCCGGTCTGGCAGGGGTGTTGCATTAAGGCGCGCTTCTTGTAGATCATCATGGAGCGCAGGTCTGGCTCATTGTCCACCAAAGTCTTGGGATTGTCGCCTCTGGGCAAATCCACCCTCACGATCTTTTCATATATGGGATCCAGGTAGTACAGGCGATGATCCAATACTCCCAGACTTCGGGGGCGTGAGATGGCCTGACTCTCAGTCACAATTATCATGTGGTCATCCCCATTGTAGTCCATGGAGCATATAGAAGCGGGTGATTTGGTGCTGTAGTAAATCATTTTCTTCTCAATATCCACTGCTATGCTTTCCGGATGCTTTAAGTCCTGGCGCAGCACTCTAGAGTCCTCTCCATTCATATCGACGCGACCTATTTTCACCGGCACCTCCAGGACACCCTCATCAATCCAGAATAGCTTGCCCTCGCTGGGATCGAGCACAATTTGCTTGGGCTTGGACACGGAATTTGCGCTGCCATCGTTTGCTATGATTACGGTGCGATATTTCTGCTTGCCATCCACACGCACCGCTTCGATATTGCTGGCCACTCGATTGCCTATGTAGAGATTGCGACCCAACCAGTCAAAGGCTATCGTATAGGGGGCGCCCACGATGCCCGTGTCGACGCCCAAGAAGAGCGTCTTGTTACCTCCGCCATAGGGTGTGGTGTAGATGGTACAATTCTCGTCGTCTTCCTCGCGTCCCTGGACCCAGAATAGGGTCTCACCCTTGCGATCGAAGTCCAGGCCAGTGCTGCTTTCGATACCTATGACTGGGGCTAAGGCCCCAGCTCGCGCATCTCCGCCATTCAGAGGTAGATCCACAATTTGAGTGCCTCGCACGACCATCAGATAGGGGTTCTCCTCCTCTAGACAACGTCCCTCGCTCAGCAGACGATAGCCAGGCTTACACTTGCAGGAATAGCCTTCTGGAGCACTAGGACTCAGTAGGCACAGATGTTGGCATCTGGAGTCCTTGCAGGGATTGGGATACATCGGCTGGAGCGAGGCATGATGAACGTGTATGCTCAGGGGTTGACTGATGAGATGCGAGACAACTGTCTGATTCTTGCCTCTAAATTTATTGGCAGACAACACCCTATTCAGCTGACGATCTGTCCAGTAAAGCGTGTCCTCAAAAAGCGACAATGAATGCGGATGCAGGAGATAATGGCTGCTGGCGAGTACTTGCTGCCTGCCCGTGCCGTTATAATAGCAGAAATCTATGAAATCCAGCTTGGAGTCCGCAAAGTAGACACGCTTGGTAGCTATGTCCAAGGTCAAGCCGTTCGGCCAATAGATCTTGGTGTTGATGATAGTCTTGCGCATTGTGCCATCCATGCCTATGCGTTCCACGCGAGGGTTCTCCCCCCAGTCTGTCCAGAAGATGAAGCGTGCTTCGGGCGAGGGATCCAGGCACATGCCACGGGGTTGGGTAATGTTCTCGCGCACCAAAACAAGACGGTTAGAGCCATTCTCCGCGGAGACCTCAATGGTGTTCAGCTTGCTGTCGAGCCAGTATAAATTTTGGGCTATCCAATCATAGGCTAGGCCCTCCACCAGATCCAGTCCAGTGGTTATTATCTCCTGCGGTTCGAGTCCCCTATCCAATCTTGATATCTTCTTCAATTTCATATCGCTCCAGAAAATGGTGCCCGTATGCATATTGGAAGCAGTGGCCACAACGTTCTCCACTATTATGGGCACACGTTCCAAGCCTTGCTCCTTGAGATCCGCCACCAGAATGGAGTGACGATTGGAGATGATCAAAAAGGCAGCCGTATGGTTTACAGCCTTGCAGCTATGTTTATTGGGCTCCAGAATGTAACCATCTTGGCAGGAACAGAAATATGAGCCCTTTGTGTTCGTGCACTGCTGCGAGCACAGGCCGGGCGGCTCACATTCATTCATATCCACGCAGGTGAAGCCATCCTCGCCGATTTCCGAGCCCGGGGGACACACACACAGGGCGCCATTGGGCGTCTTCTGACAAAAACTGGAACACTGACCTGTCTGATGTTCACACTCGGCCAGATCGCAGCCTTCACCCTCATCGGCGCCGTTCGGACAGTCGGGCGTATCATCGCATACAGAGGTGATGTTCACACAACGCTCTGTCACGCCAGGACATTCCCATTGGCCGTGGGGACACTTGAAGGGCGGTGGCACACATGCATGCTCGGTCCCTTCATCGGAATTGTCCCCGCAATCGTCCTTTCCATCGCAAATATAGGCCTTGAACACACAATTGGTGTTGTTGCACTTGAAGAAATTCTGTGCACAGGTGATCTGACCGCAGTCTTCCTCATCCGAATGATCGGAACAATCGTTGGAACCATCGCAGTGCCAGGCTATGGGTATGCAGAAGCCCGTCGACTTACACCTGAAGTGCTTCTCAATATTACATTGATTCGGCCCCATCGAGGGGCAACCCAGCTCATCGCTGCCATCATTGCAATCGGGTATGCCATCGCATTTGTAGGACTCCTCCACACACTGGCGCAGGTCCGCACATTTGAACTGGTTCGCCAGGCAGCTAATGGGCGGGCAATCTTTCTCGTCTTGTTTGTCGAAGCAGTCGTCATCGCCGTCGCACACCCAGCTCTGGGGTATGCAGTGCCCTGTCCGGGGACAGGTAAACTGGAAGTAGGCGCACGTCTTCTCCGCACAGAAGTCACCCTCATCACTGCTATCGCCACAATCGTTCTCGCTATCGCATTTCCACATGTTGGGTATACAACGTCCATTAGCGCAAGCGAACTGAGAAGTGCCGCAGGTGACGTTGCCGCAGTCCAGCTCGTCAGAGTTGTCCCCGCAGTCGTTCTCCTGATCGCAACGGAAGTTGAGAGGAATACAGCGTCCCGACTTGCACTGGAACTCATTCGAGCCACATGTGGGTTCTGTCGGATGGAGAGAGATTGAATGTTTATTGCATATTTCAATATTGGACTGGTAGAAGGAGGAGGGAGGACCATTATTTTTTTATTAAGACGGTCACACTAGGGAGATTATCAAGTGAGGGAGCTTATCGGTTAGCAAGAATCGATATTATTATTGGTGGGGCAGCGAAAGATAATAACATTTTTATTGCTCAAAGTTTTCATTCATATGTGTTTATATGGACCTATATGTTATAGTAGTCCGATTTTTATGTTTGTGGCACATAAGCAGCTGACAGCAAAAGAGGCCTACGGTGAAAATTATAGTCGATAGCTTTAAAACTGAGACTCTAGTTCGCACAGAAATTTATTCTGATCAGACAACTATATCATATAGCTCCCATACAGGTGATTCTTACAGAATGAATACTTAGTCGCATAAATTTTCTGTTTTTCATCAAAATCCAAACTAAATTCGGGTTGTATACATTTCAGGAGGCTGGATTAATGATCAAGATCGGACAAATATATCATGTAGCTCTCTTTTATATAATCGATTGTTCCGGAATGAACGCATAACTTTTCTGTTCTTTGCCCAAATCAAGCCAAATTCGGTTTGTACCGATTTGAGGAGGCAAGCCGAAGATAGTCTTTCTTTCTTGTTTTTTGGTCGAAATCTACGTTAAATCAATACCACTTTTGTGTCAAGTCAATCTCCTTTCGGCATGCAATGCAATCCTGTGCGGGATTGAAGCAGGATCAATTCAATATTTGCATGACTGAAATATTCGTTGTTGAATCAATGCTCCGTTCGGTTTGACAGAATAAATTCCAGAATTGTCCGACATTCGTGGCGTTTCGGATTGATTCAACAACGGATAGTTAGATTTTGTTTTTATTTTTTTGTTACTTACTTGTACAATTCTGTTCCTCGTCGCTATTGTCCAGACAATCATCGTCGCCATCGCACACCCACGACTTTGGTATACATCGCTGATTGTTGCAGGTAAAGTCCCAGGAATTTGGACAAGGCTGCACAGGCGGCTCAGCACTGGGATCCGGCACACAGCTAACCTGATCCTCTGCCAAGCGTTCACCGTAGGGACACGAGCACCGTGACTGCAGGCGAGTGGAGGCCACATCGCTGGAATTCTGACTAATCGGAACCGCAAAGCAAATCTTCTGGCAGCCACCGTTGTTCAAGTGGCACGGCTGGGTCTCGGCAATGCGCTGAACCTCGTGACTGTAGACCTTGACGCCATAGAGACGATTGGTTTGAGGCTCCCGCACCATCATTTCCTCCTGTTCGCCGGTCAATTTGTGCAGTCTGATGATGGCATCGAGACGCCAGTCCGTGATGTACATCCAATCGTTATGTATGACTATGGAGAAGGGATGCCGCACCAGGCGGGAGTTGACGGTCTTGATGTCTGAGCCATCGAGGTTGGAATGCTGCACATGGTCGAGCAGAGCGTCACACCAATAAACGCGATCTTCTTTAAAATCAATGGACAGACCATTGGGCCAGCCCAGGGTGACGTTGCGGAAGACCAGCAGATTCGAGCCGTCTGTATTGGCGCGCGTAATGTTCGCGGGTCTGTCCCACTCGGAAAAGAATATGTAGCCACGGTTAGGGTGCACAACAATGGCTCTGGGGCGCTTCAGATTCTTCAGCAGCGTCCTGCGATGTGTAACATTTCGGGTGGAGAGCACATTCAAGGTGCCTTTGCGGGAATCAATGTAGTACAGATTTTTGGAAGCCCAATCTATGGCCAGGCCTTCCACGCCCTCATTTTGAGAAGCTAGCACTATCTCACGTCCAGTACCATTACGATGCACCCTGTAGATGACGTCCTGCAGCACATCTGAATAATAAATGAACTCGTCACGTGCATCGAAATCGAGGCCAACGAAGCGAGCTCGGCGAGAAACAACGGGCAGTATGGCATCACTGAAACCCTCAATGACGGGCTCCAGAACCTTGCCCTTGATGAACCGCTGCTGGGAATACATGAGGAATTCCCGCACCAGCTTACAATTTTTCAAATCCGTTTGCAGCTGGTAACCCGTGTGACAGGCACAACGGAAGCCCAATCCTGTGGGTGCGCCCTTGACGGCCGTGACGATGCACATGTGGTTGCAGCCTCCATTGTTGTTGCCGCACGGATTGGACACCCGCGGTTGGCTCAACGCATGTACAGCTATGATACCCTTCGGCTCTCGAATATCTTTGGCCTTGTAGGTCACTTGAATGGAGTTGGGGCCCTCGAATTTATCCACAGACATAATGCCCTGCTTCGTGGCATCCGTCCAATAGATTCGATTTTCAAATATGGCTAGCCTCGAGGGGCTGGGCACCTGCTGTCCGCGCAAGACCATCACGCGTTGGGCGCCATCGTAGTTCACTGACTCGATATAGTCCAGCAGGGAGTCACACCAGAAGACGCGCTTAGAAATAATATCCACGGTAACACCACTGGCCTTATATGCCGCTTCGGAGACAATGGAGCGTGCATGTGTGCCATCCATGTGGGCCCTCAGTACCTGTCCTCCATCCGCCACAAACATAAGACCCGAAGTGGGATCCAAGGCCAAATCGGCTGGACTAGTGAGATTGGAACCCAAAACGACGGCATGCCAATGTCCACTCAGCTCGAAGACATCAATTTTCTGACCCACCAAGTCGGCCACATAGATCTTGTCGCCCACCCAGTCCACGGCCAAGGCCACGGGGGCCCAAGTGCCGGGCAACGTTTGATCCAAGGGCGCCACAACGCTGTTGAACACATCCAGGGGCAAAGATTGCACCTTCCTAGTCTTGATATCAGACCAGTACAGAGTGTTCCTGGCATAGTGGAAGGCTACGCCCGCTGCGGACGTGGCATTAGCCAAGATCTTGGGCTCATTGTCATGGGGATACATGCGCATGATGGCCCTATCGTGGGCAAAGATTAACTGCAGATTTTTTGCATCCGGTGCTATGCACTTGGATTCATTGATCAACGTGTATCCCTGGGCACACTGGCAACTGTAGGAGCCGGGCGTATTGGTACATAGCTGATCGCAGTGTCCCCATTCTGCGCACTCATCCAGGTCCACGCAAGTGCGATTATCGGGGGCCAGAGACTGACCCATTCTGCAATAGCACACGCCGCCCGTCAACGATGGACCACACTTGAACTCACAACTCAGGGCGGGACAGGAAGCGATGGCTGAAAGGCAAAAGGATAACAAAATGAGTCTCGACTGCTCCCAGGAGTTGTTCCTCTGCTACTCACAACAATTGGTCTCCTCATCGTGTCCATCCTCGCAGTCGCGCTTACCATCGCACACCTGCGATTTCAAGATGCATTTGGGTGCACCGTTGACGCCACCCCTGGGGCAAAGGAACTTATTATCTGGACAGGCTATGGCCGTACAGTTGGCCTCATCACTCTCATCGGCGCAATCGTGATATCCATCGCAATGGAAATTGTAGGGTATGCATAGGGCGTTCGAGCAACGAAACTGTGCATGGTGACAGGGCGGGAAGTCTGAGGAAGACACAGGGAAGCCATTAGTATTTCAAGGCATCATACCTAAGCATAGTGAGCCAGCACTTACTGCAACCCTGTTCATCGGAATTATCACCGCAATCATCGCGATGATTGCATTTCAAGGCCGCATCTATGCACTTCTGTCCATTGGCACAGCGGAACTGATCCAAGCGGCAGGCCACACCCTTACAGCCCTCCTCGTCGCGTCCTGTGCGGCAATCGAAGTAGCCATCGCAACGCTTCTCCTTGGGCACACAGGGTCCTACCAGGCGGCTGCCCTCTGCGGGTGCAGCGCCACCCGGGGCATTGCAAAAGACATCGGTATGTTGGCACTTACGATAGGCTGAAATGAGTACAAAGAAGACAAATTTTGAATAGTTTTGGGTAGGTTCGGTAAACACGAGCTTTAGTCCTTAAAGGCTTTGCCATTCCACTACAGCAATTCCACCTACCAACCGCCTGACACATAAATTAACTGACTGCCGGCTGTGGGTGGTTGCGGCTTTGCACCTGCCAACACACTTAATTATGAATTGGTAAGCAGGAAGACCTATGGACAAAAAGAGCTCAGCTTTCAATCTCAAATCATGAAAGAATAATTCGGTAAGGAATAATCACTATTTGTGAGGTTCTTTCGGTCAATGGGTTGAATATCAACTGGAAGTGAATATTTTCTTTATTCATTTCGGAGATGTGGCTCACTTCTGGCCCAATGAGCGTGTTAGTAAGTCAAATTGTTATCGTAAAGATAGTCTATGAGAATTTACACAAATATTGGTTTACAGAGAACCGGATTGATATAAAGTCAAAACAAGCTCTGCAAGCATATTAAGCCTGTCCCGGCGGAGACGCACTGGGGCTACTGTATTCAACGGAAAACAAAAAGTTCGTAAGTTTAACTCCGGGTTGAAACCACAAACAATTTTCTGCTTTTTTTTTTTTTTTAGGACGCCAAGCTTATTGCATTCTTACTCTAGTAGAATAATTTAGTATCTTGTATTCGTATGTAACAGGAAGAAGGAGGCGATCAGCATCAACAGCTGAGTCGGTCTAGCCATGTCCGTCTGTCCGTCCGTATGAATACCTAGATCTCGGAGACTGTAAGAGCTAGAGAGACTCAATTTGGTATGTAGACTCCCCTTGTGGGGCGTCAGATTAAGTTGGTTTTTTAATTCTGACACGCCTCCTTCCGCCCCCACAAACCACACAACTTTATATCTTCCACAAATCTTAATGCTTTTAGTTGACACTCGGTTTGTATATGTAGAAGCCTGCGTTCGCCTGCGTCCAGGTCCACCAGTCCGGCGCAGCCGTCTTTGTGTCTTCCGGCCGTTTCTCCTTCTCCTTCTAAGAAGCCTTCTCAATCATTGGCACGCCAAGGTGATTGATTGTGATTGACAAGCAGAAGTGGTTTGGTTTTGATGTTTTCCACCGTATGACTTGAACCGAAGATGTCTGAGCTCTCATTTTGTGACTTTGCATTTAAGCAAGCAATGCCAATGTTGGGCATGTGTGTTTGGTTAACAGACACCTTTGCAGAAACCTGCAGCTACGATTGCTTACGCATCAGTACGCGGTAAGTCAACGAAAATACTGTTTGCATTTTCGAGAAACGTCTCTCGCATGAGGTGAAATGTAACATTAAGCGCGAGTGAGCTTGCAATTGTCTGACATTCGGAATTGAAAAGCAGATGGATAGGAAGATATATAACCTATAGAAAGATACACAGGCAGACGGCCGGCAGCTAGTAGCAGTGATTAGCTGTCGTTGCCCGAAATGTGGCCTCTTCTTTGAGCCTAGAAGAAGACGCATTTCGCCTTCGCACGCAACAGCACACGTTCGTAAAACGTAACTTCAATTTTATGGAATGACAAAACGAACGCTAAAAGCAGGCTTTCTCTGAACTCTGTTGCCTTTGCCGGGGTCCTTGGTCTGTTGACCAAAAGAGTGGTCGAAAATTTTGAATCCAGAATGTTTTTTTATGCAAGAAATTATATTTCAAATAAAGCCAATTTTTAGCTTGATATAATGAAATCTTATCCATTGCTTTTCGCTTCTTAAAAGAACCATCTCAATAAATATTTTGAATTTGAACGTTATTTGTTTAGCGACCTATATCTAGGCAGACTACAGCTAGGCAGACTCAGCAGCGCTGTTTCAGACCAATTAGAGCATATCATAAGGAGGGTTTCTTGCTCGACAACAACTTAACCTTATGGTTGGCTACCATCATCACTTAAAAATCAGAACCAAAGGTGAAGTGCTTATAAGCTTTTCTTTTGTTGTTGTTACTGTTTTGAGAGTTTGTTTTGTTTCATATATTTGCTTTGCATAGTTCATGTTGCTTTGTCAAACTACGGCGGGCCTAGACCGTTTTGAAATTTTCATTTTATTTGCTTAGAAATAACTTTTACTTAGTTTTTAGGACTTGCTTTTATTTTGGAACACACTTACTACATGGCATGCGGCTTGACCCTGCTTAACTATGGCGTGGCAGCCACAGACAAATGAATCAAATTTATATTATGTCAACGCCGACGCCACCATAGATCTGCTGGCTCATCTAACTCGAACCTCAATTGCCAATTGAGCATATGATTTGGCTTCTCCGGTTGCTGCCGGCAGGGTGATTGTACATATACACCTCGCTTTGTTCAAACCCTACTGAAATTCAGACCCAGACCAGGACCCGGACCCGGACCCGCACATAAGCCCAGGAGGACCCTTTGCCGCACCCAGGCATAGACAGCTTAAAAATGCCTGTAAAATATTCTCACATAGTGCGGTCCAAAACTATTCGGCTGCCAAAAGACATTAAATTTTGATGGCAGACATGCATTGTAGCCAAAGAGGCACACACACACACACACACAACTATGCTAGTGTGTGTGTTTGTGGGTGTGTGTATATACATAATGCATGGAATGGACCGGACGCTGTACAAATGTCGGGGCGTGATTGTCTGTCTCAGATGCTCGGGCTGCCTCCCTCCCACTTGAGTTGTGTGTGTTGGCAGGGAATGTGCTATAAATTATCGAGTAGTTTGGAACCCCACACAGTCCATCACATGTCCTTTGTGTGTGTGTCTGTGTATGCACCCCTAGTAGAACAGTAGATCAAGAAAGAGGCGGGCAGTGGCGGCGGCGACCCAGCGAAAGTTTTTGTGCCTATGGAATGACTAAATTAGAGCAGATGCCCAGCACAGACGTGTGCTTGGCCAACGGCAAACGTCTCTCAGGGGGTGGTGGCGGGGTTTGGAGATGAAGACAAGAACTGTGGTAGAAACATGAGGACCTCTTCCAGCAGTCCGAAAATGTAAATATAAAAGCCACAACAAGTAGGAACGCTATGTTCGAAATTCCCACTATAAGATACTCGTACTCAAAATTTATATCAAATTTGAGACCCTGAAAAGTATGCATCCCTGAACTATTTTATGGGTGGGTGTTTCATACGTAAAATGTTTTTGCGATTTTGTCTACAATTCTTATCTGATCGTTATGGCAGATCTGTAGATATTGAGCTTATGAATATGCAAGCTGAATTTAAATTAAATACGACAAAAATTGTGGAAGATAGAAGTTTTTAACGAAGAGAATGAAGAGGAGGAAAGGGGCGTGGCAAAATGTTTAAACAAACTTGATCTGCGTCCACACTAGAGGTGGTAAACTATCGATAGTGGGCACCATCGATGGCCGCCGATAGTTTTTTCAAAACCATCGATAGTGGACGATAACGACCTCGGTAGTGCCTCGATAGTAACCAATATAAAAACTGTAATTAAGTATTTAAAAACTTGGCCTACTCGATGTTTTAAACAATTAAAACTCTTCAAAATCGATCACAATTTAATTAAACAATATTTTCACTGCTGTTAACAAAATAATCTTGTTAAGTCAAGCGACGCCACAAATGAAGAAAAACCCGCAATTTATTTCAATGATGTGTAAACAGAACCATCGATGACACTATCGAACACTATCGATAGCACCATCGATAGTAGACCGAGTCGATAGTGTTGATAGTGCTCCACCGTCGATCGTAGGTCGAGTCGATAGTGACCCACCATCGATAGTGTCGAAAGTGCCATCGATTGTTTACCATCTCTAGTGCACACTAGGGGAGTCTATATGTTAAATTTGCAAACTCTAGCTCTTATAGTCTCCAATATGCTCGTTTACTCTACTAAAGTACCAGTATAATAATAAACAGCAAGTTAATATCAGAATCAGTATCTTAGCTTAAAGTTTTGCTGAAAGTTTAAAGTTAACTCTCAGAATTTCGAAAAACTAAGTTCATATAAAGCTGGTGTCGAAGACTTAAACTTGGAGACATTTGTAAGTGACAGCTGACACCTGAGAGTTACTAAAACTTTTAGTGCAATTAATTTGGAAAAATATTCTTAAATATAATATTCGGAAGTTGGCATTGCAATGCAGACTGATTTGTAGGAGAGGGCCACCCTAAAAAGGAGGGGAGGGCTGATGGAACTGCAACCAGGTCCTTTGGAACTCCAAGACGAAGCGGAATCAAATCAAACAAACGAAGGTGAGATAATAAAATATGTATTAAGTGTAAATAGGAAGATGTTATATTAAATGTGGTCGATCACGTTGCTTGCTCAATGATTGAGTCACTTAATCGTCGGGTTAAGCATTGTCGCTGTTAAGCGTTAACAGAAATTTGCAGGAATTCAGCTTGCGTTTTGGATTGCAAAGCTTTGGATTCGAAAGTGCAAGGAGAATTTTCGCAAAAGCTGCGACGTGGCAGAGATTTCTTTGGAACTTTGGAAGGATTATTATAGAGGACAATAATGATAATATATAGGCTTTGGAGTTAAATGATAAAGAGGCCTCTTGCAGCAAAGTCAAACAATAAGCTAAGAAAAGTAAAATTAATCAATAATGGTAAAAAGAAAGTCTAAAGGCAGGCTAATCCAATCAGGCCACTTATTTCAAATGGAAGAACAAGTTTGCTGCAAGATAATACCTGTGGTAAGAAGGCTAGCCAAAGGGCATTATAGAATCTGTTTTATCCAGTAAAATTGGGAAGAACCGTCTATTATTCAATTAAGTTTCAACTAGGATTACCCTGCTCAATCTTTGATCGAAACCTTGTCGTGATTATCATTTACTTTGAATTTAAATCCAATTGAGATTAAGAATGTGCAAACTAATAGAAACGTGATTACATTTAGCTTTATGGTTAGGTTGTCGTTGTGAACGAGAGAGTCTGGTAGAAAGCTATGTTCCTTGAAATGGCTTTCTCAGGATTACCATGGCCTTACAATATGGCAATTAATCAGCCTGGAGAAATTACGAACCCTTGTTTGCTTAATCAGGGAACATACAGGCTTATATATTTATCTGAGAAGGCAAAAGTTTCAATGGAATCGATCCAAAGGTCCTGCTACAATTGCAATCGCTTACTGAATTAAAACAAAATTATTGCGCGATTAGTTGTAGGCAAATTAATAAAACTTTAAATTATGTTTTATTGTCTCAACCTCCGCTAGCACCACTTCCACCACATCCTTCGCCACAGCCAGCGTCTGTTCTGTTCAGTTCAGTTCGTTTTCCTATTCCTGTTCCCATTTCGCTGTTGTTGTTCCAGTTGCTTTTGCTCCAGAGCCAGTCAGGAGTAGCAGAGCAAACTTAATTAGTGCAAGTTAAACAAGGCACAAGTTGTATAAATATACCCCGTAAAACCCCGCGCCCCTTACTTGCCCCTCCCCTCCTCCCTCCACACCGCTAGCGTAAACTTTTTGTGGCACAAACAATAAAATGTTTGTACAGTGCAGGTAAAGCGTGGGCAGAAGGAGCTGCAGGAGCAGGAGCAGGAGCGGAGCAGGATCATCATCCCAGCACCTGGTTGAAGAGCCCGTCTGGGTAATCATAAAATAAAAAATGTGTCACGCGCGCTTCACGCTTACAAAATTAAAATGGCATCATGTGGGGCGTATACGCAACTTTCTTAACTCCGAGAACTCCACAAGGCATTGACAATATTTACGAGCACAATTTGTACAAATTCGTTCGTTTGCCACTGCTGCCGTCGCTGCCACCGCTGCCGCCGCTGCTGTCATTGCTGTTGCATTACATTAAGAGCAAATCATAAATGACAAACGAGTGGAGGCTGAATGGCGGGGCAGTACACTGCGCAAAACAAAAAAAAACACTAGAATTAAATATGTGACAAATTTCAAGAAGGTGAACTGAAAAAATTTTTGAATATTTCAAAATTTCAACACTAGATAAATACCAGAAAATACTACAAAATACTTAAAAAACTATGAAAGCAATGAAAATGATCTTTCCAGTAGAGGAAAAAGTAAGAAAATAGTAAAATATTTCCCACCCTGTGTCCTTAACGATCCATTGACTGACTAATTGACTGATTGGGAAAAGACGCACATGCTCAACCTCAATAGCTACGTAGGAGAAATTTTCACATAGTTTAAACAAAGAAGTCTGGCCTGAATGTGGCTCAAAATCGTCTTCAAAATTGGCATGAAAATGAATTTATTTGCTGAAAAGTTCACATACAAACGGAGACAATGGTTTTAGAGCCTTATAAACCTCAAGCTTTCTATCAAAGACAAAGACCATTTCCCCATCGATCTGCACCTTTGCTACATGCGAAGTTTTGGTTTGGCTCCTGGGTGGGCTTCGCTCAGCTTTAATGTTCGCATTGATCTGTATGGGGCAAATATATTATTTTTGAAGGACTTGAACCTAATTTCACAAAAATTGCAACACTTCCTTTGTACTCAGTGTATCCTAGCGATGGCCAGCATTGGCGATTTGCTGCAACATTTGTTGTGCACTGCAGAAAGGTCATAAAAATTGTGAACTAAAAAAGGACGAAAATTCATTTTTCACTTCAGTTAAGTTTTGGCATAAAACTTTAACTGAGCTCAGCTGAAGTGTGGGCAAGACGAAGGCGGAGACGGAGGCGGAGGCGGAGAGAGAGAGAGAGAGAGTCACGAAGGGTGAGTATCTCTACATTGTTGGCACTTTTATAAACACAACGGACACAACACAACTTTGAAGTGTACTCTTCTTCTTCTTCTTCTTCTATACCCATCTACTCCGGCAGAGCCGAACACTTTCCACCTTCTAAAAAGTGGAAGAAGAATGAGGCCGCTGCTCCTGGCTGCTTCGGGCTGCTCCTGGCTCCTGGCTGCTGGCTGCATTAAGTTTTATTGCAGGGCTCAGAGCTGCTGGCTGCTTGGTTTTGTGTAATTACGCGCGACAAGTTAAGCCAGCCGCCACACCGCTACTTTTGCCCCACCACCACCACTTCTGCCCCCCTCGCATTGTTCGAGCACGCCTGACAGTTGCAGTCAAATAAACGTCAGCTGCTTTAGGGTGTCCTCTGGGTGGGGGTTAGGATAGATGGTGGATGGTTACTTCCGTTTCAGTTCCAATGACAAGTGCTGAGTGAAATTGCCTGCAGATTTCGGCAAAGTCAGGACCCCTTTTTCACTGGCTCCCCGTCTTCCTTTGCACAGGTAGCAGTTGCCGTTTAAGTTGAAGTTCTTGTTTTTATCCCATTTTGTTTTATTTTAATCGTCCATTTTTTTAGGCCGTAACGTATTTTACGCAGTTTGTATGCATCACAAAAACAAGCTGTCTCATTAGGTTGAACCTTCGCCCACTTTGCAATTAAAAGGGGAGGTGAAAATGTAAGAAAAATTCAAAAGAGGAAGATAAGAAGCTGGAGCTAATTCTTAATGGGTAACTAAAAGTGCCCGCCAGCTGTTGACTTGCTCTCCGAAATCTTTTACTTGTTTATGAAAACTGGCACCGCACAAGAGAAGTATATAGTAATGAGACATATATATATATATACGAACAAGTAGCAGACCTTGAGATACTCTTTAGGCTATATGAAGTGCGAACTATACGACTAAATTTAAAAACGAAATGACAAAAACTTGAAGGACCAGTCGACTACAGTCTCGCCTTCCCTTTCCTTTTGGTAGACATATATCCTCAACGATACAAATCAAAATACAACACTTATATCAAGAACCAAGACCATTGAAGCTAACAGAAGCCCATCCTCTACTTAAACCCAAATGCCATATTTTAAAAGCTAAGCTTTTGTTTGCATGTGAGCTTTTCAGCAAGCATATGCATTTCCATCTAAGTTTTGACCTCAATTTTGAACGATTTGGTATTTTACAAGGTAACTTTTTAGTCTTCAGTCAAGTAGCTATTGTGCTTTGGCATGTGCGTTTATCTTCAAATAAACTCAATTTCTTTTGCATCTGGGTTCTATTCCACTTTTGCTAGTTTCATGCAGATTAGTCTTGTAATATGTCAAGTGGCTTAGGTTTTTATCATTACATAGGTGAATGTTTTCAAAATCTTCAGTCAGTTAGTCCTTGAGAAAAACTTACATATGTAAACATTAGAGTGACCCTTTTTGGAGAGTATTTGTAATATTAATATATTGTAATATAATATAATATAACATATATAATATATATTTTCAATAATATATTGTGGTATTTATATACATTTTATTTCTTCAAAAGAGACCCAAAGCAACATTTCCAATTCAAATCTGGATGAAAATCTGAAATGAGGTGTAGAAGTGTAGTTTCCTTTTAAGATTGTTCTCCATACGATATGGGTCCACATCCTTGGTTGTAGAGAGATATGAGATATTTTTTTTATTCCTCATCAAGTTTACATAATATTTTGCCTTTCGTTCATTGAAATTGTTGTAAACTTTCTAAGCTTTTCTTCAAACTTTGACTTAGACAGAGTGTACCAAAAGAAAACCAACTCAGAGGGGGTGTGTGTGGGGGGACGTAAGTAAGTTGTAGTAAGAAAAAAGCAGAACGAGCATAAAAGGCTTTGGCACAGCACTCACAAAGCGGTTAGCTACCTCAACCCGCCATTAACGTGGCTCCTTCCTATCTGTCTGTTGGCCCTCATAAAAAGTGTGTTGTTGCCTGCTTGGGCATTAGGACATTTAATTAAACACTCATTGCCCCGCATAGACTGCGCCTCACATCCTTTGAGGGCATGGGCATGGTGAGCAGTTGGGCAGGTAAGAGGAGGCGGAACCTTGGTTTGTTCTACACGTACTCTAGTAGAGTAAACGAGTATATTGTATACGTGCAAGTGTATGTAACAGGCAAAAGGAAGCGTCTCCGAGCCCATAAAGTATATATATGCTGGATGTCTGTATGAACACCTACATATCAGAGACTATACGAGCTAGAGTCACCAAATTAGACTTAGTGTTTCGTCAGATCAGGTTTGACTTAGAGTTTCGTCACGCTCCTTTCCGCCCCGCGAATCGATAAAAGCCTTATATCTCGCACAAATTTTGACAAATTATTGGCACAAAATCTACCGATTTGCCAAATTTCATTAAGATCGGATAGTAATTCTAGACAAAAACCTAAAACAAGTAAGAACGCTATTGTCGATATTCCGACTATGAGATACTCATACTCTTTATTTATTTTATATTCGGCACACTCAAAAAGGGTGCTATAGGGTTTTCATCGATTTGCAAGGCCGGACGGGGCGTGGACAAATTCTAAAATAAACTTGTTTTGATGCCTCCAAAGGGGAGTCTACATGCCAAATTTCGTCTCCCCAGCTCTTATAGTATCCGAGATCTAGGTGTTCAAACAGACGGACAGGCGAACAGACGGTCAGATGGACAGACGGTCATGGCTAGATCGACTCGGCTGTTGATGCTGATCAAGAATATATATATACTTTACTTACTACTTGAAATAAATGCTGAGTACGAGTATGTTATAGTCGGAAAAACGATTAAACCGCTCTTACTTGTTTTCTTTTTTTGTTGCTGTTGTTAATGCATTTGTTCTTGTGCTGTAAAACTATTAGTGCTAACATGAATTTAGTGGGTGGAGGTGGCTGTGGGTTAAGCCCAGATAAACATCTACCACGCACGCACATAGAACCACCGCCGCCACCAGCCACCTGAATTAATTAAATAGTTGGAATGAAAGCTTTAGCTATAATATTTATATGCCATAAATTAAACAAACAAACAAACGGATGGTGAGAGAGAGGGGGGGAGATACTACACGGAGACATGCATGCGATACAGCCCTGTCCTTCTCGCTTTCCGCTTGCCATTTCTCTTGGTTGAGGAGAGGGCGGGGGGAGAAAGGGGTGTCATTATTTGACATTTGAAGGAGAGACGCGTTGACACGTACGCAAAATAAATTTGTTAAAGAACGCAATAAGAGCGAACATTTTGTCGCCATTGAAGCGCAATAAATTATGAGGCAAAACGAGACGCCGAAATAGACAGAGGCACAGACGAAGACACTGCAACTTGATGGCACAGTGAGGCGAATGCAATGAAAATGTGGCCAAGAAAAGAGAGCTATGAACTTGTCAGTTTAATTAATCGTTAACAAGTTTCTTCCTTCATTTCTATAAAAATATTTCAAAAAGTGTGAAAAGATACGAAAGTAAATCTCTGAAGTCTAAAGAGTGCCTACAAGATATTAATCATTTAAATCTGAAAGAAGTAAGAACGTTATAGTTGATATTATGACTATGAGGTGCGCGTGGCGGTGGCGGAACGGGGCGTGGCAAAATTCGAAAACAAACCTGATCTGACGAAAAAAAAAGGGAAATCTACATACCCAATTTGGTGACTCCAGCTCTTATAGTCTCTAAGATCTCGGTGTTCAAACGGACGGACAGGCGGACATCGCTAGATCGACTCGGCTCGTTGATGCTGATCAAGAATATATACACTTTATGGTGTCGGAGACGCTTCCTTTTGCCTGGTACATACAATTGCAATTGCAAAGTACGAGGAATATCGACCATATCGTTCTTATTTGTTTGTGCATCTACATTTGCACGTCCATTGACGGCACAATTTTTTCCGCATTAGAAATTTGTTGGAAAATGTATATGCTAGCTGTGCCACTGTGCCAAACGGCGACGACAGCTTATTAAATTTAAAATGAAATTTAAACTTGATCTTGTGCGCTGTGCTTTGATGTAAAAACTTGGAAGACAGGAAAGGACTTGCGCTGCCTGACTCTGACTCTGACTCTGGCTCTTGCTCTGGCTCTGCTCTCTGTCTGCCAAAACAAATTGCCCTTCTAGTGCCAGCAGCAAAGGGGGCGAAGAGAGTGTTACCTCCCCCCCCCCCACCCTACCCAGTTCCTCTCTCTAGACTGTGACGACAAAGTTCAGTCAAGAAGCTTAAGCAGAAGTTGTAGTACTTAGAAATTGGTCGCCCTCAAAAGATATTTAAATATAAATCTTAAATAACAAGCAATAAATGCTGCCTGCCTACCGCGCCTTTCCCCTCCCTGCCCCTGGTGCCTGTGCCTGTGCCTGTGTGTAGACGATTTGCCTTTGGGCCCCCACTGAAAGTTTTAATCAAAATGTGCCGGGACGACGACACAGAAAGTTGTCTCTTGAACTTTGCGACGGACAGAGAGACAAAAGAGAAAGAGAGAGTCCAAAGTGCATTGAAGCATTCGGGATGGGCTGTTGAAAATGCATTAAATTCTTCAGAACAAGACAAAAGGACGAGATAATGGAAAGGTGCAGAGAAGTGGGCAGATAAAACATGAGACAAGAGACTGCTGAAGGCTTTTATTGAATATCAATTACCAGTATAGGTAGTTCATAAAAATGACAACTGTAGGGCAGGAATTGTTGGGAGGGCGGGGGTACATATACACATGAGTACGCTCTTTGTTATATCAGGTAAATTTATATAATTATTTGACTATTTCATAGAATATTAGTTTGCAGTCTTCTCTTGTACCGTCAACTCTAATTTTGTACGAGTACGAGCGCTCTCTCTTATTCACTCACTGGCATAGTTGATACTCACTTGTACTCTATTCACCATGTACTCAACTTTAAACGATATATTTAAGCATATTGTACCAATTTTGTACCATTACTAAGCGCCCAATTTAATAGGCAGGCATGCTTTCGATTCGCGATGAACCAGGCTATGAACAATAGCTACTGCTGCATTACTAGTAGATAGCGCCATACATGTATGGGGGTCAATGATTGATTTCGATATTTCGACTCGCGATTTGTTATGCAGCTGAGGCGATTTATCCTCATACATGTATTTTGCTATCTACGTCGATAAATAATCCAAAATAGCTAAAAGCAAATTGTTATCTATGCTCATTTCCTTTGCTGCAATTTCTTAACCCTAATGCTAACTTATATTTGACATAACACTCTGGCATTTTCTATAACATAACTACGATCTTTTTACCTTTTACGGTTCAGCATTTACATGAAATAGCAAATCTTAACTGCTGTCTTATTCCGTTTGATATATCCCTTGGCTGCCAGCCTGTGAGCCTGCCTGCCTGTTCACTTTCAATGCAAATTTGTTGACTCAACAAATATTTGTTAGCTCATCTCTAGCTATAACTAGCAGCTCCATCTTCAGCTGGTGTATTTGCTTACACTCGAAGTTCGTTCCATTTGCCACCTGTCTGTAGCTGCTACCTTTCCTATCTGAATTCGGGTTTTGCTCCCATTTCGGTTTCGAATTCCATTCAGAGTTCAGTTTAGTTCTTCGTGTGTGGCGCGGGCCAACAATTTGCTTAGCAAAATGTTTACATTTTATTATACCCAATTTTATTTATGCAAATTTTACCCAAATTCGCACACATACCACATTTTGTTAGTTTTATGGCAAAAGCAAAGCGCAAAGCCAGGTGTCTGTGTGTGTCTGTGTGTGTGTGTGTAACCACAAGGTAACATCAGTTGAAAAAGGGTTGGCCTGGCCCAGAATAGTACCAAACCTAACCACAATTGCTCAGAATTGATATTTTGGCATAACTCTTGCGGATTCGTGCTTAACTTTCACATTGATTTCAAAGCTTTTAATTTGTGTTTTCAACAATGACAAATGAAGACACGAAATGCACGCCACATAATAGGTGTCCCATTAATACTAGGGGAGCCCTGCTAGAACTACATTCACTGTCATTCACTACACTCACAAATCTTCATAGCACAATAGTCATACAAATGACTACTTTAACAAGTGAAGTTGCTTACTAAATGAACTTTCTGCACATTCTTGGACTGTGACTCTTAGTCATTGTCGTAAAGCGAAGGCAAGAGGGCTCTTAGAGAAAATATCTGTGCTGGCGTAGCTCGTGGACGAAGTGCAGATCCGAGGTGGACGATTGTCAGAGAGCAAGAGTGACCTGTGATAAGAGTGCATGGGAATGGGTTTTCCAAGCAGGCCAAATGGTAAGCGTGCTTTCTCTTTCCATATCACACGTTCTTGTGCTTCGTTCGCTCTTCGCGTTTCAAAGGAAGTTTTCGGTTGTCATCAGTCATTGTTTCGTTTTCTAGTCTCCTTCAAACTAATGCATTTTCATACAAACTTTGACCTCGACTGTGACCCAAATGCGGTTGGAAGGTTGAGCAAAGCTCACCGAAAGCATAAAATTGAAAATCGAAAATAATTTCCATAATCAATATATTACTTACTGCATTGCGCCTCATCTGACTTATCCTCACAGTCCTCGATCATGTCACAGCGATAGTGCGGTGGGATGCAGTATGTCTTGTTGAACACATATTGGCCGCAATTCAATTGAGGAGTCTCGCATTCGGGCGGCGCTGCGAGAGGGGCAGAAAGAAGGGAGACAGAAAGGTTGAAAGAGGAAGAGAAATTGCATAATTGAATTACATTTGATATGGCAATTATAGTTTTCATTATCACTATTTAGTGTTGCTGATGTTGTACTTACGACATGATTGCATCTCATCCTCGCCATCATCGCAATCCTTCTGATAATTGCACACCCAATGGGAGGATATGCATTTGCCATTATTGCAACGAAATGTTTTTTCCGGTGGGCATGGCACATTCGTGGCGGCTATTGAAGAGCTGCCGCTGCCAGAAGCCTCGCCCAAACGTACGCCTAAAAGATAGAGAGAGGAGAAAGAGTATATAAGTATGTTATCATAAGGATAAGCTTAGGCGAATCAAATGTAAAGGACTCAACGCTGGCAGCTGGCTGAGATTTGTCACTTTCAACTTTCAACCTTAAAGTTGTCTGGCGAAAGTTGAAAGCTTTAAGGTTTGTTGCATTTCTCTGCTGACGTTTTTGCGTCGTTTGCTTTTCGAATATGCAATGTCCTTCAATTGAGGCAAAATGCATTGTCCTCTCACAAAGCATAAAAAATAACAACAACAAAAACAGAAACAGAGGCATAATAAACCCACAGTTGCTTATTTCATACACACACATACACACACACACAGAGTCCAACACAAAAGCCAGTCCCTCTTCTATAGGCTCTTGGCGCCTACCAGCACCAGCTCCCAACTTATTGCTCTTCCAGCTCCAGCTTCAGCTCTGTTGCAGTGCGTGAAACTTTAAGCCAAACCATGCCATAAAAAACTGGCCTAGAAAATATTTTATGAAATTTTGTATGCCCTTTTTGGAGAGCAGATTAGGATGTTCGACCACACACATTGCCAATACGAAGACTAGAAGGAACATAAGCAAACTCAAGGCTTGACTTACATGATTTTGTCAGGACACAAATATCTTCAAATCTGAAGCAGTGACGTTCCAAGATATTTTTTGAAACAATTTTGTCAGCTTTTTTCAACAGCTGTCAAAGTTCCCCCTTTCCCCTTCCTTTTCTAGCTCCCTCTGTTTTCTGTTGAGAAAAGTATCACATACAAATTCATTTCGAATTTCTTCTTTTCTTAAATTTTTGTCTCCTGATTTGTGGCACTCCAAATGGCTGAGAAAATCAAAATACATATTCGCCTTAGTCAAGGGCATAACTTTACAAAAACATACAAACAACAGTAGGCAGAGGTAGAGAACATAACAACAACACACAGTTTCATTCATTCATTCATTCATTTTCACCTTTGGTAAGGCGCGCCTGGTGGTGGGTTGGGTCTTGGTAGTTGCCAGTGACATTGGCCCGAAGCCTTCATCCAAGCTGAAACGTGAGCAAAGCCATGTACATATTGCTATTATTATTACGAGTGCGAATGGAAGGCGGCAGTCTTGGGGCCACTCCCCCCGTCATTCCCTTTCCAATCATTCTCGCATTCTCTCTCCAATCTCTACAAGCCCAGCTCAACTATAAAATTTAAAGAGCAGGAAATTCTCTAGCCAATATGACCAAAAGCCGTTGAGCAACAGCCTCTGCTCTGTGTGTATTAAAGCAAAGAAAAACAAAAATCTCTTCTGAAAAACTTTAACTTTCAGCACGTTGTGTGAGAGGGGTCTGGGGAGCTACGGGCTGGCATAGAGGGGCTCATTGAGGTACACTGTGTGACTGGAGTAGCTGCTCTTTTTTTTCTGGATTTTTGTGTACCCTGCAAAAAAGGCGATTACACCTGTGTCATAAATCTGGCACACCAACAGGTGAAGAAATCTATATATGAATCATCAAATATGAACCAAATGATTCAAAATAAACCTGATTCATAACTCTTTCCAAAGTGATAGTTAGTTATATCTTTCACACCGCAGCGCGGGCCACAACAAAGCTAAGGAATAGTTACAGTTCGTATAGAGCAAGCAGCAGAGAAATGTTCTGCTAGAAAGGAGAATGCGCAGTTACCATCGCGTTTTGCAGCATCACTAACTGGCACGAAGACGAAGAGAGGCAGAGGCAAAGATAAACATCATAAAGAAGAATGAAATCGAATAGAAAAAAAGCAAGAGAGCAGAAGTTTTGAAAGAAAAAGAAGTAGTATGTTCAGGTAGACAGGGAGAATCGAGACAAGAGAGTGAGCAATGAGAAAGGGAGGTAGCAGTAGGAGAAATACTATTTCCAAAGAGCAACTGTTTTCTTGTCTCACTGTCATCCACAATTCGCACAGTTTTGTGTTCTGTATGCAATTATGACACGTTCATATCTAGCGTAGGGCATACAATTTTCGTTAAAGTTGGCTTTCTTTCCGTTTTTTTTGTCTTTCTTTATTGTTTGGGGAACGTGCCCCAGCAAGCAGTGCAAAGCCAGCCGACCTCGTCGTCGTCGTCGTCGGAATTTTTGGCAGGCATTAATTTCTCCCGTGTGTCACATAAACATTGTTACTGTTGTTGTTGTCGCTAGACGTGTTTATGGAGTCACTTTGCGGAGTCTGGCCTGAGATTTTCCGCCCTGCCGACATTTGACAAACAAATTAAAAACCGGCGCCAGCCCGCAATTGTTTAAACACTTTAAACAAAAAAGATATATATATATATATATATATAAATATATATAATATATAGAGGTGTTGCAGCTAAGAACATAATTATGAAGCAGTAAAACCTTTAGAAATACAAGTATAAACATTTATTTGAATTTCATTTGCATTTTTTATTTATATATTGATTTTTTCATATATTTCTTGGGCGTACGAAAGCTTTTAAGTGGCTTTGGCAGGATTATGTACAGTTTTTCTTTTAAATTTCAACAGAGTTAAATATTTTTTTTGCCAGAACTGACGAAAAAATGTTTTGAAAAAAAAACCTGTAAGAATAAAAACAGAAATCCAATTGTTTCGGGTACTTTCAACACTATTGTCTATAGCTTAAATGTGGCAATTTTTTTTTTTTGCATAAACGTACTCACAACGTTTTGATGTACGAGTGTTATTTTTTTTAACAATGAGTTAAGAAAATCATTTTGTTCCAAAAAAATGGAAGTTTCAAGAGCCGATTTTCGTTGGATTATTTTTTAAATTTTTCGACCTGGATTATCTCAACATGAATGTGTCGATGGACTCAGTTCTTTGTATGGCAATAAAGCATCATCAAAAACCATAGTATATCGCTGATATAGTGAATTCAATCGTGGTCGTAGGTCGTTCAAAACAAGCAAAACAAGTCAAAAACAAACATAATTTATCAATAGCTCAAAAAAGCTCGCTACGATTCGAGTAGGGAAATGATTAATAAGTTCGACCGTGGACGTTCAAAAGACGTGTTTAAAATCGTGACAGGTGACGAATCCTGGAGAGGAAATCAAAACAGCAATTAGCTGTATGGGTGTTTCAAAGCGTGTCAAATCGAACAAAAATTGTTCCCAGATAAAAAACTTAAGAGAGGATGCTAACATTTTTTTCTCAAAAGCCGGTTATGAAACGATCATATCATTATGAAAACGTAAGATGAGCAGCTCTGAATGGCAAACAATTACTTATGTGCTAGAAGTTTCTTTAAAAGTAAGGAAAACAAGCGATGAAGGCAAACCTTCATCTGGGTAAATCGATCGACTCGCGCAACAAAATTTTTGGAGCACACAAAACATCTAGTTCGCTTTACGGTCGTCTCTCTGTTCTTGATTATGTCAGAACAAGAAAGCAAGGCTAGCTTATAAACCGTTTACATTGTAAATATATAACCTAGATCAAATCTGGATGGAGTGGACACAAATGATACAAAACGAATTTGTTTTACTCTGGATGAAAAACAGAAAAGTTGTGCTTCTAAGTGTTCATTTCGGAACATTCGGTGATACGGTAACTCTACGATAGAGTTCTTGATCAGAACAGGCCAGCGGACGTACGATCTCCTCAAATGGATGCAAACCGAATTTGGTTTGATTTTGAGTTGATTCATGCTCCTAAGTGTTCATTCCGGAACAATCTGTTATATTGGAGCTATATGATATAGTTGTCCGATCTGCATAAAACTCAAACAAAAGAAACATCTGGTTAAAATTTCAGCTTTGTCGCTTTTAAGGCTTCTGAGATCTTTGTGTTGAAACAGATGGACGGACGGACAGATGGGCATGGTTATATCGATTCTCCTTGTCATGCTGATTAAGAATATATAGTCTTTATGTACTCGGAAACGCTTCCTTCTATGCGTTGCAAACTTATTGACAAAATTAATATACCAATATACCAACAAATTAAACGTTTTTAACGCCAAAAGGGCGTTGAAGCGTTGAGAAAGGTCGTTTTAGAGGTGTCACCTTTAGAGTGGCAAAACTGCTTCGAAAATTGCGAAAGTGTATTCAGCATCATGAAGAATATTTTGAAAAACAATAAAGCCATTTCTTTTAAATATATTTCTTATTTTTTGCTATTCCCGGAATATAAATATATCCCCTGGTAATACGAAATCATGGACATGTGTGTTTATCTGTGGAACTCAAATTTCTAAAATCTTCTTTAGAGTATATACAGATTTTTGGCCTGACTGATTGGGTAACAATGCGTAGCCGTAACCATAAAAGTTAGGAGCCCGAAATTTTCACACAAGCTTCAAACCCCAAGTCAAAGTTTACATAACAAAGCGTTGACTGTCCCCCCCTAACGATCACCAGCGCTGTCATCGATCAACAGCAATGAAAGTAGCTTGTTCTCTACTGCCAAAAAGAGGGTAACAGCATAAATGTTTAAATAATACGATATTTCTACAAATTGTCGCACAAGTAATAAAATATATATACTACACATCTCTTCATATATGTATATAAAGAATGAACTGCTTCTATATGCCCAACTCATTGCCTTTCGCTTGCATATTGAAAAGTTGCCTTTAGTGGTCTGGCGACCACTGCACTAAAACATCATCCTTGCGGGCATCGCTAAAAATAATAGGCCGCCTGTGTGCATACAAATGAGTCCCAGAGGACAACACGAGGTGGAGATGAGCGATGCGGCGCGACGAGAGGCGACCCGACGAATAGGGACCGCTGCGATTGCCACTCGTATGTGCTAGGATTTTGCGTGTGTTTGTATGTGGGAGCCATGCAATTATGCTTCAGTTGTCTCTGTCTCTGGCTCTCTCTTTAACCAAGCAGTCACCTCATTTTCACTCCCTCACCACTTACACTCTTCCCTCTGCAATATTTCTTTTCAACTTTGCTGGCTGTCCGTTTTTTTTTTTTTAGCATTTTTTTGCTTGTGTTTTGCTTGTTTTTGTTATTGTAAGAAAATATATTTAAAAAAAATATTCGCAAATGAGCATGACCGACTAAGATCTGCTCCTGAACATATTTATATCTTCAGACAGACCCAACCATAATAGCTACTTGACTTCAAAGTCAGATTTTAAGGCGTAAGTGAATAGCTGCTGTTTTGATTATACCATCTGATAGTGGTTGAAAATCAAGGTCAAAGATTGTATGAGGTAAATAATAAGGAAAAGCTTTTAAATCTGCAAAGTTGGTATCAAATGAGAGAGACTATTTGTGGCTTGTTTTGGCTTGGATCATGGATGGGCTTCACTAAGCTTCAATATTATTATCGATCGAATTGGCGTTTTCTTTTGGACGACGGTCGGGTCGACTCGCAAGTGTGTCGATATTGTCAAGAAAGTGCCGCAGGTTCGAATCCCGGCTATCATATAATATGCAACTTCTGGCTCATCCTGGCATTTGCCAAAGCTGTGCACAAGCTGTCTGGGGATTTGCTAAGGTTGCGTCAACTTTTTGAATTTCACTATTCACAGCGAATTAAAAACTCACTTTGCTTGCATAATTAACACCCGCACGGCCCCTCTTACCACCTCATCGTGTTGGCCACTTCACCTCGCTTCAATTTCTCTATCACTTATGCAACTCAGTTTTATTTTTTTTGGCATTTCATTTCATTCGCATTTATTTATTTGTTTGTTTGCCGCCGCCGCTGTTTTTCTGTTTGCTGCTGATGCTGCTGCTGCTGCTGCTATTGCCTCTTCTTGCCTTTTGTCTTTTTATTTTGCATATTAATTTTTTATTTATTTATTTATGTTGCATTTGCAGCTTGGTTAAGTGTTTTTTCTGCAGCATAAATATTTAACTCTTTGTTAATATTTTACATATGCAATATAAATATATATGTACGCGTGAGCTTGAATTTATGGCCTTTAGTGCATTTCGTTTTACACCACATACAAATTTGTCATGTGATTTAGTGACATTTACAGATTTTTATGTATAAATATATGAGCACATTTTTCCATGTTTATACATGTATTCATTTATACACATATATATTTTTTGTGTTGTAAAAAGTTGTTGCAGAATTTATGCATTATTTTATGGCAATTACTATGTGATGTAATAATATATTTATAAATAATTAATATATAATTTAAAATTTGTACAAAATCAGAGAGACAAATTAATACGAAACAATTCAGAAAGGTTAACAGAGGCTTGCCGAAGCTTTTATACCATTTACATTATGACAATACCCTTTGTCTTGGAGTTAATAAGATATTGAACTGTACGAAATATCAAAACCCGAATGAAGGTTAAGAAATGTTTGGTGAAAATTGGAACCTTCTAGCTTTTATGACTTCTGAGATCAGATACCATGCTGATCAAGAATATATACATATATGCTTTATATAGTCCCTTTGAAGTGTAAATTTCATAACAAAATTCATAGACAACATATTTTGAATGGTATAAATATAAATCAAAATTGCCTATACGAAGTGTGGTCCGTCGAGTTGGTCATATAAAAATTCCAGATTTATTTAAAATTTGTACAATTATTTGTCAAAAATTGCTCAATTATTTCAATTTTCTTTAAATATACTTTTCTTTATCTTCACAAAGATTTCAATTACATTTTAAATTTCTTTTTATGTATGACAATTTTCTTAGGTTTGTAAAGAAAAACTGCATTAAAATTAATCTCTTATTTGTCTATTGAACTTGTAATATTTCTGAAATCAGGCCAGTGGACGTGGGGCCTCCTCAAATGGATATATACCGAAACAGACTCCCTGAAAAGCCGACACGCGTAGGAGGAAACCTTACAAATGTTTTAACTGCAGCGAATCAAAACTGCCTTAGTGAAAACCCAAACCGAATTTGGTTTCATTTGGATGAAAAACGGAAAAGTATGCGACTAAGTCTTCATTCCGTTAAAATCGGTTATATGGTAGCTATATGATGTAGTTGTCGAATGTATATCAAACCTGCTCAACAGAAGTTGGGCTTTCTCAAATAGATACACACCAAATTTGTTTAGATTTTAATGAAAAACAGAAAAGTTATGAGACCATCGGTTATAAATATAGGAGCTATATGATATAGTTGTCCGATCTGGATGAACGTTAAACTTAACCAGCGTGCAGACAAAAGGAGCATCTGGTAGTTTTAAAGACTTCTGAGATTTTTGTGTTGAAACAGACGGACATGATTATATCGATTCCCCTTTTCATGCTGATCAAGAATATATATACTTTATATAGTCGTTGCAAGCTTCCTGAAAAAATTAACATACCATTTTGTGAATGGAATTAAACTAAAACTCAAGATGAAAACATGAACAGACGGACATAGCTAGATCGCCTCGACTGTTGATGTTGATCAAGAATATATATACTTTATGGGGTCGGAGACGCCTCCCTTTGCCTGTTACACACATTTGCATAAAAACAATATGCTCGTTTAGCCTACTAATGTGAAAATCAAAAAAAGTTGCATACTTTCGAGTGTGTCGAATATAAAATTAGTTAAGAGTACGAGTATCTATCGAGTATAGCATTCTTGCTTGTTATGAAGCTCCTCTGCTGCTGGCTCTGGATAGCTGGCAGTGGCTTCATTATTTTCTCATAACTCTTCAAAAATTTCAATGCTTATCCTCTACATTTTCTTTGCCAATTTTTTCACCAACAAAAAAAGAAACAAAACAAAGTATGAAATGAAATGAAAAAGGCCAAGTGGCATAAACGACTGAGTGAAATCTGTTGCCCAAAAAATGTATTTCAGAGATGAATGAATCGAACCTACACTTTATGCCAATGCAGATGCCACGCCTACCGACCATCCCTCCAGCACGCCTATATGGGCACATATTGTGCCCCTCCCCCTCAACGCTTTATCAATAAATAATAAATTGCCTATAAAAACTGATAAATTCATTGATGAATCTGGCTCAGCCCCCTTTGCTCTGGCATTTTGGGAATGTAGCGTAGCCAAAGCCATAACGCGTCGCCCCACACTTTCCGCCGATCCCCCTGGCCCTGGCTTGCCTGTGAGTAATGGAAATTCATGATGGCTGGCAATGGTCCGAAAGGCAACAACAAGAAGACGAAGAAGGCGCGTTCAGCATGCGGCGGACTGCATTTTAACGCGCCATCAATGCCAGGACAGGACTTGGCCTATCGGGATGGCGTCGAGTGCTTCGAACTGGGATTGGGAGTGGGGACTCGGACACAGAAAGGCATTCGGGCTGGCGGGTTTGGGTCATTGACAGTATCTGCGATTTTATATGGGAGTTATAACTGCACAGCGGAGCAATCTATCTATCTATATGTGTGTGTATTAGTGTGTACGTGTGTACGTGTGTGTTGGCCCAAATCTATGTATTCATGACACACTTAGATTTTGGTCGAAGCTTGCTAGCTGGAGAGTTGAAATTCTTTCCACTCTTTTTATGGCTCCACATTGATTTACGTTTTTGTGCAAAATATGTGCAACATAAGCTTCTTGTTGGTTGTGCTACAAAAAAGGATTACAATCGGCTTGGTTAAGGAGCAGCGAATGTGACAAATTCCATTGTTGCCACATTCTATTTTGCTCAAAGAGAAGCGTGTTTAAGTTGGCGTTCAAGTTGATATTCAACAAATCCATTGATTTCTATTTTTAAACCGATATGTCAAAGGCAAAGGCAAATCTAAAGCTGAAACAGAAGGCAGAGGAGTAGGGGTAATGTTGAGCTGAGAGCTGCTTTGCATATGAAAGACAAACGCAGATGAAAAAAGTGAACAAAGCCATCCTCAGTCAACCGAAGCTAATATACTCTGTGCAAAGACCCAAAGATTATCAGTCCAAGGCAAATACAATTGAATCAACACAGCCTCAATGCTGCTGGTACTATTTTTTTTTAAATGGAGCACGCCAGTACAAGAATTCAAATTACATTGTCGGATCTCAGCGAACGTTTGCGGATGGAGGAGGTATTAACTATACGCTATAGTCGCTCCATCTGCTTGACTTTTAATTATTACTGAGCTGGCTTCAAAAACAGGTAATAACTATCTCTCTAAGAATTAATGCTTTAATGGCCTTGGAGTTGGTGGGATATTTGGAGTAAGATTCTACGAAGAAGCATATGGATGGCGTCTTAGCTAATGAACGGATCGGATGAAATATTAAAAGTTATGCCCAAAAAGTATTCAATCTCTGAACAGGAGAGAGAGTGAATGAAGTCATTTGATGTTTTATAACCTTGTATGAATATGTATATTAATTGTCGACCATTCGTGAATATGTAACTTTTATATTCATTTAAAGTTTCATACTCGTTGTACCCAACATTCATGTACTACTCATTGTCAGTCTATTATTGCTGTATGACAAAGCTGTTAATGAAGCTTGGTAGTCAGTAGTTTGAATATGTATGGATATGTATATTAATTGTCGACCATTCGTGAATATATAACTTTTATATTCATTTAAATGAAAAATGAAACAAGTCATGTGACTTGTAGTATGTTCTATGTAGTAATCATGTAACATTCATTGCAAATGAATGAATGAATGAATTATATAAATTTCATAAAATTCGTTGAGATATAATGTATGGATCGATCTTTTCATAGAGTATTTAATTGGAGTTTTTATCGCATTTCGTCTACAGCTTCATTTGGTGTACTGTTTTCCCCCGTCCCTGACCTTACATAGCCAACTCCAAAAATAAACGGAACGCCAACATGATTTCAACAGATGCCAAAACCCATTCAACATTCACATTCCATTCAGCCATGCATCCATATGGCCTTTTGATTTTCGCTTACAGAGTCTGCAAACATTATTTCCTGCTCTTAAATGTAATTTTAAGTGACGTCGTTTCTCGCCCCAAAATATATAAAAAAAAAGTAAAGGAAGAACAAAAATAACGTCGAAACGTGACAAAATTACACAAAATATATTTTGTAAGCTTTTAAAACCTCCGCTTGGAGAACAATAACAAAAACAACAGCTATAACATTCAAGCCATAACAATAAAAACAAATATAACCAGAACCAGAACAACAACACTAACAACATTACCGAACTTAATAACCTGCATTTTGGCAACTGCAGAGCGAAGACAACTTTTTGTCTGGGCCAAAACATCAAACGACTTGGAAAACTTGGCTGCATAGTTGTTTGGGAGCAAACAAAAAAAGAAAAACAAAAAAAAAAACATCTGCCTAGGCAAAAACTATTTAAAGTTATTCTTTTTGTTGTTATAGAGAGAGTTTTGGGCATCATCATCAAAAGTCTTAACCAAAACACCCACAAAAACCACAAATATGTAGCCAAAAAGTTGGCCACCAAAAATGCACCGCCCCAGCCCCATCTCTTCCAATGACCATCCACATAAAAAAGGTAACGATATCTACTTCATACGACTATAAATTGCCAATATTTGGCTTCAATATCTCTTGAGAGACCTGTTTTGTTCGAGTACATTTCCTTTGGCTTTGCAAATCGCCTTCAGGGGCAATGATTTTCTAAAACGTGCTGGACATGAAAATTTCAGTCATTGGTCTTTTCTTCCTTAAGAAAACTAAGCTAAGTACGCGAAAATGTGTAAATAAGAAAATGCAATACAAACTTTCAAGAAACCAAAAGGGCAAATTTCTGGGTGAACATTGACGATTGCCAAATTATGAAGAGTCAGAGGGTTCAGTGGATTGTAAAAGGAGGTAAATTGTCATAAAGAGAAAACCATATGAATAAAATATGCATTGAAAAACAAGAATGGAAGGCTAGCTTCGGCTTGCCGATGTTTATATATAGCATTCATATTGTAAATATATAGCCGACCTAGATCATGTCTGGTCGGTGGGCGTGGGGCTACAGTGGATGCAAGGGATACAAGACGAATTTGGATGAAAAAAAAGAAAAGTCATACTGCTAAGTGTTCATTCTGAAACAATCGATTATGTGGGAGCTATATGATAAAGTTGTTCGATCTGGATAAACTCGAACTTAGCCAGCGTGCAGACAAAAAAACCATTTTGAGATATGGAGAATTTCAGCTCTCTAGCTTTGAAGACTTCTGAGAGTTTTGTGTTAAAACAGACGGACGAACTCACAGACGAACATGGCTAGATCGACTCGGCTGTTGATGCTGATCAAGACTATATATATACCTTATATATATGGACTATATATATACCTTATGATGCTGATCAAGACTATATATATACCTTATGGGGTCCCTTTGCCTGTTACATACATTTGCGCGAATGCAATAGACTCGTTTACTCGTTTTATACTCGTAAAAAATCCGCCAATTTTCTCATAATGCCAATATTTGCATACACTTCCATTTAGTCTTGGGCAGAACTGGTCCGAATGTGAAATTGCTTATGAAGAAGTTGTAAACTTTATAATAAATTAAATTAAAATAATTATCGATAAATTAAATGCATACACGGCTATCGTTTAGAAACTCGGCTGCTTTCCAGCTAGAAAGTGCTGCTTCCTAGCTGGGAAAGCTTCTGACCAATTAGGTTGTCGGCTTCGTCTTTACGATTCCACATTCTACACGAAATGAAAAAAAGTGCAACACAAAATTTGTGTTTTCGTGAATAAACGTGAGTGACGTTAATGTTTATGTTTGTGTAGTGTTTGAAGTGTTCAACAACAATATTAACAAAATGTAGCGGCAAATTAAGGCAGGCGTCACATGCATACACTTGCATATATGCGTGTGCCTTTCCTTGTGCCTGTGCAAGAATTTGTGAAAAACGACATGTTGTGGATTCGTTAAAATCACACACACACGCACATGCAGCATGCATACTAAGATGAATGTATGTATGCATGTGTATGTAAGCCAACTTATTGTCTAATAACTCCAGTGTTGTGCAACTTCTTAAGCAAGCAGCAGCCATAATAGTTCTGTAATGTTGCTGTGGCATTTTCTAGTAGCTTGGAGGAACTATGGACAAGAGGGTCAGGATCCACACCGGCGTCACTGTTAGACCCTGCTTTTGTGGAAATTCGACGAGCGCAACAATATGTTGATGACATCTTCTTGCAACATTCCTTATGACAACAGCGTGTATACGTTCGTCGAGCAAACGAATTTCCGAAAAGCAGGTGCCTCTGTTAAGGCTTAACAGTGACGTCGGTGTGGAGCCTGAGTTCTCTATGATTGATGTAGCATTTTCTGGTAGATTTCAAATCCATAAATTATAATTTGTTGCATTTGCAACATTTTGTACACGCAATTATAGGGCAAATTTGAAGCATGAATAAGCCACCCGTGGACGAACTCAACACAATTTGTGGTATGTTTGCCAGACTGTTCAATGTTGCTGGGAGCAATAGCAATGCAAACGTGCAGGGAGAACTCCAAACTGTAGTTATTGGAGTTGAGTCCAATGTGGGTAATTCATCCAGCAATCGTAGACTCCGTATGATTGGCATGTTCCACGCGATAGACACGAACTGCAAAGTCTATATCACCGATCAAGATCTTCACCGGTCTACATGCGTGAATGCGTGACTTAGCTTGGAGTATTTTATAATGTTAATCGAGATATATAAGCAAAAAATTTAATACTAAATAAAACCCTTCAAACTCCATTTCCATATTAATACTGCCTCATTAAATTTGCAGCTGAAATTAGCCCACAGAAAAAAGCCTCTCGATTAAGCATTGCCCAATAAGGAACCCGAAAATCTTTAGAGCTCTGAAATGCCAACACGTACATCCACATCCACATCCAAATCCATATTCATATTCATATTATTTGATTTTCCGCTGTCTATTTTTAAGCCTAGTTAAATGAGAAATTCGCATATGAGCTCCAAATTTGCTGAATTAAATGCAAAGGCACATACACATGCCAGCAGCAGGAGCAGGAGCAGCAGGTAAGGACCATAAGGATAATTCCTGGGGAGGGTCTGGCAAGTATACGAAGTTGGTCGTCTGCGGTTTTTGCCAAGCAAAAATAGCAATGCAGGCACTAATTAGATGCATAATTAGACCGCCACGCCGTCTATGGCAGTTTATTGTTGTACACGGGGGGGATAGAGAGAGAGAGAGAGAGAGAGAGAAAGAGAAAGCGTTGTCTGTAATAACTATAGTTCGGGGAGTGCAGCCAAAGTCAAACTGAAAACTGTTTGCGGCTCTGTTTGCCTTATAAACTGCACAAATTATATTTAATTGAAGTCGCAGTTTTGTTTTTTTCATTTTCTTATTATTTATATTTTATTTCTTTAGTTTTTTTTGAGAAACACGCAGCACAGCACACAGCACAGCAGGTGTCAAAACTTTACATTGACAGGCAGCAACAGAAACAGGGGCAGGGAGAGCAGTTGCAGGCAGCCACCGCCCCCCTGTAAGTGCCACCGCCTTTGACTTGAGCACGTGCACAGTGCACGTAACAAATGACATTGTCAGCGCCTGAGTGAGAAACGAGAGGCAGCAACATCTTGGACTGTGGAGGGGACAGGGAGTGAAGGGAGCAAGGGGAAATCCCAGCTAAGCATTTCCGGTCGCGTCCTTTGCCTTGTCCTCTTTTACTTTGGTAAAAGTGACATGTGTGCTGCTGTTGCAGTTTCATGTGTGTGACAATGCCATTAACCGCCGTTGGGGCAGCACCGCAAAGTTGAGTCTGGGACTCAAGCTCAGCATGCTGCACACGCAGCTCACGAAGACACAGTACAAGCAGGAGAGGCGTCAGTAATCTTATTGTAAAAACTCAGATGGGTTAGTGCAAATAAGCGAGTGAATACATTCACAAGCAAGTGATTAAATTCATAAGAAAGTGATTGCATTCATAAGAAACTAAGTGAGAATAAGTGAGTGGGAACTTTCATAAAAAAGTAATTGCATTCACAGGAAAATGAGTGAGTTCTTAAAGTTGGTAAATCCACAAAGGAGTGATTTCAATTAAAAAAAAGTAATTACATTCAGAAGACAGTGATTGTATTCATAAGAAAGTGATTGCATTCATAAGAAAGTGATTGATTGATCATCGGTTGAGAAAGTGATTATACTGGGCTACTAATTCAGAACATAGCCTCCACCTCCATTACCTGCTTCGAGTTGAATTCAATTGAAGCTTAGATTTGTTTCAATTGAAGCTTTCTGGCAGCTGAATTATCACAATGTCTCTGAACAAAGCTAACAAAGGTGATTAATATTTTTGCAAATGTGCAAATGCCAGGCACCTAACCTCTATGGTTTAGACTGTCCATTGTTGGCAGAACTTTACCGCTCACGTCTTTGTCTTTGCAGCTTTAAAAGCTTTAAAAGTATGTACTAAAAATCATTTTTCCTTCAATAGTAAGTAATGGTAAACTCTTCCAACTGCCCTCGCCACCTGCTCAGCGTCAGCTCGCACTAGCGGGGGGCATAGCGGAGTGGTGGACCGACAAAGCGTCCATTTCATGACAGTCTTTTGTTGTCTTCTTCAGAAGGATGTGGCTCGCTTTTTGCTTGTCAGCTTTGGCAGCTGCCACTTTGGCAGTTTACAGTTTACAACATCAGGAGTTGCAACAGCAGCTGAAACAGCTGGAGCATTCAATACCAGCAGCAAAGTAAGCAGTAACGGCAGGCTGTTTTCATGCTTATTATTATTAAACTTTTTGGCCATATTGCGGGTGGAAAGGGCGCAGCCTGGAGCGGGCTTAGGGGGTCCTGATAAATCAAAAGTCGCACCAGATTGGCCAGACTTTTGCCCACTCAGCAGTATCAATTAGACTCCCTTCTCCAGCATCAGCAGCTCCCACTCGTCCTTCGCGAACATTTGTCGCATTAATTTGAATTTGAAGCGCGTTCAAAATGAAATCACGCACACATGACCACCACACAAACACCCACCAATTGTTTATGGTGGGGCGAGATGTAAAGAGGGGACAGAAGCGGCAGCAGGAGCAGCAGCAGCAGGCGGCGCGCGAAATTAGCATTAGGCCAAAGGCTGATTGCATTTCTGGCGATGGCGCTGCTCTGGAGCTACATTATTGGAAAATGCATTCAATCCTGCCCGACTGGCTGTTGGCCCGTTTTAATTGCCTACAATTGTTGCAATTGTTGCATGAAATGCCGATGCCGATGCCGATGCAGAGTCAGAGGCAGCCTTAAAGGGCCAGCTTAAATTTGTGATTTTCTGCCAATTCTCTGGGGCGTCGTTTTCAGCGACAACAGAGTCTAGCGAAAACCACGTGACACACAAAACCTCAGAAGAGCGGCGGTGTTAATAATCGATGGCGCAGCCCAAGTCCAGCAAACAGCCAGCCAGTGTGTGTGTGTGTGTGTGTGTGATTTAGCTGGGCGTTCAAGTGCTCTGGGGTCAGGAGGCAGCCGGCCAGCACAAAAAATTTCAATGCAGTCGACCGCAAATATGTAAAATGCGTCAAACTCTATGAAGTAACCAACAGCTACAGGGCAACTCCCGGCCCCAACAATTATGCAGAAGACTTTAAAGTTGACCAGCGAATACCCTAAGGGAATGTCATGAAGTTAGATTTATTCAAAAACGTGGAGCTAATAGATTCTTTTAACCATCAAACGAGAGCACTAAAACAACATCTGCAACAGAGCTAACCATTAGAGTTATGGCTTAATGGAAACCTGTGAATTAGATAATAAGAAGTTATTCATTTTTCAAAGTCTTCATTTTCTGTGCTTATTGAAAATTGAACTAAGTCTAACAGGCTATGCTTATGCTTATATTAGTTTATTTCGATATTAATATTTCATAAAAAGGGACCACTACATGCCGACCATTGATCTGGAGTAGGGAAATATTTAATATGTTCGCTTTTCTCGCAGGGCATGTAAATTGTGGCTTTGTTAAAGCTTTTTTAATAGCAGTCGGGGCCGAGTCCGCTTGCTGGACCAGCCCCCCGCCCCCTCCCCCTCGCCGCAACCGAAAAAAAAAGAGGTCATACTGGCGGCGTCGCCTTCAAGGCATTATTCTGCTTTGCCCTGCCTGGGCCCCCCTGTCTGAGCCCTGGCTCCTGGTTCTGTGTATGCCGGAAATATTAAATTCGCCACTTTGGCCGGCACAAAGCGTTATTATTCACTTCCGTTTCCATGGTCGACGGAAAGGATCGCAGCCTCCACAGCTTTGGCTAGTTCGATATTTTATTGTTAATTAAAAAAAAAAAAATTATACTTCAAGAAAGCTTAAAGGAACACATTTTGCAATTTGAAAAGGTTCTGGAATAAAATATTGTATAAAATTGTAATTATTTTATATTTTTCCTAAGATTTGGCATAAATGCAATGTTTATGAAATACAATGTAACTGTAAGTCCTCCATCTCAGCATCCTCATCATCATGACTAACATCGAAATCAACTTCATCAGAATAATAATAATAATCATCAGCATGGTGTCTTCTATGATAATGCATATTAATGAAGTCTTTCTCATCGAAGTAATGCAATTGTTATCCATTGTTGTCAAGATTGTCATCATCATCATCATCATCATCATAATAAATATCATCAAGCAGATCCAGATCTGCAAAAAAATTTGGATCCACTTCCGCGAGCACTTGCTCCATTTCCATGTCTATAGGTACGTTCTCCTTGGCAATAAGGAGATAATCTTCGAGCTCGTCGTATGGTGGGGATCTATTCATTGTTCAGCCTTTCTCTGTATAATTAATTATTAATTAATTATTTTTTTTTATCTACTTAAAAATGCTACACCAGTCATAGAGAACTCAGGATCCACACCGACGTCACTGTTAAGCCTTAACAGAGGCACCTGCTTTTCGGAAATTCGTCGAGTAAACACGTACACACGCAGTTGTCATAAGGAATGTTACCAGAAGATATCATCAACATATTGTTGCGCTCGTCGAATTTCTACAAAAGCAGGGCCTAACAGTGACATCGGTGTGGATCCTGACTCTCTTGTCCATAGTTCCGCGATGCTACTAGAAAATGCCACAGCAACATTACAGAACTGATATGGCTGCTGCTTGCTTAAGAAGTTGCACAACACTGGAGTTATTAGACAATAAGTTGGCTTACATACACATGCATACATACATTCATCTAAGTATGCATGCTGCATGTGCGTGTGTGTGTGATTTTAACGAAACCAAAATATGTCGTTTTCGCAAATTCTTGCACAGGCACAAGGAGAAACACACGCATGTATGCGTATGCAAGTGTATGCATGTATCGCCTGCCTTAATTTGCCGCTAGATTTTGTTAATATTTGTTGAACATTTCTCACACCACATAAACTACTTATAAATTATGATAACTACATAACATCACTCACATTTATTCACGAAAATTAACTTTTAACACAAAGTTAGCGTTGTACTTTTTTTCTTTAGTTCCACTAGTTGGCTTTGGTGTGTCAAGTGGAATCTTATTGACAAAGACGACAACCTAATTGGTCCGAAGTAGAGGTGGGAAACAATCGATGGCACTATCGATATTATCGATGGTGGGCACTATGGACTCGGCCTACTATCAATGGTGGAGCACTATCGATTCTACCGACTCGGCCTACTATTGATGGTGCCGCACTGACGATAGTGTTATCGATGTTTCTGTTTACACATCACTGAAATAAATTGTGCGTTTTTCTTCATTTGTGGCGTCGCTTGACTTAACAAGATGGATTTTCCTTCAATTAAAACACTAATGCTCAAATATTTGTGCATTCCGGCAACATCTGTGGAGTCAGAGCGAGTCTTTAGCAAGACAGGACAAATAGTCTCGGACCGCAGACCACGTTTGAAAGAGGAGAATGTCAACGTATTGCTTTTTCTCAATCTAAATCTTTGGATTAATTCTTACAACATAAAAAAAAGTTTAAAAAGCACAAGCAAGTTGTCAATTGAAGTATGAATACTTATTATTATTTTCAATTTTTTTAATTTTTATTTTACCTTGAATTTATCTTGATAATGTAAATGTCGAACAGACTGAGAAAATGTGCTCCCATCAATCAACCTAAATTGCGGCTTGCCGAAATCTTCTCCTGCTACAAGCAGATTCACTTTTAAATTTTATAGAAAATATAACCTTATTGTGATATGCTGTTTGAATATACCGGCTATATCAAATGGATGTCATAGTGTAACATATATCGATAACCATATGCATATATATATATATATCATAACATATCGATTGTATTAATTGTATTGTAAGATATCGACTGGGGGAGAATGAGGGAGGAGATATGCAGAAGTGAAGAAGCAGACCGAGTAACATGGATTAATTAAACAAAGAATTTTAGGTTAAAACTGAAGAGCAGGGAGCGCTGTTTACAAAAGCAACAAATCACAAAAGATCCGGAACAGTCGAGTGGACTCTATATTGGTCCTTCGTCAATATTTTCATCAAGATCAAGTCAGATCAAGTTTGTTTTCAAATTTTGCACCAAATCGCTGAAAACCTTATATATCAAATTTTTGCTTGGCATAAGTATTTTGACGACAGCTTTGACCGATTGTCTCTTCACTTTTGAGCATTTGACAACAAAAGAACCAGTTATAAATATTAATAGAAAAATAAAAGTTTCTCAAAAGTCATTTACAAAAAATGGGTAAAACTGCGGAATTAAGTTTGGTTGTCCGATCGTCCATAGTAGCGAAATTTAACGCTGGAATGGCAATAACAGAGATTGCAAATGAATATAATGTGTCACGTCAAACTGTGCACTACCAAATAAACAAATTTAAAAAACGTAATAATCTTCAAAATTTAAGAAAATCTGGTCCAAGACGTAAAACAACGCCCACTGAAGACCGACATCTTCTAGTTAAATTAAAAAAAGATATATTTTCGAAGCCCCAAAGTGCGGCAGATTTGATCAATTTAACCTTAAAGAAACCCCATTAGTGAGCGCACAGTCCGCCGACGTTTAAAGGAAGGTGATTTTAGGACACATCAGTCAAGGGCAGCTCCGTTCATCTCAAATGCACTCACGGCAAAAAGACAGGCCTTTGCAAAAAAGTTTGTGAACAAGCCAAAGGAGTTCTGGAGAAGCGTTTTGTGGAAAGGATGAAAGCTCATTTGAGTATAATGGATCACAAGAAAATGTTGTTATAACGGTCAAAAAGTGAGTCATGGCGGGGGATCTGTAATGTTCTGGAGATGCGTTGCGTATAGTGGGTTGGGTGACTTTATTCCGATCGACGGCCCAATGAACCACGGCAATTATTTGTATACGCTAAATGAAAATGCTTTCCCGTCCGGTAATAGGCTGATTGGAGAATCATTTATCTTGCAACAGGATAATTCCCCATGCCACAAAGCCCGTATGATACAAAATTTTTTGAGAGAAGTTGTTGCTCCCACTTTGGACTGGCCTCCTTAAAGTCCCGATTTAAACATCATCGAAAACGTCTGGTCACTTTTGAAATGTAAAAGAGCAGTTTTGTTAAATAAAACAAGAGAAGAGACCATTTCTGAGCTCACTTCCCTTTGGAAAGAGATAACTCCAGAAATTCTGCAAGGCTTAGTGGATTCCGTACTCCCACGGCTCCAAAATGTTATTGATGCCAAATGAGGATATATATTTTATTAAATTTATCTTCATTCCTGCATTTTTTTTTAAGTAAAAACTATGTTATTTTTAGTGTTACACACGGGTCAAAATACTTATGCCATACCCCGAATTAACTAAAAAATTATATCTTTTTAAGTTTCTATGAAAAAACATTATTTTGTTATTTTTAAGTTTGCATAAGAAGTTTATAAAAAAGAAAAACAAATAAAAAATTCTTTATAAAGCCGATAAAAAGTTATTCTCAAAATCCAAGAAACTTATTTCGTCAAAATAATTATGCCGACTAGTGTAGATGTTTCGGCAAAGTACATTTACATTTATTGCCCATTTTGAAGCCGAACCTAATCTTCTTAAGAAATCCTTAGTTAAAACTGTACTTTTTGTATCTGGAGTGTCCGTAATTTCCAGTTCTAAACCACTCAAGGTTGCCATGGAAGAACTCTAACTCTAAGTTTTATGAACACAATTTCGCCCTTAGCAAATGCAATTCCATACTACAGAATGTCCTTGTATGTCCTGTGTATGTTTAGGTATACCTTGGAGTACATATCTCATGTTGTACCCATAAGTTGTTATTCCCTGTTATTCCCTGTGCCATCATACTATTCCATAATATTCTAAACGATAGAATCTAAAGAATGCAATGGCCACAAATTATGCACACAGGAATAGGAATAGCAATGGCACAAAGGGTAGCCTAAGGGCAACTAAAAAAACCAATAAAAAATAAACTACTATTTACTGCCAACCCCGAAACCTTCTCTCCCAGTGGGAGGGGGTTGGGACTCAGCTCTCCAAAACATAAAATGCAATAAAAAAAGTTACTTGAGGCAAAACGCGACACTTTTATGCATATTTATGGGCACATGGACGGCAAAGGAAAAGGGATAGCACTGGACTGTTGTACGGGGATAGATGAGGGAAGGGGTTGCTGAGGTGGCAGGGTGCATGACACTGTTAAATTTTTAGTGCTGCGAGACTTTTACTTTAAATGCAAAAAGAAAAAACAGCGAACAAATTGGAGCACAGAGAGAGAGAGAGAGAGGGAGAGGGAGAGGGAGAGTTGGAGTGCAGATCCTTGACACAGAATGCCATTATACACCTAGAAGGGAACTGCGGAACTGCAAGTGGGTGTTTGTGTTTCTAACGTAGGCAGAAATGAGTTTCAGTCATTGTTGTTGTTGTTGCTGTGTTGTTGTGTTTAGTGCTGCGTTGCTGTCGAGGAGCAAAGTTAATAGCCTCCAAAAACGCAGTAAGAGAGAGAAGCTTACAAAAAATTGAATTGAATTTCTTTTTTTTTTTTTGCAAAGGCAAGGCAAAATCCCATATGTTGTTGTTGCAGTTGTTGTTGTTGTTGTTGCTGTCATTAAATAGTGTTGTAGTGCTGCAAAATAATACAGCCCCCCCACGAAGAAACGTGTCGAAAGTGTTTGCTTTCCAGGTGTTAAAAATTTGCCCTGAAAATAAAATGTCGATAAAAACTTGCCAAGCGGATGTGTACGCATTTAAGGCGGCATTTAGTGGGGCGCGGCGGAAGTGAGGGGTGTCTGGAGTAGGGTGATGACTTGGTTAGAGTGTGTAGTCAAGCCGTGCGTTTTTGGTGTAACGCCTCAAACATAAAAGTCAATTAACAGCTACTGTTATATGAAGACACAGATAGAATCAAATCCCACACACACACACAAACACACACAGGCACGTACATAACTGCATACTGTAAAAAAAGTGATAGTGCCGTTGTGCGTGTGTATGACTTTTGCATAGTCAAAAGTAATTGAAAATACGCCAACTACTAAATGTAACCAGCAATGGCAGTGGCATGGCCAAGCACCGCTAAAAGGGGGGTTTTATGCAACTGCATGAAGTTTGCCACAAATATATAGACAGCCCGTGCATGAATGTGAAGCTGTTATATATACACACATATATATATATATATATAAATATATATAAATATATATATATCCAAGTATGCGTATCCAAGTATGCCTGACAAATTGGACAGCCCTTCTATACGATTCTGAAAAGTTGAAGTCAAGATATTGAATTTGTGCTAACAACAAATCGGCCCAACCGGCCTATTTCTTTAATATTATTATTTTATTTGGTAGTTTCTTGCCTTTATATCTGTTCACATTTGGCTTTTATTTAAACAAAACTGGCATTGTTAATCGGCATGAAAGCTCCTTTTTACTCGTAATTTGTACCGCAGCTGCTCATATTTTTACATTTCTTTTATTAATTTTTCTGTACTTATAAGTCTGGGATATAAAATTTTTAAACATTTTAAAAGTATGTTTCTTCGGAAGCTTGTCTTTAAAATTAACTTTCGGATTGCTTAACTGCATATATATTTGGTAGTTAGATTGAAAATGTTACAAAATCTTGTGAGCTCTTTCGCCAGCTGCAGTCTTGTATTGCATTGTAGCAAAAGAAGATTAAGAGACAGTAGGCTCGCACCGCTGATTTAGGGGGTTTGGAAACATTTGGAAATAAATGTAAATATATTTCTGTTTTAGCGGGCTCAAGGTCGTGACTGAGTGAAACAAAACTTTGGATTGTTATTTTAGTTGCCATTGAAGTACTTTTAGGGGTCCGTTGGATTCATGATTTCGGCTGTATCTCGCAGCACAGATAAGAAAAATACAGAATCAATCAACGCCATCTTATGCCATTTCAAAGCTGGAAATCCACTAAGATTTCCAATCCTGAATAAATTTGAAGGGACGGCAGCATGCATAACACGGTTTGTCTTTGTATAATTGCATGCTTTTAGGTGCGTATTGCACTGAGAATACCTTTGGCTGTGACCAAGCCGCGTAAGTCTTACATTTATTGACCTGTAATATTCTAACTCAAGGTCGCCGGCTAATTAGAAAAAGGTTGTAAGTAAAAGAGCTACTTAGTGTTCTCTTATCCTTTCGAAAAATGTCAACATATTTTTTTCAAAATTTTAAAAAAACTTGCGTTACTTTTTTGAAAATTGTACCAATATTTGATGGGCTTCCATCTCAGAATTTTTAAGCCATCGCAGCCAAATCATTAGTTTAGCATACAAATTTATGATACTGCATATTATTTTTCATTCAGAGACACAATCCTCCCCTTTTATTGTTATCCACGCCCCTGGCCAAATGTCGGGCTATGCTTGTCGGCCATAAAAAGTGTGTTGAAAATTTTCATTTGGCTTTGGTTTCTTTACATTTTATTTGGCTGGCATTTTGGCTCTTAGGTTCCGTTCAAGCGTACTCTCGAAACAAACCTCCCCTTCCCCCCCGCCATCCCCTACTCCTCTATTCCACACCTATCGCATTCCTTGCTGGGCATATTAGCTTTTCCAACAACACCTGCTAGCCATTCCAGCCCCATACCGAGCGAGCGTGCCAGGTGCCGTCTGGACAAAGGGAAAAGCTCGCGAAATACTCGTAGTATATATATATGTGTATGTATTTTTATTTTGCACAGATTTCGAGAGCGCTTTTGAAATATTTATGCATGCAAATTAAAGCCACAACAAAGCGAAATGAAAACTAAAAGATAAAAATGCGAAAAACAAAACACAACACAAAAACAGAAGTTGTAATTTAACCATAGTTCTTATACCCTTCCTTACCCAAGAAATGAGATTATCAATATATTTATATATTTATCTCTTACGATATTTCATATGCAAATCTATTGTAGATAGTTGTAAACTTTTCGCCACAATTTAAGGGTTTTTAAGACCATTTTTGAAAAGTAAAGATTGTTTGGATAGTCTTAAATAATCAGAGGTTTAATACCCAAATCATTTTCAAGATAATTTGCAGAAATTTAGCAAGACTCGCAACCAGATGGGAAATCTGACCGAGAAGTAAACATCTATCGCTGTCAGTTTGGGGTAATAAAAGCAAAGATAATGAGTTTTTGGTTAGTTAAGTGACGTAATTCTTTATCTAATATGTCGGACTAGTTACTTTTGTGAACCCCCAAAGAGAAACTCCGCCTCCATTGACTTAGCGCTCTCCCTATGACACTCTTTGGGCCGTTTCGCTTAGGCTTTAGCAGCTTGCAGCGGAACCGTTTGAGGTTGATTTAAGAAACCAATTGCGTGATATTACCATTATGTCTCGTATTTTCGTTCTCAAAAAGTCAATTTCTAAGTCCATTTTTCGATGTATAGAGAAAATCTTAGTGTGTTTTCCACACATCGCCCATTTTCAAGTCCCTTTTGGGAATGTTTTTAGCGAAGCGTTTCCTTCATTATCTGCTGTGCAAGGGAATTGAAGCGTTTCTAGTCAATGTTATATATGTCTAAGCAAACTTATTGACAAAATGTTCATACACTTTGTCAGAGTATTGGGAAAAGGAGAGTGCTGTGATTTTACACTCTGCTTGTGTGGCAATTTGCAAGTTTTTAATTTAATTTCTCTCTCAAATGCAACACCGAACAGAATGTAATTAAAATTATTTTGATAACAGCTGTCAAAAGTTAAGGCGATGGTTTTTCAAATGAAATTCATTTTTAGGATATGTAAGCTTAGACATAGAGAGAGAGAGAGAGAGAGAGAGAGAGAGAGCGAGAGAACAATTCGAGTAGACAACACTCTAAGCATCATCTTTAAGACGCTTAACTGTGTGGTTGTCTATCTGTCTATCTGTTCAACTACATTTTCCTCATTTCCATTTTGGGGAATGAAGCAAAATGAAATGTTTTCAAAATGCACACACACACACACACACTAACATGCAAGCATACCAACACACACGCACACATTGCTAACTAATTTTGGCAAAGCATGCAGCCAGTCAGATACAGATACAGATATAGATACATCCACACATATATTTAGCATACACGTAGATGCGCAGATACATTATCATCATTATCAAGCAAACCATTTGCTCAACCACCTCTATCTCCATCCAGACCCCAAAGCCCACAACTACAAGCCATCTCGCTGGTATTTTTGGTCGATTCTCGTTTATAAGGCTTGCTTTCAAAGCTTTGCCCAAATCGGCTCCCCAATCAATGACTGCGGCTACGTGGGACTACGTGAGAGAGTGCCAATTATGGCTAAATATGTATCTGTCTCTGTCTTTGACTCTGACTCTGACTCTATCTCTGTTTCACTTTTCTAGAACAACATTTTCAACTCTCTGGATCTATCTCCCTTCCGTGCAGCGGCTACTTGTGATTAAGCTTAATGCAGAACACTCACACATTCACACACACACACACACATACGAATACACCTATACGTGGGGGCATAAATAAATTATGGAAATTAAACATGAAATTGTACAAAACCCCAAACACGGACGGATGCGACAAAAGACAAGGCAAGGAATATGGAAGGCTACGCAAACGGAGAGTAAGTGCAGCAAGCAAGTGTGAGGCGGTACAAAGGTGTATAAGAAATCGTAGTGCTATATAGCTGCTGGGTGTCGTGACACGACTATCTAACTTTTAAACGATTAAAAACAAATAAGCATAGCTAGCTTCGGCCTTGCTACTGTACTATTCACTCTGAAAAGATATAGTATGGGGATGGTCTAGCCTGTGAGGGCGCTTCTGCATTCCGTTCCCAATTGGTTTCTTACATAAAGATTAGCCATGGGATGCACTTAAAAATCGAAATCATTTCAATCATGTGAGAAATACTGTGCAACGCTAAAGTTATGGCATGATTGTTTCCTATCCTATTCTAGTTGGTTCTATGGAAGCTATGCAATGTAGTTGTACCATACGGATGAAATTTAAACTCAATTAGCGAGCAGAAGTGAGAAGACCCTGCTTCAACTCTGTAGCTCTTAATACTTCTGAGATACAGCTACATCAAATTTCCCCATCATGCTGATCGAAAGAGAAATGGAGTTAGGCTATGAACAATTTCATGCGATAATTTAGTACGATTTTCTACCTAAGAAGAATGCTTCATTCAACTTACTCAAATTTTTGGCATTGAAGGTCTTCCAAAAACGATATTTTCGAACACTAATAATAAAAGCAATGCGGAGTAACAATTATTAACATGAATTCTTCCTTAAAAATGATGGATAAACTATAGATGATGGACTAGAAAAAAGTCTGACATGCTGGCTTTACCCCTATGGCTGTTTGGGTTTCCATAGCATACCCTGCTCATACGTGTTGCTCTTTTTGAGTACTGCTCGGTGTAAAACAATCCGCTCTCATCTCTAGTGCAGTTTAAGACGCTTCCGTTCTGCCCGGCTTCAGACTCCGACTCAGACGCTAACAGTTTTGCAAATTGACGGAAGCAACACATTTGCTGCAAAAGGCAAAGCCCGAATGGAAATGGGTAAAGGGAATAGAAACAGGACATACATAGATATAGATATAGCATCAGCATATATGACAAAGGAGAGGTGAGGGGCAAGTACTAAAGCAAAGGAAATGCAAGCAAGCACAGTGAGAGCAAGAAAGAGCAAGAGAGAGAGAGGAACAAAGGCAGATGCTGCAGCTGCAGTAGCAGATGCTCCTCTTGCCCTTCTTATCCGAATTGCCACATAACTGCTAACAACTTTGTCAATGCGGCTGCTGCAGCAACAGCAACAGCAACAGAAACAGCTACAGCTGTGTTCAGAAAGGTTGTGGAGGGTTTGTGGAGCTGGGTGCAGTGCAGGGCATGTGTATAAGAAACAGCAGCAGCAGCAGCAGCCTTTACCTGCCGCAGCCCCTGTGTGGCTGTCAACGTGTTGACAGCAATGATGATGACAACGAGATGGAGCTGAATCCTGGGGCTGAGGCTGCAGCTGAGATTCGCTCCATGACAAAAGCGCATTAGGTGTGCAGCTGGGGCTGCCCCTTAGCCTCATGCCCAAACGATGTTGCTCCAACTGCATACCATGTCGCAAAGATTTGTTGCAAATTGTCACACAAACGCCATCAAAGTGAGCTGAAAGGTGAAGTGTGGAGAGAGAGAGAGAGAGAGAGAGAGAGAGAAAGCGAGAGAGAGTGAGAAAAAGGGGGCGTCCATTAGGAGTCTGTATAGTCTGCATGTTGTTGCATTTAATTACGCGTGTCTGAACGCCAAAGTTTACTTTGTCTCGCCACAACACACATACACAATGGCCGTGGTGTGTAGATGCGTGTGTGTGTGTGTTCCTGTTTGACTTTATTAAACAAGGACTATGGACCTTTGAAAAAATTGCACACTGTAAAAGAAACTTATAAAGAAAAACAAAATATATGGCAAAAATATTGTTAAAAATCATCTGAAGAACTTTAATGAATCTTTAATGAAAAAGCTATGTGATCGCTTGCGTGCTAATATTGTGAATTGCAATATAATAAACGATGAATGATATATAATAATGAGAATGGATTCAAGAATGTTATTAGACAACCAATTTCATAGTCATTTGAATGCTCGTACAATCAATGATTCGATTTTAAAGCACAGAATTTCTTTCCAAATGCTTTGTTCTGTTAAGGTCTATATTCACCAAAAGGAATGTCTTTAGAAGTATATAATACTATGTTAGATTCTATATAATACATATTACCAGCTGCCAATTCTTTCGTTTTACTCATGTTCCCTTGATAAACATTACCCTTTATTAAGTGTTCAAAGTACATAAGGAATTATAAACCTATGACTATAAGATACAGTCTACACGCTAAGAAATATAATACACATTTGTAAGTGGAAGGACATCTGCACAAAAATACCATACAGCCATAAGTGAGATACTTGTGAAATAGATCTTAACAAGATAATAGCGGGTTACCCCTGACTAGGAAAAGTGATTAAAGAGTTTCCACAAAATATTATACAGAAATCTCAAACTCTTAACCTCAGCATATTATTGTTCACAAATCATAGTTAAGGATGTAAATGTTGTGAGACGAGTTGAAGCACCACTCACAGTGTTCAGTGTTCATACTTTTTTGGGTAGGTTTTAGAGGTGGTAAACTATTGATAGTGAACACCATCGATGGTCGCCGATAGTTTTTCCAAAACCATCGATTGCCGCCGATAGTTATTAGAAAACAACCGATAGTTGACGATAGTTACCTCGACAGTACCCGATATAAAAACTGTAGTTTAGTATTTAAAAACTTGGCCTACTCGATGTTTTGAACAATTAAAACTCTTCAAAATCGAGCACAATTTAATTAAACAATATTTTCACTGCTGTTAACAATCTTGTTAAGTAAAGCGACGCCACAAATGAAGAAAAATGCGCAATTTATTTCAGTGATGTGTAAACAGAACCATCGATGGCACAATCGAACACTATCGATAGCACCATCGATAGTAGGACGAGTCGATAACATCGATAGTGCTCCACCATTGATGGTAGGTCGAGTCGATAGTGCTCCACCATCGATAGTGTCGATAGTGCCATCGATTGTTTACCACCTCTACTTGGTTTAGTATTCAATATCATTCATTTACTGGTGAATGCCTCACTCAGTGGTTTGAATGCATTTATTCGTCTCATATTTAATATAGATCTACATATTCAAGTTTTTTTCACTTGACTTTTCAGAATTTCTCTCAATGTATTTGTGTGCAATATGAAGAGAATTACCATGACATCGCTTTCAACTGACAGCCTCACTGACACTGCTTAGGTCAGGGGGCAGGGGCAGGGACGGCGGCATAAGGCTTTAGCTGAGCCTGATTCTCAAGCTGAGGGTCGCATCGGGTCGAGGGGCTGCCTGCCATGTAGGCTGAGGCCTTTGTCTGCTCATATCCTCTGTACACCGGCTGGCACCGGTTGGGCATCACAACACATCCTCATCCACATCCACATCCATGTCAGGTGCAATTGAATGAAATTACCTGGACAAATACGTAGACGCTGCCGACATGGTTAATGTGTCGCAAATCAAAATTAAACAAGACAAGCATTGGGTTTCCGCCTAACCCCCGCATCTCTCCATTCCGTCTACAGCCTGCCGTCACTCTACGCCCAAAATACTCTGCGCAGTGTCCAAAATTGTGCAGTTAATATAAAATGTCACATTAATTAAATGCATATAAGTGTCAATCGTGATAGCCAGCCAGTTGCCAGGGGAATCAATTTCAGTACACCCCACCACCCCTGGGTCAACCCCCCCAGTGATTGTAAATTGTAAATTAAGTTTTGGGCGTGAGTGCACGCATGTTAAATGTTCCATGTATCGCTGTCAAAATGGGAAATGATGATGAATGAATGCGGCCTACTATTGTCAACTGTCATTACAATTTTTAAGCGAATTTGTATTTAGAATGCAACAACCTGAATTACACAATGCTGACAAAAGCCAAAGCATAATACAAATCATCCAAATTGATGAGCTTCTCAATGCCAATGCAATGTTGGATAAATTGTCACTGCTGAAAGCGAGCAATGGCGAACTTCGCAGCTTTAAAGGCAGAAGAAGAGAAGATTGAAGCTTAGAGAAGCCCACCCACAGGCCAAACCAGAACGTCACAAGCTGATCGATATGAACTAGGAAGCTTATAAAAGTCCACCCATGAGCCAAAACAAATCGCATTTGTCTTTGAACAAACTTTTCAACTTACAAAGCTTAACAAGTAAGAATGCTATAGTCGAGATTCCGACTATAAGATACTCATACTCAGCATTTATTCAATATTCGATACACTCGGACGTATACAACACGTTTGAGTTTTGCTTTTATGGTGGGGTTGGTAGCTCTAGCTCTTATAGTCTCCGAGATCTAGCTATTCGGACAGACGGATATGGCTAGATCGACTCGGCTGTTGATGCTGATCAAGAATATATATAACAAAAACGCTTCCTTCTGCCTGTTACATATATTTCCACGAATATAATATACTCGTTTACTCTCCTAGAGTACGAGTATAAAAAGCACAGCCTGTTTATATATAAACTTTGCAAACTTTAAGCTACATTTTTGGTATTTTGCAAAACAACTTCTTAGCGTTCACTTAAGCCTTAAAATTCAGCATCTGTTAGAATTTCACAGGGTTTTTGCGTTGTTTGGCGTGTGCCTTGCTTGATTTCCAATCACCTTCTTCGTCAGTCATTAAGTTCTATATAGATATAGTAAAAGTTAACCATCAATTTAACCTAAACCACAACTTCTTTAAATTGCAGTAGTCTGTCTCAAGAACAGACCCTGCCGTGACATAATTTCTCTAAACACGGAACCAAAGCCGCTTTAATCTGCTCGCAAAAACAATTTATTGCATATTTTTAACAAAATTATTGGCATAGATAACAACTTTTTAGCTGAAAAAGAGGCCATCGAGTGGCTGTCGATGGCCATAAATAATCATGTTTGCACTTTAGAAAATAGCAAATGTTTGTGTAAATAATTTTGTGGAGGCAATGCTGCTCCAAATATTGTAGAGAAAAGCCCGAAGCGCATGGCGACAAATGAGTGCACTATCAGGTTGGTTAATGTTGAACAACATTTTCAGGATAACGAATTCTCGCCATTGTCGCACCATGAAGTCCAAGGATCGAATTGTATATTTTCTTCGACTTATTCATAAGGCTATGACTTTAAGTCCTGCTGCCAAAGTGTTCTAAATAAAAGTGCAGGTCTTTTTTCAATGAGAAAGTATGAGTTTCAGACGCGCACGGTAATGCGAAATAAAAAGAGAAATCATACAATAAAACCAATCTTTTTTTTTATATAGAGTTTATTTAATATCGCTGGAATTGTTCAGTGCCTTCTGAACTTAACCTAACTTGCAAAGGGAGGGGTAAGCCTTAAGCACTATGAAGACAAAAATTAACGTATATATAGGTTAAGTAAACCTACGAGTAGGGAGGATTATATATAGGGAGGATTATATATCAGAGGGGTATAGGGTCAAGGCAAGATTGTTCGCCAACGAGTTTGGGTGCATAGTGAGCTTGCCTGTCGAGCTGGCTCCTAGAGGCAGTGCCCCATACCTGGATGGCATAAGTCCAGGTAGGCGTTATAATGGCTTTAATTAACAGAGTCTTGGTAGACAACTGAAGCTTGCTTGAACGTAGGAGCCAGTCAAGCTTTTGGAGTTTCTTTAGGCAGTTGGCTTTGACTGCCGAAATATGGGCTCGCCATATTAGTTTGCTGTCCAGGTGGACACCCAAGTAGCAGTGAGAGCTGAGGATGTTAATGGTACCACCATCATAGGTGAGACCAGTTAGGGTTCCGCCACGCCGAAGAGAGAAGGTCACACAGGCCGATATCGCACTATTGATGGCAATGTTCCATCTGGCAGACCATCGCTCGATTGCATGCAGTCATTCCTGCACTGCTTCGTAGGTGGTTTGTAGCGACGAGTGGGACGCGAGCCTTGTCGTCCGCTTAAGTGTCCAGGAGCAGCTTAAGTGGCAGGGGCAGAAACTTCCATGTTGTTGACGGGGGCTGGCAGGTCAGCAGTGTACAGAGTGTACAGGGAGGGTCCAAGCACACTTCCCTGCGGAACCCCTGCATGGATCTGTACCAGGCAGGATCGAGAATCAGTGCCACTTCGAAGGTTCGATCAGTAATAAAAGATCTCAGGATGGCATAGTGAGGTGCAGGGAGTAGATCTTTCATTTTGTACAGCAGAGCCTCATGCCACACCTTGGCGAAAACTTGTTTGACGTCGAGGAAGACGCCGACATTGTATTGCTTATGCTCGAAACCGTGTGTGATCTGAAGCCAAATTGGTGTTGCGGTATGTGGTCTAGTATCTGTGGCAGTTCCATTAGTCGAGTTAGCCGAATGCACTCAAAGAGAAGGTTGATAGCAAGCTAATTAGACGGTATGAGTCAATCTTCGTAGGATACTTGCCGGCTTTGGGGATCATAATAATCCGCGCACGCTTCGACTGCCTTGATAAGTGACCTAATCTGAGCATGGCGTTAAAGATTTTTGCTAGCGCTAGGACTCCTTTGCGGGGCCGCTCGGTTATCAATGCCATCGTACCCAGGATTTGAAGCGATTATAATTGTAACATCATCTCCTGCGGTGTGATATGTTTCATAGGGCGGGGCGGTTGAGCTGGTGCATTCAAAGCGTTTGAAACTTCCTCACGGTGGGAATCGTCCGTAAGATGAAAGGGCATGAAGGTGGAAGACAGTAAAGAAAACATCTCGCAGCACAGAAAAGTATGATGTAGAACATTTTTATTGTGGAATGCAAGCTCTGGAGTGCAGGCTGTGGAGGGCAAGCTGTTGAGGGCAAGCCGTTTCTTCCAAGAATTGATTGAGCTGATTGAGCACGTGTTTCGAAATTAATTGAATTACTTTGTTATTAACTAAACAACACAGACCTTTTTGTCACTTTCAGAAATCTCAAAGAGATCTCCAAATTAATATTTTGCCACCGTTGTGGGCTTGTCTTTAATAATTTTCACTTAATTGGTTTTTTGCTTTGTGTCACGAAACTAAATATAAACTAAATAACACAGTTTTTTCACTTTCAGAAGACTCGAACATAACTCCAATTTGATATTTTGCTTGCTAAAACTTCACTTGCATGCGTTTCCACTGAAAGCTATAGCGAGACTAGGATAAAACAAAGCAAAACACAATCCAGAGTCCGCATAAGCCCAAAAATAGAAGCAAAAGCATAGCATACTTTTAGGCGTCTACAAAAACGCGCAGCATGCTTACCCAAGGCTGTGCGGAATGGCATGCTAAACACGTAGCAGGACATGAAGCAGGACATGGACACTCTCCAGACGACAAAGAAAGAAAAAAAAACGAACCAAAAAACATAAAACTAACTTTTGCCACGCGGTGTGGAAATTAAAATGTCGCGGTTTTTGGCCAAAAGTGGTCAAAAGTTGTGCGCCCATAAAAGTCCTCTCTGCGTGGGCGTGGGGGGAAAGGAGTAGGAAGTTGGCAACTTGGATTTATGGCCTTTGGTCATCAAGCGTAGATGAGCGGCCGCCAAAAAATATGTTGTGGAAATATTTGTACAATTTTTTTTGTACGGAACGTAAGCGGGAGGGGGAGGGGAGTGGAGTTACAGCAGCCAGCCGCACGGCCACTTGGGGGCAATTGAAATGAATGCTCTGCGGCTGGAGGACGGAAGGGAGGAAGGGAAGATATGGGTTTGTGGTGTCGATCTTGTGTTAAAGGTTGTGATTTGTGTTTTGTAAAATACACTGTGTCGGTTAAAAATTACGAGCCTTGGGACATTTAACAATGCACAGCCAAAACAATAACAGCTAACTTGGTGGAATTTGTATACATGTACGAATTCATGGCATGGGTGAATACTTTAGATGAAATGTTTTGCAAAATTCTACCTGGAAATAGGTCAAAGTTGGTATGCAAGCTCTGTAAGTCTGTGCAAAGTCCGTGTTAAAGAGTATAACTAATTATACAGGCTTTTATTTTATATGTGGGGTTATGGTTTGGCTCATGGGTGGGCTTCTCTCAGCATTAATGTACACTTTCATCTATGTGTTCTTATGGTGCAGCTTTGGGTGGACCCGTGCAATGCCGCATATATCAGCTGCAGTATTCTGTCCTGCACTATATACTCATATACATTTTTTTTAATGCTTTATGGTCGTCGGACTTGTGTAATTAACAGTCCAGGCTGCAAAAGGGTGAATTGCCCCTCCTCCCCCCTGAAGGGGGTTGGGAAAGGCTGTTGTTGTATGTGTAGTAGTTATCTTGGTATATATAGTAAGCCTTAAGCCTGACAAATGACTTATTTAGGCTCAAAGGCATCTCCGGTTTTTTTTATTCATTTCAGTTCAGCCAGAGTCAGCTTAAAGCCTTTAAAAATATGCACTGCATACTTTTGGGGCGCCTCGACAAATGCCTGTGCTCATTATGTACGTAGAGTATATCTGCATAGGTTTACCTAAAAAGAGAAGATAAAAACGAATAAAGCGAGTTAGTTCTTTTTGTCCTTTTTGTTTTTTGTTTTTTGTGGCTGGCAATATAAAATAAAATATTTTTTCGGAAGCCGCCCGCCCAGCTAATCAAAGTGTGGCGAACTCTGTGGCTAAGTGCTGGCAGTTCAATGAACCACAAGCAAAGCAGGATGGAGAGAAGGCAGAAGGGAGACAGCAGGCGGCAGGCGGTAGTTAGGCCGCAGAGCGCATAAACATAAAATTTAAATAAACATAAATGGCGTGGGAGGGTGGTACGGGTACGGGAACGAAGTCTAAAACCATAAATTCAATTTGAAATTTACTGTCAAGATGGGTTGGAGCGGGAGTTGGGAGGAAATGGGTGGGAACCTTTGCGTTGATGAGCTTGAAACTTGCTCAACAGACTGTTGGGTCGCTCGCTCGATGCTTGTCAATAATAGTTGTTGTTGCTGTGGGGCATACAAATTTGACATTTCAAAATGCTGCAAAAACAACAATAACAACAACAAGAACTACAACAGCAATAACAATGACAAGATATAGCTGTATATGAGTATATATCGCTTATAGCTACAACCATAAAGCTGGCCAAAAATGGCCACAGTTGGCAACAATAAATTTCATAGTTTCATTTTTCGTTGCACTTTTTGGCTGCGGCGCTATTGCAGTCTGTCTGTCTGTCTGTATGTTTGTCTGTATTGAATTTACTATTGAGGCACATTGGGTTGAAGCTTATGAGCAATTTGATTTTCGTCTTAAGTATAGTTATATCTATTAAAGATGAAGTTTGCATTTGTCATATGTCTTTTAGGTTGTCTGTGTTCCGACTGACTGGCTGTTTGGTAAGCAGTACAAATCATAAGCTGGAACTTTCACACAGGTTAGAGTTTGCTTAACAATTGAGCCCCATGTTGTCATTTTGGGCAACTCCAACTTCAAGTGCGTCAAAATCTTGGTCAATGTTTGTATGGAAGTACATTTATTTGATGATTCTAAATGTATGCTATATTATAAATATAACTAAAAAATGTGCTACAAAGATTACTGTCTTAGCTATCATTGCAAGCTATTGTAGCACAGAGTACATAGAACCAGAGTCAACTTTTGTAAGGAATTTTGCTTCTAGTTGAGGTCGCAAATTTGGTATACAAGCTTAAGAGATCTTGGAAAAGTATAGGCGATGCTAAGCCTCATTTATACAAAAAAGAAAAGAGAATTCTTCTTATCTCAGAAAACTCTATTTATTTTGACATTTTCATGTGGGAAGTCTTCATCTCATAGCTTCATTTGTTTAGGAAACACTCAATGTCTACTAAATTTGACAAGCAGTAAGAGTTAATGGTTTCAAGTGTCACAGCAATCATTATATGCTTTTGCTTATACATAAACACAAAATAAATCTATAAGTGTAACTGTTTATACATTCATTACTCCGAATCTATAGAGATTTTGGTATTATTATATATGCTAATGATTTCTTCACTAAGAACAATAAAAGTTGGCACATATTCAAGTACATTGGAACAAAACCCATTTTAGGAAAATGAAAATGCTTGTCAACTATCCGGAAATAGCGCAAAAAGTAAAATATATATATATCTGCACAGATACTTAAATAAGTTTCGTTAGCCTTTTTCTTTTTGTTAAAATTTTGTATAGATTTGTCAATGTTTGAATTGGTGGATGGCAGGGAGGCTTGTAACAATTTTGTTGTCAGGTCAATTGGATAGAGCTTACAATGAAGCCAAAATAAGTGCACATAACATAAGATAACTATTTTATAAATCGTATTTCAATATACTTTCAGCTTCTAAGAGCCACTTGACAGTTCCAGGAGAAATCGGCTTGATTCTGATCTTTCATTTCAATTCCTTATAAATATTTCGCTTAATTAAGAGATAACTGATTATATATATGTACATGCATACATACATAATTCAGTTGCACAAATACTATAACTTGCTCCACTGTGCCAACTATTGCCAAGAATTTGGCGGGGGTTTGAAATCTGGCAGCTATAAAAGCCATTTTGGTTTACCCCTGCTACATTTTGTTGTTGTCTTTATTGTGTTGCTTAGTTGTTGTTGTTGATGCTGTTGTTATTGTCATGAACTGTGTGGTCTGTGGACACTGTTGAGTGTTGGCAAGTGCGGCACAGTTTACCAATGTTTTAGCATGTTTCAAATGCGGGACTGCCGGCAGCAGCGGCAGCAGCAGCATCAGTCGCACACATCGAACTGTCGCTTGACCTGGCCAATGGCCAATGGCCCGAGCCCTGCCCCTATACGCCTCACTCTTCACCTTCTTCTTTGCCATAAGCCACAAAACTGCAGCGCATTGGGGGGAAAGCACAGCAAGTTGCTTTGGCATTTTGTGCTGATTTTACGCTTTTGCGACAACAGCAGCAACAGCAGATTCCTGGAGTGCGGAGAAAAGTGGAGAATGGTGGCGAATGGTGGGTCATGGCTTGATTAGCTTGGTCCCTGACAATTGGCTAAAGAACTACGTAGGTCTCCTTGTCTGCTGGGTTTGTCAGAGTGAAATATTTTGAAATTGAGCAAATTTGCTGAAGATTCATAAAAAGCAATATATGAATAAAACATGCTACAAAAGGTATTGACGATGAGCTCAGCTGAGGATGATGATGATAAAGCTGATGGTTTGCGAAGATGATGATGATGATGTGATGATGATGATGATGATGGAGTGGGTTGACATTTTGTGTGTTGGCTTTGCAATAACAGCCCGACAGCTGACAACAGAGCGAAGCGTGACATTGCCCGCTAACATCAACATCAACGTCGCCCGTCGTCCTCAACACCGCACAGTGGGAATGAGCACTGTGTTTGGCTTGCAGATTATGTAAATGAAGTCGGACAACTCCACCATTCATTAAGGTACAACTTTCAAAATTCACACTTATGACTACTTTAGCAAGTTGTATAGTAGTCATACAAAATTCATTCACGATGAGTGATCTCACTTGGCATTCATTATGCAATTTGTGGCTCACATTGAACACTTGGGAAATACGCACTCATACGAAGTCCACAGGAAAGTGCGAGTAGTACAGAAGGAGAGCACTTCAGATGTTTATCCAAAGCAGTTATCAGGCCATGCGGATTTTGAGATGCGAATTTGGAACAGCAATAGTCAGAGAGCGAGAGTGAATGGTAGTTATATAGGAGAGCACACAAAAGGCATCTTGTAATGTAGTATAATATAGACGGGTTCAAGGGCAGGTTAACAAACACAAACATTTACAAACATTTAGAGACGAAAACTAAGTTTGACAGCCAAAAATTAACTTGGCGAGATCCGTTTTCTGTCTACCCTTTCCTCAGATTTGGCGCCCCGACGGAATAGACGTTCATACTAGCCTACGCCCCCAGCATCTTCCAGCATGCGGTCTGTAGCATCCAAACATCCACCAGTAGGCCGCATCGATCATCGACCATACTGCAGCAGATCTATATATCAGGTCTTACATTAAGAGTCAATATTTCTCACTTGCTTGCCAACAACTACAGGGACACATAACATGCCCAAAAATTTGCCTAAGTGTTCTTTTTCTTAGGTTTAAGAATAGTCAATTTTACCTCAAGTTTTAGGTAAGGTAAAGAAAGGTAATTTTTTTTTTCCATAAAACTGTAAGACTGATCGTGGGAATGTCTAACTTTTTTGGTTATTAAGCCAACATTTCGATATTATGCAGCTAATCTTCATATTCTTACCACTGTTAGCCATCGTCACTCAACTTCAACTGCTGCTTACATGCAATCAACACAGAGCAGACCAGCGAAAAAAGAAAACCCACTGAAACGTACTATTCCCTGCTGCTCTCCAGCATTGCGGGCGGAAGCTGACAGCATGCTGACTGCGATTGCGATGGCAACTAACAAAGGGCCAAAGCAAGCAAAAGCCTCACAAAAGATTTGCTTTAACAACGTTCCAGCAGCTGCAAAATTTCAGGTAGACGTATAGCCTAGGCTTGCTCTGTAACCTCTTTCCCTCTTTCCCTCTGTCTCCCTTTTTGTCAATCTCCTGTGGCCTGTCTAAAAATTGTAGCCGTCGCCCATTTTCGACTGGCATTTTGTCATTATTCATACGCACTGTTGTGCCACAGTCGACAATAACAAATAGCCCCCTTACAAAGCGCCTGAAAAGTGCTTGAAAATTGTTTTGCCTTACTTCTTGTGCGGTTCTCTACTTTCTCTCTCTTTCCTTTCGTCTTCTTTCAACTGCCAGGCAATGACATTTTTCAACTTTTTGACGCTGCCCCAAAAAAAAAAGTACACACACATTTATGTGGCCCACTTCTGGGGGCTCGATTTTTGGTGTCCTTGCCTTTTTTTTTCTCTTTGTAAATAATTATTATTATGACCAGGCAGAGTAGAACTTTGCTCGCATTTTCGCTAATGTGTGGGGAATTTGTGAAAAACATTTGACGACAGGCCTGTTGACGGCGTTCAGAGATAGAGATAGAGATGGAGATGGCGAAAGAGAGCCAGGGCCAGCAAAAAGCATCAGCAGCAGGAAACAAACGAAAGTGGACGACGGGGAGAGACAGAGACGGCGAGCCGGAGAGCCGGCGGCCTAACTTCATGTCAACACGCACAACATCAAAATGTGTGTCCAGTGTGTGTTCTGTGAGCTTTGCTTTCGGCTCCTTTCTACTCCCATACGCCCTGATGTGTTTGTTGCCGTTGTTATCAGTGCTTTCAAATGGCAAAAAATAAATAAAACAGGAGAGTAAACTACTTCGAAAAAAGCCACAAAAAACAACAAAATATTGAAAAAGTTTTTGCTTTAGGTGAACTTGACTATGCCCTTTAAAATGAGAGAGTTGTGTGGCCAACAATTGCACCGTAATTTGATCCTACGCCTTCCCAGCGCAGGCTAAACACTTCAACCTCATCTTCATCAGCCAGTTCAATGACAAATTCTGTACTTCTACAGAGAAATATTTCAAGCAATCTGCGCTATATTCACAAATTTACGCTACTACAAACTTTACTCAGCCTTAAAAGATCATCCACTAGCCAAACCGAAATGCCACATGAAGATCTATGTGTAGCTTGAAGCTTAGGGAGGACCACGCGAGGCTCAAACCAAAACTCGATTCTAACATTGAAGCTTAGAGAAGCCCATATTCCGACTAAAAGATACTCGTACTCAACATTTATATAATATTCAAGACTCGCAAAAGTATGCAAAACTTTTTGATCGTTTTTAAACTCGTGCTCTAGTAGAGTAAACGACTATATTGTATTTGTGGAAGTGTATGTGACAGGCAAAAGGAAGAGTCACCCATAAAGTTGCTACTGATCAAGAATATATACTTGAAACCTAGACATCGATTCAGAGCCATTTGCAGGTGGTATTTTACAAAAAATTGCATCATAGAGTTCACCTATGCCATAAAATCTAACTTGTTTGAGAATTTCAGTCACATAGCTATTACACGTTGGCCTCAGCGTAGCATGTCAATCAGTATTGGCTAATTCGGATTTGCCAGAAATGCTAGAAAATCAGCTTCATGTGTATACCATTCACAAAATGGCATATTAATTTGTCAGGAAGTTTGCAACGCATAGAAGAAAGCATTTCCGACTATATAACGTATATATATTCTTGATCAGCACGACAAGGGGAATCGATATAACTAAAAATCTCAGATGTCTTAAAAGCTACAGACCTGAAAGCAGACGCTCCCTTTGGCTGCAACATATAACCGATTTTTCTGGAATGAACACTTAGTAGCATAGCTTTTCAGTTTGTATCGATTTGAGGAGGCAGTAGGTCCGCCGATCGGATTTCATCTGCATCAATTAAACATTTACAATGTGAATAAGCTGCGGTAAGTCGAAACTAGCCTTCCTGCCTTGTTATACCATTTACAAATCTTGTATGTTAATTTTGTCTGGAAGTTGGCAACGCATAGAAGGAAGCGTTTCCGACTATATAATCGATATAACCCATGTCCGTCTGTGCGTCTGTCTGTTTCAACACAAGTTCTCAGAAGCCTTAAAAGCTACAGAGCTGAAATTACCAGATGCTTCCTTTTGTCCGCACGTTGGCTAAGTTCGAGTTTTATCTAAATCGGACAACTATATCATATAGCTCCCATATAACCGATTGTTTCGGAATGAACACTTAAAAGCATTACTTTTCTGTGTTTCTTCCAAATCCAACCAAACTCGGTTTGTACCTATTTGAGGACTCCTCACGCCCAATGGGCTGATCTTATACAAATCGGACAACTATATCATACAGCTACCATATAACCGATGGTTCCGGAATGAACACTTATCTGTTTTTCATCCAAATTAAAGGCTATTCGTCTGGTATCCATTGCATCCACTGTAGCCCCATGCCCACCGACCATATTTGACATCTACATCGGTTACTCAAGTTTACTCAAGTTTTGGATAATTCAACCACATATTAAAGATGATGTATACCATTTAGGTAGAGCATAAACATCTTTCTAAAGCTAGAACAGTCCAGTGTAACACTCGGACACCCACTTGACCGAAATCAAAAGGCAACTGGCTGGCCAAAAAAAAACAAAAAAAAAAACAAATGTTTGCATTGCCCGGCAAAGGACTTGGGGAGCTGAAGTCGAGTCCTACGTAATGCTGCTGGTGCCTGCCGGTCTGCCTTTAGTCTCGTGCAGCTCTATTCTTAATGGTCTGTTTGCAATGTTGCAATGCCGATACAGTGCCTGAAAATGAGAGTTGGAGACATTCGACGGGCGGCGGGCGACTCCTCGAAGTGACATTTGTTGCCATTACGACTAAATTGGCTACTAGATTGTCTCATTCCGTTTGAATGGTAAACGCTCGGTTATTGTTATTGCCACTGTCATTGCCCTGTTCTCTTATATTCAGTAATGTTTCGGATCTGGTCTTGCTGTTGTTGTTGATTCAGTTGTTAGTGTTGTTGTCATTGTCATCACCATTTCACCATCACCATCACCATCAGCAGAGCAGAGCAACATCAGCGACAACACCACCATCATCATCATCATCATCACCAGCATCATCATCATCACCAGCATCATCGTCATCATTTGTCTGTCAATAGCAATGGCTGCTGATGCTGGTGTTGCCCATTTTGCTTTTCGAAAAACACAAACGACGTGTGAATAAATTGACAATTCCATCAAGCGATTTGGACATTTTTAAAACGTGTTGACAGTTTTTGGATGGGAGCTTTCACAGTTATACACAACCTTGATTAGTTAGGCGTTTTAGTAGCCATTTATACTGTATAAACACTTGGCTAATTAGCTATTGGAATTAGCCATCTAAGTTAATTGAAAAAGGCTTTGACTCAGCTCAATTATATATATATATATGTCGGAGGAAATATACTATATCTGAGATAAGCTACCGATGAGTTGACCGACACCACAAGAAAGATATCATAAATAAGGTGCAACAATCGGAACTATCTTTTGCAAGACTGCTGACTTCCAAAGGAAATTCGCAGACGACGCTGTGTGGTGGCTAAGTTTGAATCGCAAGGACAACTTTTCTATAGTTGCCCAGCACCCATTCCCCAGGATGGGATACCTTAGATACCTTATTTTCAGATCTCTAGAAAGGGAGGTTTTAATAGGACCCATAGAGAATTGCTTTTCTTTAAAAGACTTCTTCCTAACGTTTCCACTGGGAATGCGTTCCTCCAGATGGCCGTAGAGATAAAATCTAATCGAAACTAATCCTTAAGCATAAGAGCTGTAAAGAAAGCAAAGGCAAATCAATGGCTTAAATAGAAATGACAAAATATAAAATAAAAATGCAAATCAGCCTGAAAAAAATTCGACTGATTACAAAAAAAAAAGCTGTTGCATGCCCAAAAGCCCAGATACTAAGTATACGCTTGGCTGGGGATTTGGCCCTGCTTCAAATGGCTATTTGATTTTGAACACCATAAAATGTAACAACAGCAGCAACTAAAACCGTTGCACTATGTCGCGAAAGACCAGTTTTTGTGGCAATAATTAACAACTCAACGATTGTAGAACTTTTTGGAATACAATTTTATTTGTGAGCCTTTTATATGTGGATAAGACACAGTCATTTTGCACGTTCTTACTTGTTAGGCTCGTACTCTAGTAGAGAAAACGGGTATTCGGGTATTGTATTCGTGCCAATGTATGTGACAGGCAGAACGAAGCCTCTAAGACCTCATAAGGTATACATATTCTTGATCAGCATCAACAGCCGAGCATCAACAGTCCGTCCGTATGAACACCTAGATCTCGGAGACTGTAAGAGCTAGAGATTCCTAATTTGGCATGTAGACTCCCCTTGTAGGGCGTCAGCTCAAAATTGTTTCCAAATTTTGACACGCCCCTCCCTTCCCCGTAAAAGTAAACTCGGTTTGTGTATGTATAAACACAGATAGGATAATAATTGTAGACAAAATCGTAAAAAACCCATTTTGTATGAGAACACCCTACCCCGCGACAAAACAAAAACAATTTTCATCCTTTTGAGTGTGTCGAATATTGAATAAATGCTGAGTACGAGTATCTTATAGTCGGAATATCGGCTATAGCGTTCTTACTTGTTAGAAGCTGCTACCTTGACATCTAATGCCTATCCTAATATTTCTGGTAAGATGCATTGGAAGTTGATGTTATGTTTATAAAATTGCATTAATTTGGATTTTGGCCACAAAAAGTGGTCATTGGCATCATGGTGCAACGGTTTTAGTTTCTGCTGTTGTTACGTTTTATGGTGTTCAGAGGACCTTTTTGTGTTTGTGTTAATGTTGTTGGTGGGCATATTTTATAACATTTTCACAATTTATTATACCATTCACAAAATGGTATATTTAATTTTGTCAGGAAGTTTGCAACGCCTTTCCGACAATATAAAGTATATATAATCTTGATCAGCATGACAAGACGAATTGAGATAAATATATCCGTCTGTCTGTTTCAACACAACAAACTCAGAAGTCGACAGAGCTACCAGATGCTTCTTTTGTCTGCACGCTGGTTATGTTCGAGCTTCATCCAGATCGGAGAACTATATAATGTAGCTCCCATATAACCGATTTTTCTAGAATGAATTTAGTTGCATAACTTTTCTGTATTTCTTTCAAATGCAACCAAACTCGGTTTGTATGCAGTTGAGGACTCCTCACGCCCACTCTACTGATATAATAGAAATCGGACAATTATTTCATATAATCGATTGTTCCGGAACAAACACTTAGGAACATTGCTTTCTGTTTTTCATCTAAATTAAAACAAATTCGTCTTGTATCCCTTATATATACTGTAACCTTACCGACCAGCTTTTATCTAGATCGGTTATATATTTACAATGTGTATGGTATATAAGCTTCGGCAAGCTAGCCTTCATTTCTTGTATGTTTTTGTTTTGGAAGTTTGCTTTTATTTATTGCATTTTTGCTCACCCATAAAAACAAATTTAAATTTAGACCATAAAATATTTAAAAAACAATGAAAACATTGTGCCTTATGACAATGTAAGTAGCTGCCATACCAAAAGTATGGAACTTAAATATTTGTTTCATTACTATCGAACTCTAGTAGAGCAAATGAGTATATTGTATTCGTGCAAATGTATGTAACAGGCATATGACCCCATAAAGTATTTATATTTTTGATCAGCATCAACAGCCGTCCGTATGAACACCTAGATCTCAGAGACTATAAGAGCTAGAGGCACCAAACTTGGTATGTAGACACAAGGGGTTTTGGAGCGTCAGATATTCAACATTTGGCCAAGCCTGCTTTCGCCCCCTCAAATCGGTAAAAACCTTATAACTCCCACAAACCTTTAGTTTAACTTACTGAATTGCCAAATTCATTAAGATCGGATAATAATTGTAGACAAAACGTAGAGAAACCTTTTGTATAAAAGCACAACATCCCAAAATAACTCAAAAAGTATTGCATACTTTTGCGTGTATCGAATACAAAATAAGTAGAGAGTACGAGTATTTTAGAGGCGGAATATCGACTATAGCGTTCTTATTTGTTTTATGTTGCTTTTTTCTTTTAAAATTTCATCAAAATGCAGCAACAAATTATACATAAAAAAAGTCAGCTTTGTGTTTGTTTTTTCCAGAAAAAAAGAAGATTTTACAAACAAAAAGTTGTTAAAAGTTTTGCCCCGTTGTCAGGTGAAAAAGGTGTTAGCCTTGGCTGCCTTTTTATTATTTTTATGTCCTGCTGTCACATTCCCTTTGGTAAATCGACTGTAAATTTATACCACAACAACAACAAGAACGAACAGAAGAAGAAGTGGCTACAGCAACAACAATAAGGTGAAGCATAACTGAATAATAAAAACAATAATGTGACGCAAATTGTGCGCGAATGAATAAAACACAAACAAAACGGAAGTAGGGCCATAAAAACTGCGTTTAAAACTGCGCCAAAAATACACACATACACACAGTATCAGAGAGCATGTAGCTGTTGTTGTTGTTGTTGTTGTTGTTGTTAGCAGGATGTATAACATTTTATGGGGACAACGGAAAAAACTCCAGCGGCTTCCTTCCGGCATAGTTGTTGTTGAACTTTTTCTCTTTTTTGTTTTTTTTTTTTTGTTGTTGTTTGTTGCCAGCCTTTCCTTTCTCCCGTTTTGTGGTTGTTGCTTTTGGGTTTTTGTTGTTGGACATTTTCTTTTCTCCTTTCTTTAAATGTGAACTTTTGACCACGGCCAGTCGCTGCCTTGTTTAATGCTTGTGTAATTGATGTGCCCATGATTGAAGACTGATTAATGGTGCCGAGTCCTTAGATGATTTGCAAAGCACACACAAGTGCCTTAAAGAGAAAGCTGGATGAAATGTTTCACAAAAACGTTCAAACTTTTTAAAGGTTTATTTTAAGCACAATTTGTGAACACTTTGAAGGTAAAAGGGCTCCGTTTATTTTGTAGAAAGTATAAGGGTGAGACTTTCAACCCATTGGGAATCACTTCATATAAATTAGAGCAGATCTGATAAGCAAGGCCATTCGCTACAAAATTGGATTTTAAGGAGAAAATACTCGACTGTTTCCGGACCTTTCACAACGGGGGTGACACTATATTAATGGACTGACCATAACTTTAACTGCAGTCCTAGTGACTGCCACAGAAGCCACACTGCCTCCACACTGTTCTTTGTACCTTATTTGGAAACCCGCCACTACGAAGATCTATGTGAACACTGAACACTGAAGCTTAGATAAGCGCGCGCACGACTGAAACCAAAGTGCTATACACAGACCTAAGCAGGTATTGTAGCTTAGAGAAGCCTACCCATGAGCCAAATCAAAATCGCCCAAGGCTCAAACGAACACTAATTCAAATGTTGGAAATTAAAAAGGTTTTATAAGGCCTTGATTTTATGCCACTTGCTGGTAGGATTCTCAGGGCTCACTTAAGACTTGTGTGAACATTTTAGCCACTTATCAGTGATGGTTTGATCTATGCCTTAATTCCCAATCCCTCAGTCAGTCAGTCAGTCAGGACACAACGTTTTCTATATACAACTAAACCTTTGTAACTCAACTATTTATGATTAAATATTTAAGTCACCATAAAAGACCTTCAATTAATTTGTTAAACTTTTTAAGACACACTTTTAAAGCTGGCCTATGTTCTCCTACCAGTCGCTCCTGCTGCTGAAGTTCCATTACGTTGAGTGTCAATTAAGTAATCGCAAAATTGAAAATCTCATCGGAAGTGATTTTGTTCGCTTGGCTGGGTCTACCTCGCTCCCCGTCCTCGTCCTCGCTCCTCATCCTGGCACTTCAGCTGAGACTCTTGAATGTTTCATAATGGCGCCGGAGAATGCCTACTGTGTGCGCTGGCTGCCTGAGAGCCGAACCGAGAGCGCGGCGGCAACTGCGAGAACTGCATTCTTACAAACTTCCGTTTTCCCTTTTCCCAAAGATTACAATTCAATTTTTGGCGACGTCAGCAGCTCCCCTCTCACCCTTCTCAGCCCTCACAACCAATAGCTGCCAATATAATTTCTCTCTATCCCAGCGTTTCCCCACAAAAAGAATCCCATTTTTCGAGCGTAGCAAATTACCAACTTTTTGGCGGAAGAAAGGAACTTGAAGTGGGCTAAAGGTGTGCGAGAAAAAGGAAAGAAAAATGGGGCAAACACACAGACACTCACACACAGATACATATAGAGAGAAAAAAAGAAAGTCGTGGCAACTAAATGCAGTTTTTTTCGGCTGCAGCTAAACCCCCAACCTGTGACCAGACTTCACAGACAGTTGGAGAATTTAATTTTCCACACGAATGCGGCGGAGAGGCGTGCGCAAAGCGAAAATACAAAATGAAAACGAAAATGTGTTGTGGAAGAAGGGTAACCAGATCCCTGACCCCTACCCATACCCAAGCACATGCACACAGTGGTATCAAATGTCATGAATGCGTAAAACAAGTTCAACTGCAGCTTTTTATACTCCAAGAGGAACTGACTGACTGACTGACTGCGTAAAAAAACCATAAAACCTAGGATACTGAAATCTTTACATTCGTTTGATTTCACGGAGAGGGGGTGTGGTAAGGAGCAATTCGGTCAAAACTAAAGTGGAAATTTGTAGGAGAATGTGTTCATCTAACGATTCTAAAAGTATGCATCAATTTCAACAGCAGAGTCGATCTATCCATGTCCGTTCGTCCATCTGTATGTACACGCCAAACCTCATGCAATTCGCACAAGGCCTTATGAGTGAGGAGACCTCACGGTTGGCCTATTGGCTTGGCAAACCGCAATCTTTTTTAGCCGCCTTAAAGGATTGGCGGGGAGAGTAGTCCTATTGCGAGCATACTGCGGTGACTCAACAGTCTGTCACTGCATCTGCTGGCGTGCCGTGCAATCTGCTCTTCCACGGTATGCAGATTGAGATCACGATGAAGGGTGGAGCCGCTCACGTACCCTGGGCAGTTGGTTATCTGCCGTAAGGCTCAGTTCTGCAATGACTGGATTCGTTTGTGGCTGGATTTTGCGGCGATCCAACAAATCTGTACCCCGTAAAGCCAGATCGGGGCTACACATTGCACATAGACTGCTCTTTTAGCTCTAAGTCACATAGTGCTTTACCTATTTATCAGCCACCTTAATTGTTGCATCCTTCGCCCACACCTTTTGGTCGCAGATATAAGAGCGTTTATTTACAATTCGACACACTCAAAGGTAAGCAACACTTTTTGATTTCTTTTGGGAGGGTTTCGTGCTCTCATACGGTTTTGTTTACAATTATTTTCCGATCGGCTAATCGGTAGATTATGTGCTTATGCATATATAAACCGAGTTTCAACTGAATGTGCTAAAATTTTTGGGAGAAATACGATTTTGATCAGTTTGAGAGGGCGGGAGCGATCGTCGCAAGATTTTAAAGCAAACTCTATCTGACGAAACATTAGGGGAGCCTACATACCAAATTTGGTGACTCTAGCGCTTATAGTCTCCGAGGTCTATGTATTCACACAGACGGAATGACAGACGGACATGGCTAAATGGACTCGGCTGTTGATCCTCATCAAGAATTGTGAAAATCTATCGAAATTTTGTTGACAGGACTACAAATTTCGATAAGAGGTAAGCTGAGTCCTCGTCAATCCAATCTTACCTACTAACAAACTTATCGTGGTACTCGAGAAAGTTGTAGTTCTTAAATATCCATGCATCATGGTAACAGGGATTCCCTACAACCACATTTCTTATTCTTAAATTATTGCTTAATTTTAATGGCATAGTGATGTTTCCGCGAGAAGCATGCCTCCTGATCCGTTTCAGACTGTTCAGGTAGCTTAATTTCGATGCCATCCATATAACCAATGCAAACATTGTTGCGATTCGTTAAAAATGCAGCTTCTTCAGATGATACTATACCAAAGAGCGTAATCGCTGCCCGAGTGTCACTTGGGTCCAATCATGGTGAGCTGACTCTTTGTTACAAGTGGCCGCCTATGATTTCTGCATTGAAATCGCACCCTTTCGTAACTGCACTACGACCATAAGCTACACCAGCTCAGATATCTTCTTGGACCTTATCCAAATTTTCGAAAGACAAACAAGTATTAGCCATAGAAATTAACATATTTTTCTCAAAATTTCTTATAATCATTTTTTTTTGGTAATTTTTGACAATGGGTTTGACATAGCTTGCACCACCGTTGTCCAAGCGCGCGAAAGTAGGCAATGGCAGAAACCGAGCAAAAGTTGTCGCTGTTGCAGCCAGCCAGCGATTAGTTTGTGAGTGTGTGCAACTATGCGTGCATGTGTGTATGTGTGTGTGTGTGTGTGGCATAGTAAATTAAAAACTTTCACTCGCTACCTTTTTTGTTTATTTTTTTTGTGGGCAACACAAACTTTTTCCTGAACTTAAGCCACGCCTTCAACTTTAGCCCACCTCGTCGCACCACGCCGTCCCCCTCTACCGCTGTTACTCTACCACTACACTTGCTTTTGTCTTTGCCTCTTTTTCCTTTTCTTCTTTTGCCCAGCCGGCAAGCACTTAATTTAACAATTTCCCTTTGTTTCCCCAAAGCGGCAGCAGCGGCACCTGCATCAATAGACAACGCCAGTGGAGTCAGCGAGGTGGCGAAGGGGAGAGATGATAGCAATTGCTGCTTCTTCAAAACTACACTCCAACTACTAGCTTTTTAGGGCTTATGCTTTTAGGTTCAGAAAAGTGCACTTTGGGCAGAGGTCGGGTCCTTGTCGAGGTCCAGGTCCAGGTAAAGGACAGGCCATGGCCCAGCACCTTTCAACCTCTTTGCACTGGCCGCCTTGTCTCAGACAAATGCCTTTTACTATTTATACTCGTACTCTAGTAGAATAAGCGAGCATATTGAATTCGTGCAAATGTATGTAACGGGCAAAAGGAAAGTATACATATTGTTGACCAAGAGCAACAGCCTCCGCTGCTCGATCTAGATATGTCCTTATGTTAGTCCGTAAGACCACCTAGATTTCGGAGACTATAAGAGCTAGAGTTACCAAATTTGAAATGCAGACTCACCTAATGTTTGGTCAGATCAAATTTGTTTACCATTACAAACACAAAATCTCTCAATGTGCCAAATTTCATTACGTGTTGCATACTTTTTAGTGTGTCGAATATGAAATAAATGCTCAGTACGAATACCTTATAGTCGGAATATCGACTATAGCTTTCTTATTTTAGCACTCTAAAAAGAGCTACTCTTTCAACCCTCTTCCTCTCTCCCTCCTTCTCCTTCTCTGTCTCTGTCTCCTTCTCCCTCTCCTTCTCCTTCTCTCTCGCTCTCTCTCACAATCGTTTTTCATCTGCGTCTCAAGCAAGGTGTGCGTAAAAGATGCTCGTAAATTTTAATAATATTTGACTTTGAGGTAGAGCTAAGGTGGAGGTCAAACAGGCGAAAGTTAATGAAATTGTTTAATCACTTGCCATCGGCCAAGTAAAGGCTGTCGCTAGGATATGGATATATATCGCATTTTTGTTTTTGTCACTTTGGCCAAGTGATTCACTTTTCACTTTTAATTAATTATAATAATTTTCAAATCATTTTGCGCCAAAGATTTCAGCTTTACATCGCCAGCTTAGCATTCAAGCTTTAGTCTGTATACAGATATAAAGTTTGACATCAAAACGGTCAACCTATTCGAGTTAGAAATCACACAATTATTAGATTAGGCGTAGGCACCTGGGATTATGTGAAAATCAATGCCGAAATTCGTATGAAAATGTCTTTTCTAGGAAACAATAAAACAATAACACTAAAAGAGAAGAGCCACAAGAAAGTGAGCTGAGAGAAAGGAATAGACAAGTGGGGGGAATTATTATCTGCATTTCAAGGACTTTAAACTCCAAAGCGAGTACGAGCGAATATAACAGCTAGTTATATGACAACGCAGCAGATATTTTAGTGATTTATCCAGAAAATATCTACGATATAGCTAATATACTTGTCTTCAGGCCACAAATGTGCCAAGTGTTGATGATTTCATATTTACACTTTTTGCTGTAAAACAAATACTGAGCCAACGCATAAATATGAAATTGATTGGCGGTTGTGAAGCAAATTTTAGCTAAACTAATTATAAATAATTAAAATTATTGAGTCATGATTATACCAGCATAGTTTTAGGTCAAACAAATGCATTTCCATACCAAATATCGATCCCCACTTTGACACATTACTAAAAGACGCCTATTCTAAATAGCGAAACTAATGTGCATATTACAATCTCCTAAATCTAATGGTTTGAGCTGCGCATTGTTCCGTATTCATTCAGAGAGGTTAAAGAGATTCATGTATATCAAAAGATATACGAATATATGTAAAAATCTATATAAATTTTAATTAAAATCCTCCCAAGTTCTCCATGCTTCGCAATTGAATTCTGACTCTCTGCGAAGTACTTAATTATATTTAATATAAGCCTGAGCACCTTTTAAGCAGCTCATTCATATTCTCTCTGTTTGGCTTTTACAGCGATTCGCGCTGCTGTTTGCCATGAATCAATATTTGCTGTCATAAATACTGAGTAACTGAAATGCTGATGAAAAAAAAACACAACAAAAAAACCTGTAACTGCAACTGAAACTGCGGTTTTACGGCCACACTTTATGCCGGGCAGTAAGCAACTGCAACTGGCAAGTGCCACAGGCAAATGCCGAGCATAGCCCCCTCCTCTTAGCTGTGTGCCCTGCTCCAACTCCTGCTTCTTATTATCAGCGATGGCTCTTGGCGTTGCGAGTTGGCGTTGACATGACCGAGCTCAGAGTGAGAGTCAGAGTCAGATCCTGGCTCAGGATTAAAAAAGAAAAATCCACAGCACTGGGCTTTTTAATGGTCAGAAAATTTAAGTGGAAACTTATAGATGCCCTAGTGGACTGGGGAAGGCTTTATAGTTTATAAACTCTTAACTGTTAAACAAGAGATGGTTGAGCAATGAATGTTAAATTTTAAGCCTTAGTCCAGAGACGGCGAAAGGTTGAGAAAAATACATAAAATCCGTTGAATAAAAAAAATTAGTGAAGAAGAATTTGAGCAATTGATTTTCAAAAACCTGTCCGGGCTCACTTTTGTAGCATGTAATTAGCTCATGGAGTTTTTCTTTGAAATTAGTCTTTTTCTTGCTTTCTACAATATATTTTTGCTTCTCTTCCCTCATTAGTTTTTGTAGCTTCTTTTTGTCTTTTTGTAATACTTCTCTCAACTCCACTTCTCCCTCTCTTTTGTTTATGGTTTCTTTCCGCTTTCTCTGTTTCTTTCGAGAACCATTCAATGCAGTTGCCAGCGTAACTGCCCTCTCTTGCTCTGCTGTTTGCTCAATATGCATTAAAGCCATCCCTTATCTTTGCTGTTTTTCATTTAGTCGTCGCACTGCTGACATGTCGCGAGCTTGCCAACTTGGGTCCTATCAACTGCATCTGGATATTGTTTCAATGAGCAAGTTATATCAAAAGCATCTATGATGTAATTCATGAATCCAAAACTTTTCTTAGAGAGGTATTATTTGTGATTGTAAACTTCCATTTTTCATTGATCAAATTCGATTGTCCAAAATCTGCTCCTAGAGCATTCAAATATCGCTTACTCGTTCAGCCCAGTCGATGCCTTTGCGCAATTAATTAATATGCAAAAAAAAAACAAAAAATTATTAAGATAGAAAATATAAAAAAAAAAATAAACGAAGAGAACGCTCGTGCAACAACACACAAATAATAAAAATCAAGCAGCGAGCCATAAAAATGCAGTCACAGTTGTTAACAATTTCTTTCGCTTTTGGCCTCTCAACCTCACCCTCGGTCTCGCCACGGAATGAACATGCCACACCAGGCGGCGCCGGGCCACGCCTTGCATTATTGTTGCCATATATTGTCATTGCAGGTTGGAATGTATGGACTGGGCATGGCATGGGCGAAACCTTCATGCTTTTCATTGCTTTGCGTGAGCTGCTGCGGACTCGGCGGCGGCGTTGGCGGCGTTTGCTCTTGGCAAAAGTATGACAAAAATGGCAAGCGGTGTGAAATTTTCTGTTGTTATTATTATTATGCATAACTTTATTATGTTGTTTATTTTTAGCTGCCACTCGATTCGCTGCAGGAATTTTAAATTTCAGCGCCTGAAAGTACGCAATGAATTTCAATCTTTTCGTTCACTTTTGGAACTAGCCCATCAGACATTTTGAAGGTGCTTCTGATTTAGATTTAGATTTAGACATATCAACAACTGGCTGGGTTACAGTAGCGGCCAGGTGCGGTGTCTGTTATTGAAGAACTCTTATCGATATCAATTATATTATTTACTTTCATATTTAATCATGTTTATGTTGAGTAAGTTAGGAGAATATAAGAGCTAGAGTCACCAAATTTGGTATGACGACTCCCCTAGTGTTTCGTCACATTAAGTTTGTCTCCCCTCCCAACCTTTCCAGCTACTACAGTAGTTACTACTAGAGTAAGACTAACGGTTGTTTTTATGAATTGCTTTGCAAGCTTTGATAATTTGCTTTAGCGATCTTTCCATTTGCAAGTGTTTTTTTTTTTTTTAGCAGAGCCATTTCTGTTTTTTTGCTGGCAAATTTTCGAGAGAGAACTTTCCTGCATCATTATTTGTGATATATCAAGAAAAATCTAAGAGTTCTTTAAGTGAAGCCTTAGGACTTGAGAGCTCCGAATGTGTTCATATATATATATATATATATATATATATATATATTAATCGCCTCTGTTACCATCCCAAGGCGACTTACTTCTACCAGAAGAAGGAAAAGACAAATGAATGGCTGCCATCCTCCCCAACAGGTTCTGCTTGCATTTAAGCAATCATAGATGGAAAAAGGCATGCAATCCAGTCCTAATCTTTGGTATACTCTCTAAGTTGATTGTACTTTCAGCCGCTTAGAGTCTCGAATGCATCTCCAAGTGGTGACGCTGCCTGAGTCGGTTTCGCCGCCTTTGGCCACAACTCAATAAAGACGACAATTCCAGCGGCAGCCTGTCACTGCACCAAAAAGTTCAAATCCCAATGCTCACATGCACTTAGCCAGAATCAGAGCCAGAGTCTTGGCCAGCAATACTGAGTAGTGGGGCTGAGTCAGCTGCTGCTGCTGCTGTTACAGCTTCCCGATTGCAACAAAAACTCCATGGTGACTCAAATGCGTTTCACACGTAACAAGTGTGGGGGGCGGAGATGGAGTAAGCACGCATCCTGCCCCGCCTAGGTCCTCATACCCTTGGAATGCCCCAGGTGTGCCACCGCATTGTGACAGCAAAAAGTAAGTGCTTTTTTATTTCGATTTGCTTTTTATTTCGATTTGCAAAAGCAAACTTCTTCGACGGCCAACTGCTAAAGAATTTGGACTTGTTCGGAAAGTGTTCGGCGGCTGCCACTTGGTGATGGGTTATTGGAAGAGCGGATGGGTAGGGGCGGCAGGGGGCTGGCATTGGCAGCGCGGGTGCGCGCAATCGAATTGTGACATTTTACACACATTTCGCATTGGGTGCAGAAAAACACATGTTTCTCTCAGGCTTAGCTTTTTTGCATGCTGCTGCAAGTGCAAAAGTTTTATGACTCTTCACTGCTTCAACCCCCCCCCCCCTCCCCCTTCTGTTAGGTCACCCACCTTCCTTAAAACATTTACAGGCTTTTTATGCACTGGATGTGTCTTGCACCCCAATATGGGTCATCGACCATTTGACATGCGTAGAGGAGGCGAGTATGTGGAGTGGCAGAGGAGCATAACGTGTCGTCGTTATTCATGTGTGCAAAACTTTTGGAATATGCTATTTGCTACCTCCCCCCCCCCCCCCACCACACTTGTCTGGCCAGGCAGTCATGATGATAGCAAAAGATACTCGTCAAGTGATGAATTTTGATATAAATTATCCTGTTTTTTACAGTTTGCTTGACATTCAATGTGTATAAAATGGCATTGCATATATAGTCACAGTCGTATACTTATAAAGATCCAAATTATATATAATTTTGTACACAATTTATAACAAGATTCTCACATATTTATAGCATTTTTATGAAATTTATACGGGCTCTTATGCAGTCTTAAACAGATCCAAACCAAAACGTCGACACGGATACGAATTTGGAAGCCAGGAATTGAATTTGAAATGACACACGTAAATCAACGCGAATGTTGAAATTTAGAAAAGCTTCCCCAGACAGAGAAGCCGTATATTGAACTAGTTCTAGACAAATATTGTAGCTTAATGAAGGATGCAGCTTTTGTAAGATTTGATTTTATGTCCTTATTATATGGAAATTGTCTTAGAAGTTTAGAAAAGACACAAATTTATACAAATTTTTGAAGTCTTACCAAGACTTCTAGAGTTATCCATAATTCATATAAGTTTTGTTTAAGCGTCAAGTTGAAAGCTGTAGAAATTACTAAAAGCAAATTTAACGAATTTGGATCAGAATTTGTATGAGATGTAGCTGACAGTAAACAATTTAAACCAACACACTCTATAAAATTGCATTAAAATCTTCTTCATATCTTTAATAAAAAATAAGAAGGAAGACCCCTCGAACAAGCCGCAGCCGCAGCCTCAGCATCAACCTCCACCTTTGCCCCGTCTCTGTCTTCTGTCTTCTCCCCGGCCTATGGCTTTTAGTGCTTGTCATATTCAGGGCAGCGCATCATCAAAGGCAGTCGAAGGGAAGCCAAAGAAACATTCAGCCTCCTCACCAAACCACCACCTCACTATCCCCTCCCTGCCACAGTCAACCACTTTTTTACTTACAACTGAATAAGCTTCGACGACGAGAATGCCTCGCGGAGTTGCAGAGAAACGGAACCATGGAGGGACCGACTCTCGTCAGATGACGAACGTAGCTCAAATATTTGCCCAAGCTGCCAATATTTACCTGCAAAGAGAAGAAAGACGTAGGAGAGTGTGAGTGCGAGTGCGAGTGTGAGAGAAGCAGAAGCAGAAGCACAAATGAGAAGAAGAACCATTTAGTGGGTAAGTGGAACGTCAGGCTGGGTGCGCGCATTTAAAATTACATTACGCATACGCAGCGTGTGCCGTGCGAAGCACACAGGAAAAGCTCTTAAAGTTAAAGGCCCACCGGAGGGAGACTCCAATTTTAACGGCCAGCAGCAGCAGCAGCAGCAGCGGCAACTCTTCCTTTCAGGGTTTTCTTTTCGTTTTGCTTGCTTTTTTCATTTTTGGTGGCTGCTTAAATTAAAAAGTGGCCTGCAGCTGTTGCCAGTCAGCGGCCACGCCCAGCGAAACTTAAAGGTTGGCGCAAAAAATTGAATTCGTGCAACATGAAAAGGATACAGCTCCGGGCAAATCGGCAAGCCATCAAGACAGCTGGTGCAGGCGGAGGGGGTTCGGCAACAGCTTCCAAAGAACTGTACGCAAAAAAAATATCAGTTCAGTTCAAGATTTCCCATGCAGAGTCACACAAACTGGGTTAGTTTGCAAATTGTGTACTTATAATATTCATCCATAGCAAGCTGCGATTCAGCGTCTCAATAACATTTCTTTGAGGTTTAATTAAAAAAAATATGTATATATATATATATATATATATTGCCGACCAACCGAGAGCCAATTAAAATTGAACAAAAGGCAGCCGGCAGCCGTCGAAAGCGGATACATTTTTTAAATCAGCCGGCAAGTTCCTTGCGTCGTTGGACCAGCAAGCCAGCACGCAGGCAGGCAGGCAGTCAGGCAGGCAGCAGGCAGCAGGCAGCATTTACTCGAAGCCAAGTCAACATCATCAACATCAACATCATCATCTTGGACCAACCATCATCCAGCATTCTCATCAATATGAGGACACATTTCCGGCAGTTGACGATGTTTCCAGCTTTTCCTTTTGCCAGCTTTTGATAGAAGCGAATTATGCTAACAACGACAACGACAACACATACACACACATACACACAGCCAGACAGACTACGGGGAAATGATATATTCTGTAGTTTTAGTGCCCAGAAAGTATATACTGTGAGTATATGTTCTTAAAAGATTCAGGCATAAACTCTTTTAAATATTTAAAAAAGGACTAAAATCTTCTAGATGTCATAAAACTGTTGGTCCTGACTTTTCAGAGACTATAACTATATTAGCGACGAAAATGAAAATGTCACACACGTTCAATTTTGTGGTGTATTTGAACACTAACACACTTTCAAAGTCACACCCACAAAAGTGCATCATAATCGAGGTAAAAGTTGGAATGGAAGTTCATAAACTTAGTTCTCTGAGCACAAAGATGATGTCTCTTAGTCATTCTCTCAGCATCAACGATCGCCATTCACAATCTGTCAACTCAAAAGTGTGGACTCTCATATAATCTGTGAGATCGTAGATTCGATTTTCTTAAAGACTTCATTTCAGGCAAATGGGACTTCATAAAAATATAATTATCAGTCTAAAATAAACAAGAAGCAACTTTTTTTTCTTCAGCTTCTTATCTCTCCACATTTATCGATGTTTTTTTGAAAAAGTTCACCAGGGTGTATATTTATTTGTTCAGAATTTTTGCTGCTCTAACTGCTGCTGCTGCTGCAACAAAATACCAAAAAAAAAAGAAGAAAAAAAAAAACAGTTCTGATGCAGAAAATCGAGCGCTTGGGAATACAAAATACAACTATAATAGAGCCAAAGGCAAAACCGAAACCAAAGAAAAATTGGAGAAAAAATGAGAAGCAAACCAAAATAATAAAAATGTAGTGGAAATTGACGTTGAAAATGGAAATGGTAGCGGTGGGGTAAGAAGGGTAGGGGAGGGTTTAGCTCTGCTGAAAAAGTGCATATTATATTTCTTAATAGTAAACGCTGCGTAATCGAAACTTGCTTGCCCGGAGCGGATGCCCACAAGCGGATGCGGATGCCCGAAAGGAATGCCATTGCCATTTAAAGATTCATTTCCATTCGCTGTGCTTCTGCTTCTGCTTGAAGCTCTGTTTGTTATGACAGCAACGGCGCCCCTAAAGGTAGACCATGGTTTTTATTTGTTAACTAAGCGCAACTCCGATGGGCGGCTGGCTTATCTGGTTCTGGTTCTGGCTCTGACTCGACCATATGCAAGTTATGCTACATATCTGTCTCTGACGCAGTGCGCCAGCAACAATAAGAGGCAGCCGCAGTAGCTACGGCGGAGGATTATCAATAGCGCTCATCACAAATGGGATGGCAACAAGGTATGTGTAGCGCGTGACGGGGGTTGCGGCGGCTCGGGGTAGCGACAGGCTCTGGCAGATAAAATGCCAACATACGTAAAAACATAAAAAGGCATGCAACAGCCAGAACAACAACAACATTCAAACAAAGGAACAACCAACGCCAACCAACAACAACAAGAACTTAATGTAAGAAAAAACAACAACAGATTTGGAAAAAGCTTAGCCTCAGTGCAACGAAGTTTGAATGCTCTTTCAAAAGACATCAAGCATCGTGATGAGATCAGTTTAAAGTTGAGCTTAACTGTTAGTTTAATGTTCAGATTAAAGATAAATTTTAAGAATATGTAGTTAGCCAGGTCAAGGTCAAATAAAACGATTGTTTTTGGGTTCTAATATAATTTGGATCTCCGAAGGAGTTTAAAGGTTTGGGTTCTAATATAATTTGGATCTCCGAAGGAGTTTAAAGGTTCAGTTTAGCTATGCAGAGGATACGGTTGTCGTGTAGATAAACTAAGTTTAAGTTTCTAATCTTCAGGATAAACTTAACTTCCACTTTATTTAGCAGTGGGCTTGCTCATCTGCAAAATTTATCGAGCTTACTAGCCGTGTTGCATATATTGCACATATACAAAGAAGAGGTCAAAGTTTGTATGAAAACGCATATGCTTGCTCAAGTTCGTATACAAACAGGCGAAGCTTTTAAAGCATTTAAAGCTGCAAAGTTTGTATCACAAAACAAAGTTCATTTGTGCATCGATCGATGTTCTGGTTTGTGTCGTGGGTGAGCTTCAATATGAGCATGGGTCTGCTTATAGCTTTTTCTTTCCATTATGGGTGGATTCGCATCGATCTTATTGTGATCTTATGTTGAATGTTGCTCTGTCAATGTTGTTCTAGAAGGAAGAAAGTGTTGGCATCAGAAAAACAAGAAGAAAAAGAGGAAGAGAGCAAGAAGAAACCCCTTGCAATATCTCCGAAGCAAGCGCTACTTTAAATATATTTTTGCTAAGAAAATGTCAAGATCCATTTCAATATGACGTATTACAAAAAAAAAGTACTGAAAGTACACCAAGACCAAAGCCCCAAAGCGGTAAGAGGGAGCAGTCGCAGCATCTGAACAACAACAACAACAACCACAACAACAACAATTACAACAACAGCAACAAAAATAATAATAATAATAATGCACTCGAGTGGAAAACGTATCCAAAGCGCAGCAACAAAGTAAAATTTCCTTTACATTTTTCGTTCCGTTGTTCGCTAGTTTGGGTTGTTGTTGTTGTTTTGTTGTGCTGCTGCTGTTGGATAGTAGGGACTAAGGACTAGGGACTAGGGCTAGGCACCAGGCACAGGATGATGAACAGCTACAGCACAACATAATCATAATGATGTGGATGTGGATGCGCCTTTGTTGTGTCCTCGTCGTTTTTTTCGCAGTCAACATTTTTGTTGCTGTTGCCGTTGCATTTGTTGTTGTTGTTGTTGTTGTTGTTGCTGTTTTTGCTGTTGATACTGTTGGCGAAATGAAAACGAAACGTAATTTGTATTGCTCGAGCTATAGCTATAGCTATAGCTTTTGCACCTGTGTTGGTATTCTGAAATGTCTGCGGTGGTCGCTGGCTGGGGCGGGAGGAAAGTTGTTGAAATGCTCCAAATATACTAAAATCTGCCAAAGCAAAATTTCTCAATTCAAGTTTTATTATTTTTTTTTGCCAGCGGCACTAAACGACAATGTGTTTTAGACCTTATCGCTTGTGTGCGTGTGTGTGTGCGAATCCACAATAATGTCATTGATCTTTGGTATCTATAAAGAGGCCTTTGTTAAAACGTAGAAAAAAATAGTATACAAAGTGCAACAAAGAATTTAGCAGAACAACTGAAAAATATCATCTGCAAGTGGTTCGAAATCGAGGTTAAAGTGTGTTTGGAAATTGATATGTTTTTATACAATGGGAGTGTTCTTTTCAAGCTTCATAAGCTGTGAAGTTTGTCTTAAAGATAAAGCTCATTGATATGTATAAGTGGCGTTTTGGCCTCGCTCATGACTGGGCTTATCCAAGCTCAATGTTCCAGAAGCTTTAAATCCCAGACGCATAGTTTATTGTTTATACTTATTTTTAAAGATAACAAAAATTTATTTAGAGTTTTTTTTAATATAATTTTTGTTACATTTTCCTCTGCTTTCATACCTCACCTACCTGACCATCTGAATGAATTTCTATCTACATCAATTGCACGTGAATGATCACCATTATCGCCTTTGCCAGTTTCATCATCATCGTCGTTATTTCTTCTGTCTCTCTCTCTCTCTCGCTCTCTCTATCTCTTGTTAGAAATTCAAATTGTTCAACAAAATGGTTGCCGTTGTTGCTGCTGCTGTTGCATATTGCATGATACCTTTTTCCCAGCTCCGGCTCTGGCTCCGGCTCCGGCTCCAAAACTGTATTTCCATTTTCATCTATCTGCTGCTTTTGCTTGCTGCAAATTATGGTGTTCTGTTGCATTTTTTCTATCGCCTATCGATTGGACGGCACTTTTGCTGTTGTTGTTGCTGTTGCCTCATTCTCATTCTGTTGTTGCTGTTCCACTTTGCAAATCAATTAAGTGTTTGTTTCCGCCTAAAAGTATGCTAAGCTTTCCCCTGTCGTGCCACGCCAGGCCGACGCCGACCGACAACAAAGTGGAAGCTCCCTTTTTGGAAAATGTCGCTATTTTTTTTGTTTTGCATTTCTTCTTTTTGTTTTTTGGCAACAACAAAGTCAGGTTTGTGGGGGGTAGGAGAGAAGGGGAAGGGCGCATGTTTCACCTACACACAAAACGTTTGCAACAAACCAACAAAAATAAACTGAAAACTTTAAAGTTGGCAAAAAGGCGCAGGGTAAAAGAGGTAACTTTTGTGTTACAATTGTGCTTGTTTTTTACTTTTTACTTTTTACTTTCAACTGTCGCTTTGCTTTGGTTTGGTTTGGTTTGGTTTGGTCTTACTATCTACCCCCGTTTCCCTCATTTCTTGCCAACCTGAAAAAGAGCAGACCGTGTATGAAAATATGGTATGTCGAAATTGTTGTTGCTCTTTGGCAAACCACAAAAATCTACGGCTGTTAGTTTTGAGTTGTTAATATTGTATTTTAGAATTATGCTAGAAATATTTTGCTCAGTTAAATTTTGCTTTTGACTGTACAATGTACGGGTGGTAGTATAACAAAATTTGAGCTTTTCCTATTAAAGAGGCAAATTTCAAAAGAACGTTGCTTTGCCCTGTCTCAATCACAACGATTATTGTCGTCCTTTGTTCTCATGGATAAAGGAACGTCTTCTAGCTGCTTTCTGTGAGCTGTGCTGTTCCTCTGATACCAATGGATTTACCATTCGAATTTAAATGCCTGCTGTCTCTTGCAATGACCGCTTTACAATGACATCATATTAGTACCTACATTGCACCTGAGCGAAGTCGGTGCAGGTCGTCAGGACCACAATATATTTAAGCCAAGAGCTGGACAGTAGTGTGTCTGTCAGTCATGGCTATATGAACTAGTTTCACATTTTGTGAAGTAAATCATACTCAAAGCAAATGAACACGTTTGATAGAAGGCTAAATAATTGGCTCACTCTTAGATACATTTTGTAAAGTAAATCAGACTCAACACAAACGAGCACCAATTTGCTGCTCAATATTTGGCCCACAAGTTCTTAAGGCTCTACTTTTTTTATGAAACATTGACTGTTTATAATTATGTAAATATTATATAGATGTTTTATACCTATAAGCCATGTGGAAGAAAATATCTGAATAATTGTCAAAGCTGCTTCGGAATCCGTAGAGCAGCTTAAAAGATCCAAGCGTACATAGGGACAGCCTGTCGGTTTGTGCTATCTGCGACTACTCCATATCGTTGCAGCTCTAACTGTATCAAAATGTACTCTGTCTCTCTGTCTCTCCTGCTCCTCGTAATCTGGTGTTGGAGATTGCAGATGTGGTTTTCATCTGAATGTTGCCTCGCTCAAGAGACTGTGCCGCCTGAACTCAATGAAAGCTCGAAGCCGCCACCATCTGTTAGAACCCGATGCCCCCTATGGTCCATATACAGCCCTTAAAAATTTGTTTTCTCGTAAAGATGTTTGTGCTGCAAGAGCTCTGAAAAATGTTTTCTTGTTTGAAAATACACATAATTCAACTAAATGTTTTTAGCAATTCCAGAGTATTTTAGTTTCTATTTCTATTTCTGTTTCTGTTTCTGTTGCTATTTGCCCTGCACTTTCTGCTACACTGTAACTACTACTTTGTGCCACAGTTAGCCACTGTGTGAGTAGTTTTTGTTGTTTAATTTGCAGTTTTTGCACACAAAAATGCATTTTACGTGCGTTATTTACTTATGCAGCGAATGGAGGACTGAAAGAGAAATACGGCTATAGTGTTGGGCAGTCAAGGCAGAAGAAGAAGGAGAAAGAAGAAGTATGATTGCGCTACTCTAGATGATATTCCAACTCTTCCATACCCAAAGCTGTCAAAACTGTGAAGCAAACTTGATTAGTTTAGTCGTCGAGATCTAGAGATTTTACTAGGCATAAAAATCGAACAACTTTAGTATTTGAATTTACCACAGAAATTGTGAATCAGCCAACAAATCAGCTGCAAAATCCAAGAATATTTTCAAAGACTTCAGGTCACAGTTTCGAACTGAGTTTTTTTTTTTATTTTTTTCCATGTATCTCAACTTTGGTTTAAGGTTCGAAGAATTCTGGTTCAATTAAATTCCTCTACTAAACTGAGCTCAATTACAATTTCATTCATATGATTTAACTATATTGGCATAGTCAGCGCTCTTAGTTCACGAGACCCACACAACATTTACTTGCTAATTTGCAGTCGTAAGAGAAGACCTTAAAAAGTAAACTTTGATCGATCTGGGGCCTCTTACAATCCACATACATACACATTAGTGTCTGGGCGTCTTGTTTAGCTACTGAGGTGAGCATGTTGGAGAAGAAGACAACCAGACAGAGTCTATCCCTAAAATTGTTGAATCTTTTAATGCCAGCTAAAAATGTAGGTTCGGATCACGTATGTCTGGTTCAGTTTATGGTAGGTTTGCTTGACAGTCGTGTATTCAGCTTGGGATGCGTAAGCAGACTTGATAAACTGATATTAATTGCAACAACAAAGTCTACTTTAAAATTCTTACTAACAATTTTAACAACAAACTTGATCTGACGCCCCACAAGGAGAGTCTACATACCAAATTCGATCTCTCTAGCTCTTACAGTCTCCGAGATCTAGGTGTTCATACAGACGGACATGGCAAGATCGACACTGCTGTTGATGCTGATCAAGAATATATATACCTTATGGTGTTGGAGAAGCTTCCTTCTGCCTGTTACATACAATTCCACGAACACAATATACTCGTTTGCTCTACAAGAGTACGAGTATATACAGAAATAGAGTGGAAACTTTAATAAATTGCACAGCACGGCAAATGCTAAACGGTAAAATCCCAGGATTTCTAAACGAGTTAAGGGTTAGGCAAGGTCCAGTGCGGGGCAGGGCCAGTGCTCGGAGCAGGAAACACTTCCACTTCCACTTCCATTCCCAGCCCCACTCCTCTAACGAGTGGAAATGAAAGTTTTGCATTTTTCAGTTTAGCTCTGAAGCAAAGCAGGAGCAGGAGCAGGAGCAGGAGCAGCGGGAGCAGCGGTAGCACACGCTATAGCAGTTCCACCAATGTCTATTTCTGGATAGCACTTTCCTCTATATCTGTTGCTGTTGCTGCTGCTGCTCTGCTCCTAATCTGCTCCTGCCTTGTTCATATGCCAAAAACGGAAGTGCAAGGAAATGAGGCTTAAACCGCATACAGCATCAGCAACAGCAGCGGAGTAATTGAAATGTGAGCTGAGGCGAAACCGCAACATTATGCCAAGCCTGTACGAACGCAAATGTGACCTCCAACGCCCTCAACATCACCCCCTCTGGCCCGAAGAAAACAAAAACCAAAAATAAATATTTGAAAATGTTGCTCAAACATTTTTGAGGAACATTTTCTGCCACATCATTTCTGGCGCCCAAAAAAACACAAAACCAAAAATTTTTGCATGGCGAGCGAGAGCGGATAATTATCCCTAAGCCAAATAATTACGAAACATTTTTCCACGTCGTCAGCATCAAATGGCAAAAATGGCGGAACAAATCAGCAAAAAGAAGCAGAAAAGGCAAAAGTGAAAGAAAGAAAGAAAGAAGGAAGGAAGCAGGGAAGAAGTGGACATGGGGGACGAAAAGCTGGAAAAGTTTTTGGCCAACCGAGATTTTTAGGCAGTAAACAAAATCTCTGGGTGGTGTGGCTTCTGAGGGTGGTGGGGGTGTGTGTGTGTTTGTGTGGAGAAATGCCCGTTAAAATTTAGCCACTAAAATGTAACCATTGTGTCAGTATTGGAAAACATATAAAAATTCATTGAAATAGGTAGAAATTTTGCATAAGCTTATTATATTCAATGTGTTGCTTAGCAGGCTAGAGGTCGACAGTGAGTGTAAAACGTTGTACTATAACTGTATCAAGCGGTGTTATAAATTATCATGTCTATGCAAGTGTTCCAATTCCACATTCCTATTGTATATCTTGCACAAAATGTAGGCACAGATGTTATATATTCTTATTCAGCATCAACAGCGGAGTCGATCTAGCCATGTCCGTTCGTCTGTCCGTCCGCATGGATACCTAGATCTCGGTTTGGTTGGTTTGTTTTTGTGATAAAGTATAACAGACAGCTTTTTGCCTTAAGGCACAAAATTAGTGAGTAAAAGAAATTGTCTTTGTTAAAATAAACGTGATCAATTATATTTGGGTAAATAATAAAGCGAGTTTACCAAAACCGGATTAAATTTAAAACAAATTTTGGTCAATTTTTGTCACAGCAATAATGAGAAACCAAGCAGTTTTTGCTACAATGCTTGGCTACAGCCTGTGTAATTTCAAGCACAACATTGTTGACCACCTTAAATTGTGCATGCTGATGCACACTTGCACGAATGCCTGACGCTGTGAACACTGTAACATATTCAAGTGAAAGTTTCTCTTCTCTACTTGCTGAAAATGTTCTTACATTATTCGTAGGCCGGGATATGCAGTGTTCTATTGGGTTGGATTGGGTTATAGTGTTGGTTCTGCAATTGCTTGGAATCGACGTACTCTGCGTCTATCAGTTTCTATGACTGCTTGCTGACTTTATCGTTGCTCTGCTGGTTGTAATTTTGCACAACTTCGGAAGCATCTAAGACCTCATAAAGTATATATATTCTTGATCAGCATTAACAGACGAGTCGATCTAGCCATGTCCGCCCGTCCGTCTGTATGAACCACTAGATCTCGTAGACTGTAAGAGCTAGGGAGACCCAATTTGGTATGTAGACTTCACTTGTGGGGCGTCAAATCAAGCAAAACTTTATATGTTCCACAAATTTCAATGCGTTTGTATATGTATAAGCTTATAATCTACAGATTTGCCAAGTTTTGTTAAGATGGGATAATAATTGTAGACAGAATCTTAAAAAATCATTTTGTACGAGAACTTTTGAGTGCGTCGAATATTGAATAAATGCTGAGTACGCGTATCTCATAGTCGAAATATGTACTATAACATTCTTACTTGTTTTAATTACCTCCGTAAACGAGGCATTCAGATGCCAACCAGCATGTGTATGTGTGGTCAATACTATCACACTTTGCACACACAATCTCAATGATGCTTGATGCCTACAAAATCAGATTGAATTTGAGTCCTTCAGTTTTTAAAAGCTCTTTCTCCTATTTAAGTCTGTAAACAGTAGGCGAAACAGAAACATGTCTTGAAAAAACTCAAATAAAGACCAATGCTTCACGTTGGATATAAAGGAGATATATGTTAAATTCGATATAAAATCCGAAAAATAAACCCACCATCAACCATCATGTGGTGTCAGAGAGTTGTTTAACAGAATCAAAAAGACACATGTAGACAGATAAATTGGAATCTAAACATGGGAAAGTGTAGAAGTGTAAGTAACTGTGTCTGCTTTCGGTTGCTTCCTTAAGAGCAGCGGCACAGTCAGTCCTGAAGCAGTCAGTGTTGGCTAACCACAGAAGTACATGGCTATTAAAACAAAAAAGAAGGAATTTGTTTTACTAACTTTGTATTTGTTAAACACTGGCCACTCTTTAACCGCGACCTGCCTGCTCTCCGCTCTTCTATGCTATTTAATTTCCTTTTGTTTCTGCATATTTTTTTCAAGCACACTTGCACAGATTCTCCATTTGCCGCGTTCGCCACTGCTGCAGTCTGCCTCCAAGTTTTCCTCTCCTCCAGACTGGTCTGTTGCTGCTGGTTTTGTGTGTTCGTTTTGCCACATACAACACCTTTTCCATTTGTTTCGTGCGGTTTTGCCTTTTTTCGACATTTTCTTAGCCAAAAGTGCAAAAAGTCGTGGGGTGGGAGGGGGTTGGCAGCGCTTCAGCTAAGCCGAGGCAACCACTATTACGTATACGCCCAGGTGTATGAATTGCATGCAAATGATTTTGAAAGAAAATAGAAAAGGCAAAACACTTGGGGCGAGTGAGCTGGAAAAGCATTTCAAGAAATTTAAGTTTTTTGGATAAGAAAATAATAGAAGAAGAAATTATGAAACGCTTAAACTGTGAGATCATGGCTTATGAAAGTACATATCCCAATATTTTTGTGCATTTGCGACTAATCAGAAACGGCTGCGGGCTGTTAGTGAGGCCAAATATTCTAGCCAAGAATCGGTTTTCTTTTGTCGGCTCGCCAGAGGCATGTTTGGCCCAAGTCAAACGTGGGACCAAGGTCCAAAGGACAGAAGTAGCCAATTCAACAAGGAGCAGGAGCATTGCTTTTGTAAGCCTTGCCAAGGCTTCTCTGCCGCCGCTGCTGCAGTTGTCCCGCAGGCAGGCAAACATGGTAACGGTGGGAGCCCATTGCAGCTTCACACAATTGCCAGAGGAGAGCAAAGGGAGTTGGGGGCACAGGAAGCAAGGCAAAGGGAGCTGCAAAAGGCAAATTGCGTCTGCTTCAGCTGCAGCTTCCGCCCATCCCCTTCCATTCCACACAGTTCGGAGGCGATGCGTTAAAGTGCTGCATGCTTCTTCAATTTTCCAGCTCCTGCTCTCTCTCTCTGAGCTGGCTCTGCATATTTTTCAATAAGAAAAATATTATGTGAAACGTCGTATATCACATCAGTTTATCTTTGGCTTACACTTTTTTGGCAAGCGATTGACTTTAGACTGGCTTAACGCCAAGGCTAAGCTCCGACCGCTTAGCAAATGTCTGCAAATTGTTAAAAAAAATACTCAAGAAAAGAAAATTGTACTTTCCCACATGCGAAGCTTAACAAAATATATAAAAGAAATTTTAAGATAAATGCAAAAATAATTTCGAAAAGGAAATGAGAAAATCTGAAGAAATTGGGAGACTAAGTCAGTCTGGCGCTACACATTCTATATAAATATTTCTATAAGAATTTGCATTTGAAACAGTCTGAAGAAGAAAGAAAAGCTAGCTGCGGCTTACCATTCACATTTTAAATATATAGCCGATCTAGATCAAATCTGGATGGAGTGAATACAAGGGATACAAGACAAATTTGCTTTAATTTAGATGAAAAATAGAAGAGTTATGTTTGCTATATGGGAGCTATATGATAGCATTGTCCGATCTTGATCAGATCAGGTCAGTGCACGTGGGGTTTGATTTGTAAGAAAACCAGAAAAGTTGTGCTACTTCATTCTGGAACAATCGATTACATGGTGGCTATCTAATATAGTTTTCCGATCTTGATAAAACTTGAACTTGACCAGCGTGCAGACAAAGGAAGCAACTGGTAAAAATTTCAGCTTTGTAGCTTTTAAGACTTCTGAGATCTTTGTGTTGAAACAGACGGACGCACAGACGGACAGTCGTACACGGTTATATCGATTCCTCTTGTCATGCTGATCAAGAATAAAATTGAAAATGCTTACTTCTATGCGTTGCATTGTGTAAATGGTATACAAATGCCTTACCGCGCCATAAAGATGCCATTACACATTTATAAAATATATTTAGAATATCGTTCGGTTTCGATAATGTGATGATGTCATGAGAGTAAAATTCTTTTTAACTGTCTTTTGTCATTAAGGAAATTTAAAAATAAATAGACTATAGATATTAAATCTCCTAATTTTGTACCCTGAAATGGTCTACATATACTACTAGGTCTACATATACTACGAGCCTAGTTCAAGGAAATATTTAAAATTTGTTTATATATTTACATTCTCATATTGTAGATTTTCCCCAAAATCTTTTTCAATTTCTAAACAGATGTTTCTCATTAATAGCGGAAGGTAGAGGTTTCATTTGCATAACACTATGTTCTGATAAATATTAATCAGTTTTCTCAGAAAATTGCATTTATTTACTATCAACTTTTGTGTATTGATATGAACAAGCTAGGAGCTTTCAGGTGAAGAGGGTTAAAGGGATAAAGGGAGGTTAAAGTTAGAAGATCTGTATAATGCATTACGCTCCTGCAGTTTTTTCTGGCAATTGAATAATGAAGATCTGCGATCTTTTAAGAGGCAAAGTTGATAACATAAATACGATCACTTTTCCTAGCTTTTCTTTGCCTCATCTAGTCTTACACAAGCTACTATGATTGAGAAAAGCAGTAAGGCAAAGGATGATGCTGATGTGGAAGAGGACGAGACACACCAAGGCCTGAAATAGTATTGAAGATGCCAGAGAAATAGAAACCCTTCCCTAAACATATAGCAGAAGCCCTCAAGGACATCAAAGCCCTTAAATCTGAATCGTCCTAAGCCTGATGTCGGTCAAATTAGTGAGCTTGCATTCAGGAATCCATATGAATTGTCCGACCAAATTGCCAATTGAATTTGAGTGAATGTGGCCAGAAAATGTCTGCCCAGACAGTGAGTGGTACTATCATAAGCCACTGAAGGTCATCTGGCTCAACAGAGAATATCCACAAAAAAGTCCGTCAAGCCAGGGGGAGTTCACAATAATGTTTGCTGATCCAAGAGGAAATCTTAGCAAGCTAAGTTATCAGCTAATTGGTTAGGAGAACTATGCAGATGAGTTGCCCGCGCTACTTAGTTGTCATCGTCGCATAGCATCTGTTGAGCCCACACTTAACTTTGCTCACAGCAGAGACGACAGCATAGACAGACGGACACGGCCAGATCCACTCGATACTGATCGAGAGGTCGGACTGACTTTGACAACTCCTAGCTTAAGAGTTGGCGCCAGTGTCAAGAAATATGATATATAACACGACAGACGAATGTATTTCCAGCGTATTTATACCAAATATACGTAAAATTTTCAAAATTTCTTTTTTGCTAAAAAGTCAAAGTATTCAATCAAAAATTCTAAAGAATATTTTATTCCATATTTATACAAAAAAATTCATTGAATTATAAAAAAAGAACAATAAATAAATAAAATTAGAATTTAATTAAATGCTTTAAAAAGTTAATGACGCCATTTTAAATTGCTATAATTGCCGAGCAATTAGTTTGTCAAGCACTAATTAAAATTGTGGCAACAACAACAACAACAATAATAATAATAACAAAAAAAAAAATAAAACGAAAAACAATTGCTTAATGCTTAAAATTCAAAACATACCAAAAACTCTAACTATGACTATGAGAGTGCCTATATGTGCATATACATATATATATATATATATATATATGCGATTTGTTGCACAAATGAAGTTGCCAGCCGTGTTGTTGTTGTTGTGCGTGAGAATTTGCATAGTTTTCCTGTGGATAGTTGAGATGGGGGAGAACGGGGCGGTGGCCGCTGAACGGTTGCTAAAAATTAACAAACATTAACATTGTTATGAGATAAAACCGAGTACCATGTACCGATGCCCCTCCCCTTCCCCAGCATTTCCTGCCGCGTGTGCCTCGTGCAAAATGCAAATAAAATGTTTGCCAACTATTATGCAATTTAACTATTTTGCGGTTTATCTCGCTGGATTGCCCGTTTGTTACTACAATTGTTGTAGTTCTTGTTGTTAGAGTAAATGCTGTTGTTGTTATTTGTTATTTGTTGTTGTTGTTGCTGCTGCTGCTGCTGCTGGTGCTGCTGCTCGTCTAGATTATTGTCCCTTTGCCAGCACAGGACTTCCTTCCTTCCTTCCTATTCGCTGAGCTGACATGGCGCTGCAGCTGCAGCTGCGGTTTTTCGGGTTTGTAATTGCGCCTCACCCCGTGTTGGCTGTTGGCTGCTGGCCCGCTCCCCACCTCATCACTGCTTTTATCTCATCATCAGTCCTTGTTGATGATTATGTTGTTGATGCTGCTGCTGCTGCTCCTGCTGCTGCACATTAACTCTGGCTAGCAGCAATTACGACCGAGCCCAAAAAATCTCAACGCCATATGAAGTGAGCCGCTCCACAAATTTTGCGCCACCACAGCCAGAATGAGAACCAGCTCCCTGCTTCCAGCTTCCGTTTTATGAGTAGTAAGTAGTACACATATTATTATTATTATTATTATGATCATTATGACTATGATTATTATTATTATGACAGAAGGCTGCAGGCTGCCACAAGTGCGGGCCGCCGCCATTCAGTTAACAACCGAATCAGAAGCAGGAGCCACAGTCACCAAAACAGCAGCAGACAGCAGCAGCAGCCTCCTTCCTCATTTGCCGGAGCTGCCAATTTTCATGTAAAGCCTTACGCTGGCAGCCTGTTAATGTGGTTGTTAGCTTGTCCTTACACTTCTACTCTGCGGGTAGTTTTGACCAACTTAAGCCAGATGGCTTCTACAACTTGTGAACATACAAATGCAAACATATGCCTTGCTAAGCAGGACAATTGTAATTTCTTATAACAATTTCTTAGAAAGTGTGTTGTTGTCATAAAGTTAGGGTATTTCTATATTCGTCTACTTGTAAGAGTGCCTTTAACTAGCCCTCCTCATGTAGGCCTGGTCTTCTTTTTTAGTTAATATGGTTTTTGTTGTTGTTCTTGTTGCCTGGTTGGCTGCTTGTCGACGTTGGCAAGGATGCGAGCGAGCTTTCGCTCATGGCACTCATGCACTACTCCAGGCCCAGAACCAGGACCAGGCCCATGCCCATGCCCAGCCAGGGCTCCTTCATGCATTTGTGCCTTTTGTAATCACGCTAATAACTTGACTTTCGAAAGTAATTAGCCACATTGCGCTTTTGGGAAGGCAGCTGAGAGTCTGAGCAACTGAGAGCCAGCCTGCGTCCTGTTGTTGTTAAACGTTGTCGGGCTTCGCCATGTCTCGCACATTTTTCCAGTTTTGGTAACCAAAACAAACCCTGGCTGGCCCTGGCCACTGGCCACTGGGCACTGGCCACTGGCCGCAGACCGCAGACCGCCAAACCTAAGTCTGGCCAACACTTTGCCTAGAATGAAACATGACAAGACAAGAAACAAATGCAAAACATTTCACAAATGTTGGCCAGCTGGCCTGGAACTGGCATGGGCCTTTGCTCTGCTCTGGGACTCTACAGTTTCAGTTTCTGTTGCCTACTTTTTTGGGCCATTTATGTTGTTTTTGTTTTATTTTTTAATGTTTTGTGTTTTGCGTTTTGCGTTTCTCTGTGGCAAATATTTCATTTATCTCTGTCTCGATTTTTGGCCACTTAAATACAACTGCCACGCCCAATTTTGTGGGCGACTCAGAGGGGCGCCGGTTTGTCGTTTTATTTAAACCAAAATGCTGAGCTGCTTTGTAACAATTGCTGGCATCATTTTTACCCAACAACTAAAAAAATAAAACCTAAATCTCACAAATATTCAAGTTCTACAAAATTTCTATGAAGTTTGATATTCAAACACAAGTGTGTGTGCAAATGGAAACTGCCAGTTCATGTGCAAATATTTTAAATGACAATTTTGTGGACCTCACAAACACACAAGAACAAAGACCATTTAAAAACGGAAAAAGGAAGCAAAATAACCATAACTATACATGCACATTGTTTATATACAAATCTGCACACGAGTATGTTTGCATTTTGGCCATCTCAAAGGCTTTATTTAAAAATGATTTGAAGCCATTTATGGTAAACAAATGTGCGGCTTCAAAGGTAAAGTCTGCCTGGGGAATTGGATTGCAGAATCTCCTCAGATTTATTTATAATGTTTGGAATATTTTGAATTGGAAATAGCAAGCGACTTTAAGGAAATGTTATCCTTTAACTTTAGAATCGCAATAAGGACGATTTGTGTTCATGTTGTGCTTGAATTTAACAAAGATTCACAGAAGGTGCATAGGTTTGTAATCTCCAGCTACCTGCACTCCAGAACATTTACAGTGGGCTGTTGGGACAACTACTCGACTCGACGAGTAGAAGTATCCAATCAGGAGTGCCCCAAGGCACTGTCCTAGGACCTATTTTATACAGTCCTTACACGACCCGGATTGGTCTCGAATGAGAATTGGAATACGGATCTGGATGAGGTGCTTAACAAACTGGAAGAAATAGCGGATGCCGTGGCTGCATGGGCCCAAAGTTGGTGCATAACCATCAATGATTCATATACTCTGCAAGAAACCATGCAGATCCCCAAGCATATTAGGCACTCTCAAGGACTCGCACTGCTACCTGGCAGTAAACCTTGAGAAGTAGCTCACTTATAAGCAGCATGTGACACCGATTAGCTTCAAGATAAAGGGCATAATAAAGAAGCTTGCCTGGCTTCTAAACGAGCGGAGCAAACTGGCTCTAAAAACAAGGTGCTGATCTACCAGCAGGTGGTTGCACCTGTCATTGGATACACCTAAGCAATAAGGGGATCCTATTCCAATTTATTCCTTCTTTAGTAGAGTAAACGAGTAAAGCTTCTAAGACCCCATAAAGTGTATATATTCTTGATCAGCATCAACAGACGAGTCGATCTGGCCATGTCCGTCTGTCCGCCTTTATGAACACCTAGATCTCAGATACTATAACAGCTAGAGTTACCAAAATTTGGTATGTAAACTCCCTTTGTGGGGCGTCAGATCAACTTTGTTTCAGAATTTTACCCTGGCCCCTCCCACGAGCACGTAATCTACCGATAATCTATATTTCATTAAGATCGGCTAATAATTGTAGAAAAAGGGGTGAAAAATGTTGTATGAATTATGTGTTAGCTCTGATCGATTCCTGTCCAAAGCTCTCGAGCCTGAGAATGATAAAATGCGAATTATAACCATAATACCAAAAACACGAAACCTTAAAACTAATGGTTGAGCTGTGGAAGACTTCTGAATGTAGAAACATTGCCTTAATGTCACGGACACTGAAGGATGTGCCAGCTTTTTTCGATTCAAGCTCTTGGGCCTGAGAATACTAGAGTACGAGTATAAAAAGTCCCTCCGAATCATCTTTAAGTCAAAGTGAGTGAGAGAACGACTCCGGCTACTCAGTATATAGTATAGTTCAGATTGGTCCCATATACCTGGAAAAAATGCAAACGCCTCGCGCTTTCCGGGAGGAAAGCATTGAGAACAAGTATCATGACGTCAAAGTCAAGGACATTTACCGCTGGCTTGAGGATCCCAACTTATTTGAGACAGGAACTTGTTTGAGACAGCATCACGATCTTGCACGAGTGGAGGAAATTCAATGGAAAGCCTGGAACTATGCAAAGTACTGCTTTCCTTTGCAGCATAGCAAGTACTTCTATTACTTTATGAACAGGGGCCAGCAAAACCAGAGTGTAATGTACCAGCAGACGTCGGTAAATGAAGTAGCAAAGGAATTCCTGGATCTGACCCCCTGACCTATGGACTGAGTGAGAGGACGAAGGACAACAAGGGATTCTTCTATTCAAGATAATACAAATAAGAAATATAACAACAATGATACCAAAAATACTAAATCTTAAAGGTAATGCCGTTGAAAAACGCCGTGCAAAACTTCTCAACGTTAGCTTACCCTTCAAATTTCGAGTGTCGCAGAGAAAGACTCCGGTGTTTTCGTCTGACAAAAATTACAAATTTCTAGGGTTTTTAATTTATATTTAGAACTAGCCAGTTTTAGCCGGCTTTGCTCGGTTTCACTATTTGTTGCATCTCCAGACAGCTCAAACAATGCATGCGAAAGACAATGATAATGTGTGGAATCTTCAAGGACTTACTTTATTTAATATAGCTTATAACTTACACTTAATTATCAGCCTGTCTGACCTTTACTTTAGTTATAATATTTACAAATTATTATAAGAAACTTAAAGAGCTAGGCAGATTTTACCGTCTGTTTAGAGTGCAGCCAGGCAAGTCACCATCATATATCTTTGGCCTGATCCACCAATGACGTAACCGAGGAAAGAATATTTGGGAATTCCCATTGCAATTATGACAGGCAAACATTGTTCGAAGCTAAATAAACATATCATTTGGTTCTTTATGCCAAATGACACTGTGTACATATGGGCATTTATATGGGGAAAACAAGTCCACGGTGACCGAAAAATTAAAAGTAAGCCAACATCTTTTCTATCCTTAACTAACTTGAAATGGCGAGTAATAGGGCTATAAAATTAAAGCACATGCTTTGTTTAGTTCTCATAATTTTGACCAGAGCATTTCCTCCTTACAAGTGACGTTTGCAAGTGTAACGATGCAGGCGCACTTGTATCACTAAATCACTATACCAACAATCACTAACGAGGCAAAGAGAGCAAACCAAATCAGTTTACGCCAAAATTTTCATTTGCATTTAATGATATTTTAAAGAAACGCAACGCCATTGAAAAATCATTTAGTTGTATTACTCCTGGGCTGATTACACAGGTCTGCAAAATTAAGGTTTTGCCAGGTTTTGTCTATATACCAAATTGGGTCTCTCTAGCTCTTACAGTCTCCGAGATCTAGGTGTTCATACGGACGGACATGCCTAGGTAGACTCGGCTGTTGATGCTGATCAAGAATGTATACGTTTTATGAGGTCTTAGACGCTTCCTTCTGCCTGTTACATACATTTGCACTAATACCATATACCCGTTTATTCTAAGTACGAGTATAAAAATCAGAAATCAGATGCAGAGTACAAGTGTCTTATATATTCGGAATATCGACTATAGCGTACTTCCTTGTTTTATCCTTGATATTCGTTGTACTTTAATACAGCTCAAATTCGAGTATGTCCTTGTCACATCACGCTTGGTTTCTTTAATACTTTTGCTGCTGTTGTAAAATGATTTCGCAAAACCCCATTCTAGATTGATTAGGCTTAAGCATAAATTGGACTGATTTAATTCTGCTGAATGCCATTTAACGTTGCTGCTCCTGCTGTCCAAATTGAGAATTCTCCAAATTTCCAAACACGAACATTCCATAATCATGTTGGAATTTTACATAAACTGCCCATGCAGAGTGCTATTTAATTGCAATGCAAATTGTTATCGCATACTATTTGACTTTTTGCCAGTCGATTAAATTTTTATGCAGGCTGAAGAGTGGGCAGGTGTGTGGAGGAGGTGCTTTCTGGGTCGCGGTTCGAGGTTCTTGGTTTTGGCAGTCCGACAATTTGTTAAATGTTTATCATGTACATAATGAAAATGTATATCAAAACAGTTGAAGCATATTTCAGACCCTTCACCTACAGATTGAAGTGGCAGCGCTATGCTGTGCTGTCAAGCTTAAGCGTAATCAAGTTTGAAATTCACCCTTGATTCCATTGTTATAATCGTATTCTATATTTGAACTATATTTGAAATATGAATTCAGGAATTATATGTTCAGACTTGAACACAATATCTTATACTCTCCCAAGGACTTCATGAGTTAGCCTCGTATCGGCATTTGCAATGAAAATCTTTAACAAACATTTTGCTTACTAAATATTAGTCGACTTCACATGTGTCTACTGAGTTGCTCACTTAGGTATTCCTTCTTTACTTATCTCTAATGAATAATTTCATATATACAGGGGGATATACATATGCAGAGAGGCTTCCTCTTTCTCCATTTTTTTCGTGTGTCACTTTTGGCTAAGCCGTCACTTTCGCTTCCGTTTCTCTATGCCGCCTGTAGGTATTAGTATGAACATTAACAAGGACATTATCGCAGCTTTTGCTGTTGTTACCTTCCCCTTCCGCTTTCTCTCTAGCTGTATCTGCTGTTGAACATCATTATCTTTATCATTATGATGATTATCAACTTAATCGCAAGGCGAGAGTACACATAATGCGACACATATTGCGAAATATACACACACACACACACACATGCATACAGCGACACAAGCACACCTGATGAGTATCCATACATCGCTGCTCTCCCTGCTGCCAGGACCCCCTGCCACCGCACCACACTCACAAACACAATCACACTGTTTATAGCAGAAGGCCCGTGTCTATGCCGCAAAACTTAATTGCGCTTTAAATTTGTGTGACACGATCTGAGTGAGATAGATAGTTTAACTAAAGAGAGAGCCTGACAGAGAGAGAGATGGAGAGAAAGGGAGGTAGAGTGAAATAGAGCACACTTTAAAATAAACGAAAGCTACAACAACAACAACAACAACAATGAAATCTATGCCTCTGGGTGCACCAAGCGACAAACAAACAAAAACAACTTCATATGACCCGTCAGGGCATCATTTTTGTGCTGCGACTGTCTCTGTCTCTGCCTCTGCCTGTGCCTCTGCCTGTGTCTCTGCAGGTGTATATGTGCTTCGCATGCATGTTTGCGTGTGTGTGTTTGTCACATGTGGCTGTGTGTGAGTGTGTATGTTACTGCTGTTGCTGCCGCCGATGATACTCGCATTTAAATTAACATTATTTGCATGCGGCGTTTATAGCATAAATTTCAGAGTTCTCTCACGCTTCGCACATGACACACACAGGCACAAACAAAGCCCAAGCACAGGCACAGTGGTGCACAATAAAACGAAAAAGAATATATACAAAATATAGCGGCTGTGCATAATCAAACCTAATCTCGTTGCATTACGTTCTCACTGAATGGCGAGTTCATGATAAAGTGACGGCCATTGTAGCTGATAAAGCCAGAAAGGTGATAAAGATTCTGCAAAAAGGACATGTGCCTTGGCTTGCTCATTCAATAAAAATAAAGACCTGTCTGTCTTAAGACAAAATAAGCGCTATCATGGTAAAGTGCAAGAGTATTGGGTCATTTTCTAAGAGCAGCACAATAGCTAAATGTCAAATTCAAAGAAGCGCAGTCTACCCATACAGCTTAAAACAGCCTTTTAAGATGGAGTAGCACCGTTTACATGTCAGATCGCATTCTATTAACAAAGGCTGCTATTGGAAGTGTACTCTTAAGTACCCCCAAATCAGTAGTCCCTTTATCGGCGGAAGAGATTTCGATTCTGGAGGAATTGATACTACTTTTTGCATAGTTTGAAAAGGCGACTCCAACTTCTTTGTCAAGCAATTTAGTAACTCTATCTATGATAGCACCAGACTATTATATAATCAAGAAAATCAGAAATGCAAACTGAAAACTGATGCAGATCGAGAAGCTTGCTACGTTTTGATCAACGTAATAAAGGCTAGATTGTTGCAGTATGAGAAGCGTACTGTGACACAAGTCCACACTACTAGATTCACGATTCAAAATGGGAAGGTTTCTTCTCCAATGTAAATGTCAATGAGGCTGAGAAGGTTATAGAAAATGAGCTCTCATCGTTCAACCTAAATTGCGATTTGCTGAAATTTCCTGCCACATGTCTGCCAACAATAACTACAGCCTACTCCAGGTTCACTTCTTAATTTTTTGCAATGCAACAAATCACAGAAGGTCCGGAACAGTCGAGTCGACTTAATATTGGCCTTCGCCAATATTTTCATTCGGATAATTTGGAAGTGAGCTTGAGACCATTAGATTACTGTATTAATTAGACTAAAAAAACATTTTACATCTTTACAGATCTCCAATGATGAACATTTGCAAAAATATGTACAAATCTATGTGTTCCTGCAACATCCACGGAAAGCTGGACTTATGGTCAGCAAACAGAGGTCAGCGAACAGCCTGTGGACATGCTAATTTTTGTGAATACAAATGAATGGATCTCATATATATACAGAATTTCTTTCTTTAATTTCTATTTATAATTTGTTTATCTTATAAGAATCGATATTATCGATCTTGGGACCCCAAAAACATAAAAAAAAATCGATGTTTTTGCCACAACTAGTAATGCAGGTTCCTCTAGTATATAGAATTATTTTTAAATGTTAAATGTGAAATCTTTGATTTTCTGCTTCAAATATAACAATTCTAAAACACATGAATACGATAAAATATAATTTTTTTTTGTATTTGGCATTGCAAAAGTTGAATTTTTATTTCAGGATTTTATCTCAGTAAATATTGAAATATTTGTATAATTTTTTCACTTTCTATTTTCGCATTTGTAAACCAGTGTGCCATATGTTGGGTGTCTTTGTTTGCATTTATGTTTGTTCGGCATATCATTCACGCAGTAAATTGTTTAAATATTGCTCTGAAATGCATTTTGTATTGGGCTGCAGGGCAATTTTGGCGATAAACAACGGAGACAAAATATGGCAGGCGTGCCAAAATCAGAGTCAATTGTAAACTAACCATGGCCAAAGCTTAAAAGGCTTAAACTTAATTAGTCAAAAGTAATTTTGAAAATGTAACAATACAGCTTACTTATTCTGTTATAGAAATCTTTGTCATTCAATGATTTCAGAAATTTAATATGAAATTGATTTAATTGCAGAAGATGCTGATGGCTTAAAAGTATTGAAGATGTAATCAATTGCTCTTAAATAAGGTATATATGTATATAAAGAACAGATTTCATCTAATTTGTATGATAATTTCAGCCACATTGCTCTTTTGGTTTGATCTGAGCGCTGTTCCACAATCTGGTAGTCAGTCATTATGAATTTATTTTCAGCTTTGGAATCTGCACTTTTGCAGCAATGCGTATAAAATAAATACTTATGCTCCTTTGATAACTCTGGTTGACAATTATTTTAATGGAATTTAATTTCAAAGCGAATTAATAACAGAATATGCAACAACGCCAACAACAACAACATCAACAACAAAAGAGAAATTTCCATTAAAAAAATGAGAAAAAGAAAAATATTAAATGAAAAATATAAACTACAACTGACCTCAATGGCTATGTTGCCGGACAGACAGCATATAAAGTATAATTACAATAACTTAATCAGGTGACGCAGGCAATAAACATTAAAATACAACAACAACAACATAAGCAACAACAGCATTATGTTACAACAACAAGCAAACACACGAACAACAACATCAACAGCTGCAATGCAAAAAAAAAACCAGGCAGGAAGGCTAGCTTCGGTTTGTTAAAGCTTACGTACCATTCCCAATATAAAATATATAACTGATCTCGATCAAATCTGGTCGGTGGAGCTACAGTGGATACAAGGAACAATCGGTTATATGCTAGCTATATGAAACAGTTCTTCGATCTTGATCAGAAAAGGTTAGCGGACGGAGGGTCTTCTCAATTGGATAGAAACCAAATTTGGTTTGATTTGGAAGAAAAACACAAAAAGTTATGCTAACAAGGGTTCATTCCGGATTAATCGGTTATATGGTAGCTATATGATATAGTTGTCCGATCTGGATAAAACTCGAATTTAACCAGCTTGCAGACAAAAGAAGCATCTGGCAGCTTTTAAGACTGAGACGGACGGGCAGACTGTCATGGCTATATCGATTCCAGTTCTCATGCTGATCAAGAATATATAATTTATATATTCGAAAAGGCTTCCTTTAGTGCGTTGCAAACTTACTGTCAAAATTAATATACCACTTTGTGAATGGTATAATAAATATTGCGTTTGGTAAAATACACATGTAGTATAGTTGCATGCGTGTGTAAGTGCATGCATGTGTGTGTGTATAAATGGCTTGACAACTTTATGACCTGACCATGTAATTTAGCCTGGCAGAGTAGAGTTGTGCCTGGCAGCGCCGGCCAATTTTAAATGTCATTATTAAGTGCACTTGCTAGGCCTATAAATATTTTCTTATCACATTAATGGTTAGCACTCTCCCTCTGCGCCTCCCTCTCCCTAGGGGTCCTCATCTGCTGGCAGTTGGAGCTGCCTGTAAGCTGCTTGCTTTAAGTATTATTATTGATATTAACTTCAAACATGTAAGAAAGCTATAGTCGATATTCCGACTCAACCTCAGCGTTTATTAAATATTTGGCATTGATTTCTTCTTTCTTTTTGTTGTTTTTTTTAATGTTTTTTTTATGTTTCGCCTAAAATAGTTATCCGATCTTAATGAAATTTTGCAAATCGGTAGATTATGAGCTTAGGCACATATAAACTGAGTTTCAACTATATACGTAATGCATTCCGAATGCAATTTACTCTATTAGAGTACGAGTCAAATGTCACGCTTAAAAGCCCTTCTGCAATAGAAAACAAAATGCCACATTCACATCAATATATATACTAAAGTTTACCCTGAGCGATACAGGTCACCCAAAATCTTTAAGTTTCCTTAACATAAACTTCTTTCCTTATTGAAACCTTGAAATGGTCAGAAGTTCCTAACTTCTCTCGAATATTCTTCTATCGTTTTTCTTTTTATCGATACCTTACAGTGTTTTATATGTGTAAAACGATAGTTTTTCTAATAATATAATGTATGATATATGTACATTTATAGGCGATATGACGGTTACGTTCATATAGTATACAAAAATATTTTAAAAAAATTGACAAAGGTTTCATTGGTGTTCTAGAAACTCCCAGATGTGTTTTACAAATAGATATTTACAGAAGTCTCTTAAAGTCTATACGGGATTGTACAGGCGGTACAGTATTTATTGAATGTTTTCTATTTCGTTGCTAAATACCAACTTTCACTGTACTACTTTAAGAGATTACTAAGGTATGAAGAATTTCTCTTTCCGATGCAATCCAAAATGCCACATGCACAACGATGCAAACATTATAGCTTAGAGAAGCCCATCCACGACTCAAACCAAAACTTTTACAAATAGATATTTACAAAAGTCTCTTAAAGTCTCTTCTAGACGGGATTGGAGGCCGTTTAGTATTTATTGAATGTTTTCTATTTCGTTGCTAAATACCAACTTTCACTGTACTACTTTAAGAGATTACTAAGGTATGAAGAATTTCTCTTTCCGATGCAATCCAAAATGCCACATGCACAACGATGCAAACATTATAGCTTATAGAGAAGCCCACCCACGACTGAAACCAAAATTGTAAAAATCACTAACACCTGATTTCGCAGTGTCTTCTAGTAGGGATTATCATCTATAGCATTCTCTTAATTTTTATCCTTTTTAATAAATATATATTCCCATCACAATGCATGAATAACATCAATTAAAACAAAGTCTTTCAATTGATTTACTTCTGCTCGGTGATTTTCTATAAATTTTCTGGTTTAACCGTTTCAAAACGAATTCAACCTGAAACGAATGTCAATTGCCAAGGCTTAGAAGATTTCTCAAACTGTCCGAATCGCTGAGCAACTTTTTGCTTGACTGCAGGCGGTTACAGTGCCCGGCTGGGGTTCCTTGCAGTTCCTCACAGTTCCACTTCAATATCAACGTCATTTTGTATCAATTACATTTTAACAAGTTTTCTATGGATTTGAAAAACGAAAGACCGAAAAGCGAAGAGGGCACAAATATGTGTGGAGGAGCGCTTTTACACGCACATTTGAAATATTTTTCGTGCAATTTTTTGCTGCAAGACGGAAGACAGACGTACAGGAAACGGCAAGCAGGCAGGCAGCAGGCAGGCACAACGTTTTATCACGTATTGACGGTTGAGTGCCCAAAAGGTTTGACCTGCCCCCGGATTCCCCGCCGCCACGAACACCAACACACACACACACCAACCCTCTGCCACAGCAGTGGAAGTGGAAGTGGAAGGTGCTCGACGGCTTGGCTTCGCTCGTTTTAGATTGCAGTCGAATTTTTTATATATCTTGTGTTTTTTTTTTCCATTTCTTATTTTTTGTGAAACTTTTGCTGCCTTGAGCAAAGATTTTGCTCTGCTGGCTTGCACGTCTAAGCGTCCATTAAAATGTTGCTGCTGCTGCTGGCCTAGGCCAAGCGTTTAAATGAAATGCCCCGAAAAGTATGCTATGAAAACTTTTGGTGCGCAAGCAAAGCGAGTTCGAGTTGGAGTTTTATTTTGTTTGAATTTAAATTTTGCTCAAGTTAAGTTTGCATTGTTTATATTTTGCACTATGCAGAGGCAAAGCCAATTATTTCAATTAGTTCATTATTGTGCCTGATTGACTTGTCTTGTCTTGGGTTTAGCCAAAGAAAACTTTGGTGCGCGCAGGATACGACCGGACAGAACATTTTCCCCCCAAAAAAAGTGAAACAAGAAGTTTTTGCTACAAAGTGTAAAATTGTGCTAATTAAATTAAAAAGTAAACACAACAGCAACCCCCTCCTCCTTATGTTAGTTTAAGTTTACGCTGAAATTTTTATACTCGCGCTTTATTTAAACGACTATTTAAAGTATGTATATTTTTGATCAGCATGAACGTCTGTCCGTCCGGATGAACTATAAAAGACTATAAGAGCTGGAGTCACCAAACTTAGTATGCAGACTCCCTTGGTGTACAAGCAGATCAAGTATGTCTTAGAATTTTAGAAATCGATAAAGTTTTTATGTTTTCCACAATTTTGAACAGATTCAGTTCAACTCGGTTTAGATATGTGTAAGCACAGAGCCCTTCCGATCTTCAGAATAACATTAAGATCGGATAAGAACTGTAGACAAAATCACTAAAAATGTTACCATGAAATGTATTTAAAAATATATTTAATCAAATATACATATATAAGCATGCACAGTCCTAATAAGTAGCCGGAAGAAAGTGGAGACAGCTCACGTTAGTGTGGCAGGCACGATTGTCCAGTCCAAAAGGGCAATCAAGTTATGTTCAACACGAGAGGCACAAAACAATGGAGGAGGATCCTTCTGTCCAGCGTGACAAGAGCAACAATGCTATATACGGCTCTAGTCTGGCTAAATGCGCTCCAGTCGACCAGCTATAGTCGTGGCATTTTGGAAACGCACCGTCTGGGATCCATTCGGATCCGCAGCGTCTTCAGGACCGTATCGGACGACGCAGCCCATATCATAGCTCCTTAGCGGGCATGGCTGCTTTCGTAGTTACCTGCACCGTTTTGGACACGAGCTTTCAGAGGAATGTACATGGTGCAGCCGAGGAGTGGTGTCTGCGAAGCAATGCTTCACGGCCGTACCGCAGAGGGAAAGCCCCGCCTCATCCAAATATACATACATTTTTATAGTTTTTATAGTCTTATAGTTTTTATCTTTAATCGCCTAATGTACATAGCCAAACTAGAGACTATAACGTTCTTACTTGTTTGACACTCAGCTGGTTGGTCAGAAATCAAGAATAGATGGGAAATGCTTATGAAATATTTCTTTGGAAATATGATCGCCTAAGAAAATTTAGCATGAATCTAAAAGTTTGCTGCGTTGGTTGTTATAAGCGTCCTTTCGTCTCACATATAAATTGATATATTTTGTAGCGTACTTTTAGTATCGCCAGGTAAATGCATTTCCATGCAAACTTTTGACCCACGTCCAAATCTATATCTCCCAAAATACAGTCTGAGTCTTCACCTACGCCACAGAATCAGCCTGCTAGATCTTATGACAACGTGCAGCATGCTCTTTTCCAATCAGTCAGAACACAGAGATTTACGTACAGCATAAATACAAGCGAATAAGCGACAACTTCTTAAGCAAATAAATGTTGTATAAGAGTGTACACATACACACACATATACCCCGTTAGGTCTGCTTCATGCGCTAGACAGAAGTTTTCCGTTTGCTGGCCAAGCGGAAATCCTTTTTTCAAGCCCTTTTTCTGTTCGGCAGCGGCCAATATTTGCGGTAGATAATCGGTTTCTGGCGGCCTTTGTTTTCTTTTTCTTTAGCTGACGCAGCTCAAACTTTGCTTGAGTGAACTTTGACCGCAGGCCGTTGGCTGAGGAAGGCCTTGCAAATGAGCAAACATATCCGCAGTCGGCATCCGTATCGAATTGTTGGAAATCCTTTCATTTTTCCTGATGGTACAAAATATAATTTGATTTTCACATTGGGACCGAAAGGTTCTGGCGGGAGGCAGGATTGGCGAGGGTGATATAACGGTAAGGATAAGAAAGCAGCCATTGAAGTGTCGTAAAACGTCTTAATTATCTTAAGCTGCTGTTTATGAATGAAATAGTGTTGGCAACGCCATGCACTATAGTGTTTTGTTATCCGAAATGTCTCTGTATTTGGAACTACCACTAAAAGCTTTTCCAAGTTTTTCTTTTGTATTTTTCCTTGTTACCTTCCCCTCGCCTCGCCTCGTCTCCCTGTCTGCCCTATTCGCTTAGCCTTTTAATCGAATTAATTGTATTAAAAACTCTTCAAGTATTGTCATGCTGTCCTGCTGATAAAACACAGAGCTAGGTGGCCGGCCAGCTAATCCAGACACAAAGGCTGTTTGTGTCCTGTCGTGGCCTGGCTTTCGTTTGGAAATTGAAATTGCACATGAATGGCTTCCATTATGCGTACAATTTTCAGTGCCTCGAGCCAGGAGCAAGGCCACTGGGTGGGCATAGTGAGGGGCGCATCAATCAATCTATTAAATGCCTCTAATTGATTTACATTGTTGAAATGGAAGGTATAGACAGAAAGAGAGATAACTACAGATGCCTGAAATGAATGAATGAACGAAAGAGAGAGAGAGAAAAAGATGGAGAGATTGATAGAGAAAGAGAGGGAGGGAGACATAAACACTTGAAATGTCAATGCCAGACTTTGACAGAAGTTGCTTCAGAGGAGGAGACGATATAAAGTCTATTGAATGGCTTCATAACAATAAGAAAATATTTATAAATCTTCCAGTTGAAAATCGTAACAAAATATTATTATAATGAAGCTGCACAGCCAACTTCTAAATATTTAAAAAAAAATTATAAAAATGGCTTAAAAAAATTTGCCAACACTCAGTTAAGCTTGGAAAAAGACATGTCTGCGATGTGATTGCTGAGTTGATGGGCAAGGGGTGGTGGTGGTGGTGGTGGTGTTGGTGTTGGTGTCCCCCTCCTGGGGCATTCCTGAGAGAATGCCACAAAAGCAAATTGCATTTTATACATTTTAATTCGCACATTTATGGTTTTCCATGCAAAATGAAAACGAAAATGAAAATTGCTCAAAAGCAAAGCTAGGAATTGTGTAGACCAGGTGTGTGTGTAGAGAGTTCTACAGAGAGTCCCAGAGTCCTATAGCTAGTTCTAGTCCTCACACAAGCACACACACACATACACATACACACGCATATATGCACACAAATGCATGCAAAATATAATAGAAATAATATGCACTTTATATGCCACAGGCACAGTTCAAGCAAAGAGAGTGTGAGCTGCTGCAAGGACTCGCCGGGATCTGTGGCTGCTGTAGCGGCGGCTGTTGCCATTGCCAGAGCCAGAGCCAGAGTCAGAGCCAGAGTCAGAGCCTCATTCTATTTCTGATTCAGTTTTTGTGCCCCTCGGAATGTCAGCATATTGTGTGATGTGTTATGGACATGCTGGCTTGGCTTACTCGGCTGGCATTTCACAGTGAAGCCAGCGTAAAACTGACACATGGTATAAACTATATATAGAAAGTTATATTTCTCTCTCTCTGCTTTACTTGTGTTCATTCAGTTCCAGTCAATAAAACCGTAGGCACATATTTTTCTTTTAAGCAGCCTATTGCTCTGCTGTTTGATTTGTCTTTGTTGTTGTCCGTTCTCTTTCGGTTTGATTCTGAGCTTATTGTCCAACTGCTGACGTCGACATGGGTCTATTCTTCTTTTGATGAGAAAGTCATGGCAAAGTATATTTTTTCAAGTTTTTCAAACATTTTTTGTAACATTTCCAGCTATATGGAGCTTCACTGTACCGCCCGGATGCCCCTCAGAACATTTTTTGTGGCGGCCATTCTTCTGTTTGTTTCGCTTTGTGTGCCGGGCGTCGTGCTTGTGTGGCGTAGCTTAACTTCAACTGTTGTGTCTGTTTATGTGTGTGAGAGAGAGTGTGTCTATGTGTTGGATGCGCTCCTGTATGACTGCAACTAAATTTGCATGTGTGACGGTCAGTCAAAGTCCCCCGAACCCCGCTCAACAACAGGCCCTCGCCGTCCTTTAGCAGCTGTGTGAAAAATGTAATTTCAACGTTATCCTGACGTAATGCCAACGTTATCTGCTTTTGCACAAGCCCGGCTTGGACACGGCTAGTCAGAATGAGTAAGAGAGATAGAGAGAGAGAGAGACGGAGATGCAGAGGGGGATAGAGAAAGAAAGAAGGTGGGGGTGGGGGTGAGGGTGAGAGAACTATAAAGCTAGGTTATGCATGTTGTTTTTGTTGTGTTAGTTGCATTTTCTGTCGCCCTAAAATGTGAATATGCTTTACAGTTGACTTTCAGTCGGATTTCTGCATGCCTCCCATCACTCCTTTTCCACTCCTTTCCCACTCCACCCCTGCAACCCTTCTCACTATTGGAATTTACTTTATATTTATTGCATACATTTTGATGTTTAGAAATTTTTGTTTTGAATTTTAATTTACTTGTCCGGTGCTGTGCTGTGCTGTCCTATCCCATCCTGCTGTGAAAAGGACAGTGGACAGCCGGCTGTCAACAGCAACAAAGCATAGACAGGTGTGTTTTAGTTAAGGTTTTAATAATAATAATAATAATACCCATAATGGATTTGCACAAAAACTGTCAACAAAATTGAAGGCTACAAATTTCATCATCCGCAACTGCTGCTACCTGTCTCTCTCTCTCTTTCGCAGGCGCCCCAAGTCTCTAGGGAAAACTTCATAGTGCGATTGAAGTGGAGAAGGGCAGTCTATGGTTAGATGTGGAGCTAGAAATATTTTAGAATTATAGGAAGTAAATATGCATACAATTAAGAATGCCTTGTAAATGCTAACTCAAACATCCATCGCTAAATGAATGAAAGTGAATACTGAATCCACTTTAACAGAAATGAGCAGAAATTCAAAAGAACATTCATATCTAAACAATAACTACTAAGTGAATGTTGGATACAATTAGTATGAACTCGAACATTTCCATGGTATAATATGATAATGGCCAATTAGCACTCTGCTCACCTGTCACCGTTCTATCTTGAACTCTGATCATCGTCAAAGCCATGGAACAAATATTGAAAACAGCCCAAAAAGGGTATGAGATTGCGCATCTCTGTCCTCAATGGAACTATCTTGTATCTTACATCTCATAACTTACTGCCGTTATATTGTCGGTGTCACGGTGCTCTCTTTGCGTGGTCGCTACTTTTGGCTCAACGCCTGAATAGCTCCCTCTTTGTACTCCTTGTCAGCCGCTGGTGCCAGAGGAGCATTCAGTTAACCTTGCCAGGAATGATGAGGAACAGGCCAATGCATTTGGAAGCTCGATTCACACCTCACGAATGTGCTGCGTTGGAGCAGTTCAGACACAAGATCGTCAACAGACACCGTTGCAGATGTCACTACCAATTAGGCCAATCAGGGTTGAGGAGATAGCAGAGGTAATCAAGTCTTTACCTTCAGACAAGTCCCCTGGCATCGATAGAGTCTGCCATGCCACACTAAAGGCCCTGCCAACTCGGGCGATACTGTACATAACACTCATTTTTAACGCTATACTGAGGCTACAATTTTTTCCAAAACAGTGGAAGATGGCAGCGATCCTCATGATCCATAAGCCAGGCAAATTGGAAGTCGATCCTGAGTCTTATCGTCCATAAGTATGCTGCCTACAATATCAAAGGTATGGGAGAGGCGATATATTAACTGCTCACCAGTTTGGATTTCGGGAGGGACACGGCACCGTGGAACAGGTCCATAGATTGCCGAGGCACATCCTACAGGCTTTTGATGACCTTGAGTACTGCAATGCCGTCTTTATTGACGTGCAGCAAGCTTTTGATGGGGTCTGGCATGATGGACTATTATGCAAAATAAAAGCGCTCCTACAAGCACGCTACTATGGTCTCCTTCTGTCCTATCTGGAAGGACGTGAATTCAAGGTCAGAATCAGGGACACCTACTCGACACCTTGCCAAATGAGAGCTGGAGTTTCGCAGGGCAGCGTTCTGGGCCCGATGCCTTACTCGATATATACTGCTGACCTACCTAGCCCTGACGATGACTACATGGAGGCACCCTCGAAGGCTCTTATTGCAACCTATGCGGATGATATTGCTGTCCTTTACAACTCTTAATGCCACTTCGAAGCAGCAACTGGACTTCAGGGCTATCTAGATATTCTGGCAGAATCTGCAGATCAACCCCATGAAGACGACTTACCCTTGCTTCACTCTAAAAAAGGTAATATCGGGCACTCCACCTATTCAGCTGGAGGGAGTTACACTGGAACAGCCATTGCAAGCGAAATACCTCGGAATCACATTGGACAAACGCCTTACTTTTGGGACACACCTGAAATCTGCGGCCAAAAGGTGTGGGCGAAGGATGCAACAAATAAGGTGGGTGATAAATAGGAAAAGAACTATGTCACTTAGACCTAAAAGAGCAGTCTATGTGCATTGTGCTGCCCCGATCTGGCTTTACGGGGTACAGATTTGGGGGATCGCCGCCAAATCCAGGTACAAACGAATCCAGGTATTGCAGAACCGAGCCTTGCGGCAGATAACCAACTGCCCAGGGTACGTAAGCGGCTCCACCCTTCATCGTGATCTCAATCTGCATACCGTGGAAGAGCAGACTGGACGGCACACCAGCAGATACAGTAACAGACTGTTGAGTCACCGCAGTATGCTCGCAAGAGGACTACTTAAGGCCGCCCTTAAGGCGGCTAAAAAGATTGGGGCTTGCCAAGACAATTGGCCAACCGTGAGGTCTCCTCACTCATAAGTCCTTGTGCTAATTGCATGAGGTTTGGCGCAACACAATTTTAATAAGGATCGGCAAGGAAGAGCAATCCGTTCATGTATCGCAGCTTTCAAAATTTTGCGTCCTTACAGTACTTGCATTAACCAGTCATAGACAAAGATGCGATTGCGAGAAATACAGAAAGGGGGGAAGTCAAACGTCAAACTTACTAAACTGACATTGTGAGTAGCTGGCGCTTTTATTGGAACAGGCAGAAATAGGTGTGTATGTATGCATGTGTGTATGAATAAATATATGTATGTATGTATGTATGTATGGTTGTATGTTGGCTGCGTATTCCAATTGCTACTATTCGTATTCCTATCGCCGCTACTATTATAAAATAAACTCATTGGAAACATAAAAACTTCCTACTCGCACATTTGGAGGTTTTTATATAGCACATCAGTTCAGTTTTCAATTTATATTTTTATTTCCTGTTTTTTTCCCATTCCGATTTGAAGCGCTTTGTTTTATTTAGTGTGCATTTGTGTTGTTTGCCAAACCGTTGGTCAATTCAATTTGTAGATTTGTAGTTTATTTAGAAGTACTCACATGTGCATGCCCATTCGAGAGGAGTCCTGCTGCCCTGCTGCAACTCATTCTTGTCCTCGTCCTCGTGCTCGCCCTCTAACGCTAACTGCATCACTCAATTCAAATTGAAAATGCAGAAGCAAAAACAAAATAAAACTTGTAATATGAAGTTGTTTTTGGTTAGCTCTAGCTTTGATGCGGCAGAGGGCGGACAACAGGAACGTACAGAAGTGACAGGCAGCCATGTTTCATAGATGATAATTCGCAAAAACGCCCTGAGAACTTAGGGCGCTCCGCCTCCAATGTCATAGACAGCAGGCACTTTGTGAGCCCGCTTCCGCTTTACTTTCGCTTCCTTTCTTTTACCTTTTCTCTCTTATTACCATCATCATCAATGTCCCCTGCACTCTTAGTGCTAACCAAATTTTGCAGTCAAAGTGTTCATGATTTTTGTCTTCAAAGCTATTTTGATGGCGTTCGATTTTCTGTGCGCTTAATTAAAAATGCAAGACGACAACTGCAGCAGCACTTGTCAAGTCCTTCAAAGGACTTCTTCAATATACATATTTTTTCTTCCTTAATTTTCGCCGCATACCTTGCCGGACATTTCATTAAAATTGTGTTTCGTATTTTACCTGTAATTGGAAAAGAAAAGGCAATTATTATTATTATTATACAGAACAAATAATTTGCAATGAATTCAAATTGAAGTCAGTCTCATCAGTTTCACATGGACAAACTGCCAATACTCAAATACATACGGGCAAGGACTTGGCTTTGCTTAATTCAAGTAAACACACCAAAGGATTGTTACCTAAAAGCAGGCAATGGAAAATGTTGTGTCTAACCAAGCATGGCCTGTAATTAGTTTGCCTTTGCGTTGCGAACAGAACAAGGCAAAATCTTTGTGCCTGTGTTGGTGTAGGTGTGTGTGTGTGGAGCATTGATTTTAAACGCTAAAACCAACTGCAACTTCTTTTCAAACTGATGACTAAAAACACACTGGCAGGCATCCAAAATATATTGAACAACTTTTTCTCTTAATTGTATGAAGCGTAGCCAATTGTTTTTCAATAAAGAACAGATCATAAGAATCAATTTCCGCTCAATTAGTTAATTAATCTACTAATTCTTGAGATGGAAAAGTACCTTAACACTCAAATCAGGTATCTGGTTTATTTTTCGATATTTTTTCTTTTCTTAAATAAATATCGGTAAATATCGGTAGATTATGTGCTTGTATATATACAAACCAAATTTCAACTAAAAATTTGTGGACGATATAAAGTTTTGCGGTTTGCGGGGGCGGGAGATGGCGTGACCAAATTTAAAAACAAACTTGAACCGACGCCCCACATGGAGACTCTATATACCAAATGGGGTCTCTCTAGCTCTTAGAGTCTGCGAGTTCTAGGTGTTCATACGGACAGACGGACGGACGTGGCTAAATCAACTCGGCTGTTGATGCTGATCAAGAATATATATACTTTATGGGATCTTAGAGGCTTCCTTCTTCCTGTTACATACATTTGCACGAATACAATATACTCGTTTACTATACTAGAGTAGGGGTATAATGCCATTTCACTTCAGCTTTAAATTTAAAAAAAAAGTTAGAGCTCCGAAGCGCTCCTCCTAGTTTTCCCTAATACGCAACTACGCTTTAAAACCTACCTTGTATGAAAATTTCAGTCGCCTAGCTTGTATGGTTTGACTTGCGCTTTGATTGTAAATCAGTTACTTAGGACAAACAGTTTTTTATTTAAGCTATTAACTTTTTAACTGGCTTTGAGTGTGAAACCAGATACAACCTTTGAAAATGATTCTTTTCCCACTTTCGATAAGATATTTCCAAAAAGCCTTCTTAGTGTGCACTAACATCATCAAATTTACATTGTGTGAAAGTTTCGGCTGCCTACCTATTACCGTTTGATCTGTGTTTTGATGGTCAGTCAGGAAAAAGAGTTTTATATACAGATTCGATTTCGATTCGAATTCTGCTGATCATATATTATAGCAAATTGTCCGTTATCTGATTGTCATAAGTAGACAGGTTCATAATATTGGGTCAGCTTGAAGCTGTCAGAATTCGTTTTGTATCGTAAGTTGGGGCAAAATTTAAAAATTGGAATAAATATATTAGGAATTTTCATACAATAAACATGAAATTAGAAAATGCATTCGGAAACATTATTATTAAGAGCGGAAAACATACGGAAATGTGTGAGAACAGTACACCTCAATGTGATCAGGTTAAACAACGTTAACAATTTTACAGTTTATAAACAGAAAAGAAAACAATATAAAAACCTTAAGCACAAGATAAGAAGAATGATTCAACCTTTCCCACTCAGCTTCATAAAATTTAAACTAAGGCAAAGACCAATAAATTGAACAATTTAGGATATGAACGACAAAAATGTATAGTTACCACTTATGTACGGGATATCTAAAGAGAGCGAATTCTTTTACAGCTAAGTGTTCATGCAAAATCGAATGTATTGAAGTGGAACTAATGTGCAAGGAAGCCTCTATCTGAAGATGATCTTGCATTATCGGTTCACGCACAGCATTGCTGTTTTTTTTTTGGCATAACTACCGATTTTGGACGACCTTCACGGAATTCGTCGGTGACCGAACTACGACCACTATACCAGCAATATACAATGGTTTTCCATGGTGCTTAATCGCAAGACAAAGAACTGAGCTCATCGACACATTCTTGTTGAGATAATCCACGTCGAAAGTTGTGAAAAATAACACAACGAAAACCTTTTCTTGCAATTTCCATTTTTTTAACAAAATGATTTCCTTAACTCATTGTAAAAAAAAAGTACACTTGCACATCAAAACGTTGTTAGTACGTTTATGTCAAACTTCATTATGGTGCTGCCAGATTTGATAGATTTTTATAGATATAAATGAACTCAATTTTTTTGCATTGTTTTTTGCATTTATGCCAAGGATAATTATCACTTAATTCCTGCAAAATGTGTCTTGGCTTTTTAGTTAGCTGGCTCTAGGACGTATGAATAAAATTTATAGCCTTTTTTACATAGGCCCTGCAAAATGTATCATGGCTTTTCAGTTAGCTGGCTCTAGGTCGTATGAATCATTTATATAATTTATAATTTGACATAGAACTCTTAAGGGATGCCTGAAAAATAGGCTTTGGCTAACAAAAACAAAAACCAACAAAACAAGAACTCTATCCTCTTCAGATAGATGGTTTTACGTTCCTTTCTAGGAATTTTTTCATTAATTTCTTTAAAATACGTTTTTCATCTGAAACTGTCTACGGTAGAGCATCGCTGCGTTGTTTCAGAGAATCCAATATTGGTCGCCTAGATAGTTTTAGATTACTGGTTTTTGCCTTAGTTTCACTTTCCCGGGCGCAATATTGACAGGGAAATGTACACACAATTCATATAGAAAGACACACACACGCGTATATGCTGGCAGGACTTTTGCTTGTTTGCTGTGGCAGCAGGCGGTTAGGGCAGCAGAGGCAGGGGACGCAGAGGCCTAGAGGGAATGTCGCTTGGCTGCACTTGAAATGAAGTTGTGCGACGACGTCAATGTGGACTGTCTGTCTGTGTCTTTTGTGTAATATCTTCATTTCTTTAGAAGCGGCACAGCAGACCGCGCCGCCCACTACCTCCTACTCCTTTTCGAGAAGAATGTGTGTGTGCTTTGAGCTCTATTAAATATTTGTATCGACTTGAATTGCAGTGCAAGTGTGTGTTGGTGTGTAAGTGTGATTATATGAGTTTTGGCTTTCTTTCATTTCTTTCTTTCGCATGTGTATGTGTGTGTCCACGTATCTTCGTGTCTGCAACTAATCTCATAAATCCCAAAGGTAAATATACACAAAACAAGGTAAACGTTTATAAAGAATTGCTTAAAAGTTCTTTCGTGTCCCGTCCCGTCATGTCCTCTCGTATACTCGTACGACGAGTCTCCTGCCTCCAGCCTGGGTCGCCAATGCTTTTCCTCTCCTGCATCTCTCACATCATTCAGAGCAGTAGTTTGTGCTGCTGCTGCTTCTTCAGACCGTTCCTGTCCTTCTTGTTCGGCTCGTTGCATTTTATTTCCATTTAATTTGCGGTCTGAAGAGCATTGCAACTAAATGCAGCATCAACTTGAACTGCCCGATCAGAAGCAGGAGCAGAAGCAGCAGCAGTGGAAACAGCATTTACTTCATCTCCCAGGATGCATACTCATTCGAATATTCAATAGTCGAGGGCATTTGGGGACTTTTGAGGACATTTGGGTTTGTTTTTGTTCATTTATTTACCGCAGAGTCCAAAATAATATGCTTAAAAACTGCAAATGGACGAAAATGGTTTGAACTTAAAATGATTTCACAATCGCTGCAGATTCGCGGTTGGACAAATAAAATTTGACTTACGTTTTCATTTAGAACAACAAAACACATTCTGCCTCATGGGGAAAAGTGGTCATTACTTAAAGTGGTCATTACTTTGGAAGCAGGTTTAGTGTCCTTTTCGTTGATATGACAATTTTGTTCACTATTTTACTAGTAGAAGAAACAGGAAAAGTTGGCCGTAATATAATATGTCCCGTTCTAGCATCTTCTCGATAAATCTAAGTTAAGCAGTGGAATGCTTTCACAAATAGCCTTAGCTCTTTTATAATCATATTCTTATCATCATCTTCTATCTTGTATCACTTCAAATTAACACGAAATCACCTGTTTTTGTTGCCAGCGTGACCAGTTTTAGCTTTTTATAAACACAGCGTTGCCACATTCATCAGAAATTTGAACTAAAATTACCATGAAGATGAGAAAACGAAATGTTATTTATCTACCCGACAACTTTATCCTCTCTTCCATAACTAAACCCTACTTTATTGAGTAGATGTGAGCTATAGTTGGTTCATCTTGATTTACTTTATTACTATGTATGTATTTGCTTTTTCCATATACAATTTATTTTAACAACAATTCCCAACTTTTGTACAAAAATAACTATTCTATTTTTATATACACCGACATAAACATTTCGATGTTTCAAGCTTTTCAAATGTCACCTTAAGTGGATTTCGTTCAATTGTCGAATGCCTCTGCTGTGCTTTTCGCCCTTCCTTCTCCTTCTCCTTCTCCTTGTCCTTTATTTTTTTCTTATTCCAATTTTTACCTTTCTTTGTGTATTTTTCCACTCGATTTGTTTGTGTTTCGTTTTTGTAAGCAAAAATGGAGAGCCATCAGCGTTTGGATATACTGGGATGCGATCCCCCACCGCCTTACACGCCCCCCTCTGCTAATGTCAACACATACATGTAGACGGACACATACACTTGTACATCCACACACACACACACATACACACACACACACACGGCAAGACTGTGACAGTTTGCGACTTATTTGTGGAATGACACACAAATTCGTTTTTGGCGAAATGTCGCAGCGGCAGACCCAGACTCCGGATCCCATACCAAACCCAAACCCAATCCCAGTCCCAGTCCCAGAGCTGAGAGCTAAGAGTAGACCAAGTTATTGAGTCCTATGTTCCAGAGACCAAGGACTGCCAAGGAAGTTTGAGTTGTTAAGCTGCTTTGGGGGGCTTTGTGCATCTATATTCACACATACACACACATATGCACACACATGCACATCGCCACATCCCCACTTGCCATATTTCATTTTTGTTTGAAAGTGGTCAAGTCCGAGTTGCTTTAGTTCCAACTTCCAAACTGCGCGTCGTTCTCGACTCGACTCGTCTCGTTTAGTTTCGCTTTGGTTTCAATGTTTTACTGCCACGTTGCCAGTTCGCCTCCCCTCCACCCCCAACCCCTTCGTACTCTCCTCGTGTCCTGCACTTGCCACCGTGTTTTGTGTTGCCATTTTTATGCGATACTAAATTTTGCCGAGCAAATGTGCAATGCGAAAGACCAAAGTCATTCAATGGCAAATGTTTGCCAGGGCTGCACACAATACGAAATGCTATTTGTATTTTCAACCGTCTTTCGATTGACTTTGAGTTGAATTTGCGCAAGCGGAAGTTTTGCAAAGATGTGTATCTATATCTATATATCCTATCAAGACCAAGATAGAATGACTAATAAGAGCAACAACGAATGGTTTGAAATGCTTAGCGAGCAAACAGCAGAGCATCGTGCTGGTAGAAGTAAGAATGCACTGACATTTTACAGCTTCATTGGCAAACATAAAGCACAGAGAAGAAATATAGATGATAGGCAGAAGAGGTAAGACAGAGAGAAGATTGAGAGAAGAAAACAGATGGGATTCTTGCGATTCGGCTTCGTCTTTTTCTCTGCCTTATAGCGAATCCATTTTATGTTTTTATCTTCAAAATCGTCACAGTTTGGCCTACGATTGCATCCCCAGACCTAGTAGATATTCTTACAAGAAATAAATACTACAGCCTACGGGTATTTAGCAGTTGGAATATCGGAGTTTCATAGCTTTATACCTTAAACAGTCTTCCGATAAGCTAGTTTTTCAAAAACGGTGCTCTTAATCATGAAACAAGCCATCTTCCTGATGGCAGCTTTCTCTTCTGCTCACCAAAAAATTTGTACTAGCAATGCTTGTGTCTCTGAGAAAATGCTGTTTTCTCTCATTGTTCTCATAGAATTTCATGTAGCCCTGGTCGGATGCCACACCAAATACTTTTTAACTGCAGCACTTTGGCCTTGGTCTGAGCCTGAGTCTGGATCTCGGCTTCGCCCGTAGCCCTCTTTAATACTCAACTACTGGCCGGGCCGACCCTCTGGACGCTTCCTGCCTTGGGAGCCTGCTTGCCATATACATTTATATGTACGAATTACAGTTTTTGTTTGCACCAAAATTATTTTCTAGACAAAAAAAGGACATATAAATCATGAATATGACCGAAGCCAAAATCAGACTGGTCGTCGGTCTTTAATTTTCGAAATTGGTTTTTACATTTTACAAGCAGCCCATGAAACGATGTCAGTATAATTACAAGTTGAGGGTTAAGTAAATATAAAATGCACATATTATATGCAGTTGCGAGACATTTTTTTTCATCGCTGTCGCATGCAAAATTACGCACACGTGGCACACGTGGCGTATGCGTAATGTCAGCTATTATTAATTAATCACAGAGCGTGTAAGAGAAGGCGAGAGTGAGAGAGAGACAGCGGGGAAAAACAATCATCATTAAGTGAAAAGACATGAAAAAATATAAAAGTTGCTGGCACAATTAATTGGCTTTGGCAAATTTGGTTTTAATTTCCACAATTACGCATCGTTTAGTAATTAAAACTACAGTGGAAACTGGCTAAGATAATAGTGAACAATTAGTCAATTTTCTTTTTATGTAAATGAAGTAAATTAGAAAAGTATATTTAAATTATACAAGAAATGTGTGGAGAAATATTTTACAAATATTTTAGTAAACTTTTAAGAACAAAATATAATTTAAAAACGAATTTATGGATACATCTATAGAGTCTCTGAGATCGAGGACACTCGTTTTACTCTAGTAGACTACGAGTATAATAGCTCAAATTGATACATTTCAAGATTGGCATATAATTATTCTTACAAAAAATTGTGAAAAATATTATAGGAAGATATTGAAGTAACAATTTTGTTTCGTCAAGTTCTTTAAGAAAGTTCTTAAAAGATAAAACTTATATTGCAGAGCAGACAAATCTACAAACGATAGAAATATCGAAATATGTATTACGAAAAGAGCTCGTAATGACAATTGAAATGGCAATCAAATGTATTATTTACAATATATAATAATATAAAATTGCATTATTGCAAGCAGGGCGTATAAGTAATGTTATTTATTATTTTTGTTTTATTTTTCTGTTTCTTTTTGCTATAAAAAATGTGCAGCTGTTGTTGAATTTTCTCACGCTGCTCAACTTAGAAGGCGGGCATGAGTTTAGTTTGGATGGGGAGGGGTATAGAAGGGGTTTCAAATGATTCTGCACACATACACACAAATCACACACAAGCACATATACACACGCACACCCACTAAGAGGAGAAAATCATGATAATTGAATCAAATTGCATGTCAACAGTGGATTAACAAACACACACAGACAGAAACAGAAACAGACACAGAAACAGCGGCGGAGAGCCAGAGAAAATAGGGAAAATTACGAGTATATAAAAATTGCATTAAAATGATTATTTGAGAAAGTAACAAACGGAAAGCGAAGCAGCCGCACAACCACACAAAGAAGCCACCATAGCCGCACACACAACACACACACACAAACACAGAGAGAGTGGCTCTGGCAACCACATGCAAGCAAAGCCACTGCCTCAGCCTCAGCCTCAGCCTCTGCATCAGCATTCGCATTCGCAGAGCAACTTGTCGTTTTTCCCACGCGAACAAGATCAACAATTGCTGAGCCAGGACTCTTAATGGGTCGACCCTGTGCTCGCTCCGTCTCACCCCGCTGCCATGTACCACCAACATAAAGGAAACTGAGGCTCCGAATTTTCTTTTCTTTTTTTTTTTTGATGGTTTTATTTATTTATTTATTGTATTTTTTGTGTGTGTTTATTAAAAACAATGAACTGCGAATTGTGCGCAAATTACATTTATTTTTTGTGTATAGAAGGGATATGAAAATAAGCAAATAAGCGAAAGAAACCAAGGCAAAGTGCAAAATAAAACAAGTAAGTCAAAATTCCGACTATAAGATACTCCTACTCATAATTTAATTTATGTTTGACACACTGAAAAGTGTTAAGCTTGGGGTGCATTTGGACGAATTTGTCTACAAATATAATCCGATTGTGATGAAATTGATGAAATCGGCAGATAATATACCTATATATACCAAGGCTTAATGATTTTTATCGATTTGCGGGGGCGGGAAGGCAAAAATTTGTACAACAAGCTTGATCTGCTTGTTTACCATGGAAGTCTACATTGCAAATTTGGAGTCTCTAGGTCTTATAGTCTCTGATCAAGAATATATATACCTTATGTGATCGGAAACGCGTTCTTTTGCCAATTACTAATAAAGCACAAGTATAAATTATAAAAAAACAAGCAAATGAGAAAAAAAGCATGACGAGAATTTATAGCAAGGGGTACGAGAATGCAGGCGACAATCAGGGGCTGTCCGCTGAGGTTCTTATGGATTATTTTATAGAGCGCTATAAGCAGGGGATCAACTGTGGGATGCCAAAACAACAAATTCAGAGTTTTGCCATTTTCCAGTATTTCATAAGACAATCTGCTTTCAATGGCTGTCAAAAATAAACTAAGCGCTTGCTCAAAATTTGATATTTGACAGAAAAGAATTGCATTTAGGATTAACAGGCAGAAGGAAGCCTCTAAGATCCCATAAAGTATATATATTCTTGATCAGCATCAACAGCCAAGTCGATCTAGCCATGTCCGTCCGTCCGTCCGTATGAACACCTAGATCTCGGAGACTGTAAGAGCTAGAGAGACCCAATTTGGTATGTAGACTCTCGTTGTGGAGCGTCAGATCAACTTTGTTTTTTAAATGTTGCCATGCCCCCTCCCGCCCCCCGCAAAAGTTTAAATCTTACACAAATTTTAATGCATTTATTTGAAACTCGGTTTGTATGTATGTATAAACACATAAATTTCAGAGTATATAGAGAATCCGCCTGACGATTCGGATGAGGAACATCAAAGTATTTATGTAGGATGAAAAGGCGAAATGAATAAGCAAATATAAGAACACAGAAAAAGCCTAAACCTTAGAGCTAAATCTGTTACCGGTTATCGGCGAACCGCGGCAACGAACAGCACAGTTACCACGGAGTACTTAAATTATTCAGAATCGGATAGAAAGGCTTTGTGTTGTGAGCACTCCCAACTAGGAACGGACCTGCCAACTTTTGAAAACATTCCAAATCCGTAAGTCGATGAATTTGCTTTTCAGGCGATATATACAGAAATATGGGATTGCGTATATATCGATATAACAGCTGTTGAGCGATATTAGTAAATTTAAAGAATCCAATTATACCAATGGCTATATCGACTCGGCTTGACATGCTAATCAAGAATATATATAATTTATGGGGTCGGAGATGCTTTCTTCTATGCCATAAAAAAATATCGTAACAAAACTATGATACCCTCTGCAAGGGTATAACAAGGGAGGCCCGTTGCACGAATTTGATCGGGATCAGTCTGCTATAAATATATCAGCTTACTATATTTAAGGTATTCAACTGTCGAGCATGCTCGACTGTAGTGCTCTTATGCTTTTATCTGCCAGAACAACGCAGAATCTGTTGCCATATCAAAACTCCGAAAGCTTCCGACCACTGCAACTGTAACAGGAACATGAGGTTCGCCGCCGAATGTTAAAAAAGATCTGGAAAAGTGGGAATGAATTTGACGAAGTCTTGGAATATTCGACCTTTGGCATTATGTATACAAATGTACGTATATACGTACGAGTATATGCATGCAAAAGATACACATACATACATCGCATAGCAGCACACATTAGTTACAATGCCATATTTATACTCGTACTCTAGTAGAGTAAACGAGTATATTGTATTCGTGCAAATGTATGTAACAGGCAGAAGGAAGCGTCTCCGACCTGTGCTCAGCATCAACAGCCGAGTCCATCGAGCCATGTCCGTCTGTCCTTAAGTACATCTCGGAGACTATAAACCCCAGAGAGACCAATATCGGTATGTACTCTCCTCGTGGGGCGTCAGACCAAGTTTGCCCCCGCAAATCGCCAATAACTATATCTCCTACAATTTTCAAGATATCAGTGTGTAATTAAAACCACTTATAAATCTGACTATTTTCTATGAAGTAACCAAATTTTGTTAAAATTTGTTAAGAAAGAATGTCAGAAAGAGCATTACAATTTCACTTGTTTTATAATTTATGCAGCCAGCGTGAATGAAAATGTTTCTGTCTCCCTCAAACTAACACATGCAGCTTGCTGCTGCTGGATTGGACTGAACTTGCTTCTATCTTAAGAGGTTGAAGAGGAATATAAGCTGGGATATGAACGCGTAACACTCGAATTGGTGCCTGTCCCTTTCCTTGTCCAGTTGTTGCTTTTGACTCAGTCAACGGACAAAATCAATGGAAATCCCAAAATTTTACATTTGCTGCAATGATCATAGGGGCGGATAAGGCTTTGAGTGTGTCTAATTTTGAATAAATGCTGAGTACGAGTATCTTATAGTCGGAATATCGACTATAGCGTTCTTACTTTTTCTTTTTTTTCTATATTTTATATTAAGCCAGAGGATTTAAGCACGAGTTGAGCCTGCACCAGCAACTTAAAACTGAACTGCCGGCCGTGACTGTGCCTGCGTATACGTGATATGAAGAGACTAAATTATGGACAAGTAATAAAAAGTGTTTAAAATTAAGCTTCGCCTTTTTATGTGGGCCACACCCCACGCATGCACACACACACAGTAGCAGCAACAGTGCATTGCCATAATAACACCAGTAACAACAAAAACAACAGCAAGACAGCAACACCAATAAGCATCAAGAAACATTTGATTTTCATATTTAATGTAAAGTCCAAAGAGTTTTATGGTTGTTGCTGTTGCTGAAAGAGTCTCAATTTCTGCCAATTGTTAAATTTTTGCACGCACAACAAATAAAGATGAACCAAAAAGACACAACAACAAATATAACAAGTAAGAGCGCTAAAGTCTATATTCCGGCAATAAGATACTCGTACTCAGCATTTATTCAATATTCGACATACTCAAAAGTATGCAACACTTTTTATCTTTTGTTTTTTTGGGTGGGGTGTTCTCATATAAAATGTTTTTGTCTACAATTATTATCCGATCTTAATGAAATTTGGCAAATCTGTAGATTATATGTGCTAAAAAACTAAATGCGTTAATATTTGTGACTCTAGCTCTTATAGTCTCCAAGATAGAGTTGTTTGTGTGGATAACGTTTTTCTCGATTTGCGGGAGTGGAAGGGGGCGTGGCAAAATTTTAAAATAAACCTGATCTGACGACTTAAAAGGGGAGTCCACATACCAAATTTGGTCTCTCTAGCTCTTATAGTCTCCGAGATCTAGGTGTTCATACGGACGGACAGACGAACATTGCAAGATCGACTCGGCTGTTGATGCTGATCAAGAATATTAATACTTTATGGGGTCGGAGACGCTTCCTTCTGCCTGTTACATACATTTGCACGAATACAATATACTCGTTTACTCTACTTGAGTATGGGTATAACAAGAAGCACATGCAACACACAACAATGTGAATGACCAGAGAAGAGAGTGAGTGACACCAAGAGAGCCAAGAGAAGGCAAATATGTTGAAGAAGAAAAGCTACAGACATTGTTATTGTCTTTGGCTTCAAGCTTGGTTAATTTTTATACCATTCACAAAATGTTATATTAATTTTGTCAAGAAGTTTGCAGCGCAGACAAAGAAGCTCTTCCGACCATATGAAGTATATATATGCTTGATCACAACGACAAGGGGAATCGATATAGCCATGTCCGTCCGTCTGTTTCAACCCTAAGATCTCAAAAGTCTTAAGAGCTGTAGAGGTGATTCCTTTGTCTGCACGCTGGTTAAGTTTTAGATTCATCTTGATCGGCCAACTATATCATTTAACTTCCATATAACCGATTGTTCCGGAATGAACACTTAGGAGCAAACAAAATTCGGTTTGCATCCATTTGAGGAGGATCCACGTCCGCCGACCAGAGTTGATCTAGATCAGATATACATTTACAATGTGAATGGAATATAAGCTTCGGCAAGCCGAAACACGCCTTCCTTTCTTGCTTGTTGTTATTGTTGTCGCATTTCTAACCACATGCGACAGCAATAACAGCTACAACAACAACCACATCATCATCACCATCATCACCATCATCATCATCATCATACATTGTAGTCCATTTTACTTTCCAAGCACGTCTAATTAAATCAACATTTTTTTAGTATACCTTTTTGTGGCTGTATTTCCTTTTTTTATGTACTTCTTTTTTGTTATATATATATATGTAAATATATAAATATATATATGTAAATATATATATATACTTGGTATAAGGTCGCCTCTTTGGAATCGCGCGATTTGAAATTCAATTAATATTCAATAAGCAAGTTAAAGTGTCAATGTAATATTTCTAAGAACAAGAACAAGTCGCCAAATTATGATCGACAAATGTCAATTTCAATTAACTGCAAAATAAGTAAAGAATAAAAGAAAATAAAAATAATGCAGTGCGTATCGAGCGAAAAATATACAAAAATAAATATACAAGGTCAGACCAAGAAATCATATACAATCATACAAAGATAGATGGGTAGATTGGCTTAGCAAATCCTGAATGTTGATCAGCAAAACAAGGCGATTTGTTCTAGCAATGTCCGTCTGTTCATCTGTGTAGATATGATTAATGTGGCGACCTCGATCGCAACTACATTGATATCGATGTGATTGGCCAAGTAGGTGATCGATATCGTTAATTTTCTCGCTTGTCCTGGCCAGGCGCATGTAATTTGTATTATTATGTTTAAGTGAACAAATGTAAGCAAATGATTGCGTTTTAATTGGAGAAAATGTAGTGTAAACACCTTTTCGTTTTTTATTGGAATTGTATTAAGTCTAGGGAATATGCCAGACAATGTCAGCCATAGGCATCCAAAGTTAGCCTCTCTCTAATTTTTTTTGAGCCGGAAATTGTTTTTAATTATAAGTGAAAACTTTTAGCTATCCATACATAGTTATACATACATCTTTAACAATGGTTGATTCATTTTGATACTGTTTTCTAGCAATTAGCAAACACTTCTGCACACTACACACTACACACTACACACACACACACACACACGCACATACTTACTGAGGCCGTCAGCTTAAATGGCGCTTATAGCCGAACAGCGAAACAGCGCGAACTCAAGCCGAAAACATTTTGGCACAAAAAACACAAAAACAACAAAAACAACAAAAACCATGGCACGGCGCATCCAAAAACTAAGTGGGTAGAAAATGGCATTAAGCAATGGTAGAGAAGAGAGGTAGAGGCGGCGGTGCAGAGACAGATAGACAAAGATAAAATGTGCGACTGTGTGTGTGTGAGAGAAATGAAATTAACGCTGGTGCATAATTGAGTGCCAAAAATTGTTTTTACATCAAAATAAAAAAGGAAAGACAGAAATTAAATTAAATATAACAAAAAGCGGAAAAAATGTGGAACAATGACTGGCCGAATGGTAGCAGCATAAAAATGTTCCACCATATAAATATATGTATACACGCGTATATATGAAATGGAATTCTCAGACATACACACACACACACACACAGACACACACATATCGCACCACACGGAGTGTTGAAATTCAATTTGCCATGCTATTAGCATTTACTTTTATCTTCAGCTGCTAGACGAGGTGAGCAGGGAAAAGGGACCAGATAATGGATATATATATATATATATATATGTATAGCCAGATATGTGTATTTGGGTAGTTTCTTGAATAAGGTAACAGTAGGCAACACCAGACCATCAGGAGACTAAGCAGCATAGCCATTTTTCTTGACACGTGTCTGTCTGTCTGTCTTTCTATCTGCCTGCCCGCCTGCCTGCCTGTCATGCATTTTGCTAAGCGGCCCCTAATGTGACATTTAAAATGCCTCTTGATTGACCAGAAACAAGGCGAAATAAATATAAACAAATTTATATACAATAAGTTAGATGATCCTAAAAACTTCGCAATAGAGTCTAGAAGTGACCCATAATGGTCGTTGTTATGTATGTTTTTTTGAAATTGTTCGAAGTTCCAAACAAGTTATCAACACCCTATAACTAACTGTAAAAAATCTCTCTTGTATTTACATTTTTCCATGTTAAATCCATGCCAATCCCTCTTTTGTACACACACAATATTCGAAGCCATGATATATATACTTGCAACGCACAAAAGGAAGCATTTCGGACCATATTAAGTACGTATATTGTTGATCAGCATGACGAGGGGATTCGATATAGCTATGTCCGTCCGTTTGTGTGTTTCAGTACCGAGATCTGAAAGTCTTTAAAGCTACAGAGCTGAAATTTTTACAATATTGTCTTTTGTCTGCACGCTGGTTAAGTTCGACTTTCATCCAGATCGGTCAACTATATCATTGCCCATATAAGCGATTTTTCTATAATGAATACTTAGGAGCATAACTTTTCTGATATTCAAACAAATTAAACCGAAATCGGTATATATCCATTAAAGGAGGCCTTATCTGATCAAGATCGGACAGGTAAATCATAAAGCTAAGATATAAGCGATTGTTCCGGATTGAACACTAATGAGCATAGCTTTTCTCTTTTTCATCCAAATCAAACCAAATTCGGTTTGTATCCTCAGGGAGGCCTCAAGTCCGCCGACCAGATTTGATGTAGAATTAATTATTTTTATTATGATTTGCCACGATATTTGTAACGCATAGAAGGAAGCGTCTCTGAACCCGTAAAGTATATATATTCTTGATCAGCATGCCAAGCCCAGTCGATATAGCTATGTACATCTGTAAGTCTGTCTGTCTGTTTGTTTCTATGCGAAGTTGTCTCTCAGTTTTGAAGCTATGGGCTTGTAATTTTCAGTGCAGGCTTTATGTTACGGTAAGCTGGTCATATGTAAAAGATCTTACCACTATAACATATATCTCTCATATAGCCGACCGATTTGGAATAAACTCATAGTACACCAAAATGGGTTGTTTTTTTTATCCAAATTGAACCAAATTTAGTATATATCAGTCTTGGATGCCTCTACACGTGCTGACCAAATTTCATTCAGACCGCTGTTTGGATTAGGCTGTGTGCATGTGAGAGATATGTCTGTGTGTTGTCTTTATAAGAATCGGACTACTTAGTTTTTCTTAATAATTATACTTCTGCAAGGATATATAAGCTTCGAAGTTAGCCTTCGTCTCTTGCTTTTTCTTTGTCGCTAACAAGCTCAAGGTCAAGTGAGTGAGGAAACGCCGATATAGTTAAATCTTCTAAAGCTCACTTTTTATGCTGAAGTCCAACGGGCAACCAAACTTGAACCGCTTCTCTCACTGTGTAAGAGCAATCGACAAGCAACAGAATTACTTAATTTTTCAGACATTAGTTTGTTTTTGGCTGGCTAGACATACGAGGGGTACTAATTATATTTCAGGAACTGGCAGTACTAATATCAATAGCTAAAATAGTAGAGTTTGACATTTTTATCATAAACATAATCACAGCGTTTTGATGTACAAGTGCTATTTGTTTTACTCCCGGACTTACAACAAAACTCTGGAATTGATTTATTTCGTACCTAAATCAAGATATTAAGTTGATAAATTTTTATACTCGTGCTCTAGTGGAGAATGTAACAGGTAAAAGGCAGCGCTTCCGACCCCATAAAGTATATACATTCTTGGTCAGCATCAACTGCCGAGTGGATCTAGCCGAGTCCTCCTGTCCACCTGTATGAACACGTAGATTCGGACTATAAGAGCTAGAGTCTCCAAATTTTATTATGTAGACTCCCCCAGTGTTTCGTCAGATCAAGCTAATTTTAAAAAATTTGTCACGCCCTCTCCCGGACTCACAAATCGATGAAAACCTTATATCTCTCACAATTTTTGACGCATTTAGCTGAAACTCGGTTTGTATATGTATAAGCATATAGGTTTTTTGACCGGTGAGACAGAGCCTGTGTTGCTAGGACAGCGAATCCCTTCATCAGTGACCTTTCTTGACATATGACAACTAGTCGTATTTGGCAATTAAACGCTGCAACATTATAGCCTCTATTTATCTGCCGATACACAGAAAAGAGAGTTGTGACGCACAAACGCCTCGTATTTTGCGTAATTGCGATAAAACTAGCAAATTTCTGCAACTGTGCGCCTGGTAGTCATTGATAGTTTGTATACAGTTATATTTCTTGTCCTCTTTGCTGTGTTTTTTCTTTTTTTTTGCCACAGTGGGACTTGTGGTGGTTTCTTGTGCACATAAAGATAACTACATGAATGACCTGCCGACTTAACCGATTTTACTTTATCGGCGTTTCCTCACTCACTTGACATCGAGCTTGCTAAATTATTACTTTTATATTAATTTATTATTATTAAGCCAAGTTTGAGGAAATTTGTATGTTTTACAGAACTCTCACTTTGTTGGGTACCTCAGCACAGCCATCAATCCCCCGACCTTTTAGGTATACATATCTTTGCCAATGGTCTGTGGTTTGCCACGCACTAATATAAACACAGAAACACATTCTTGCAACCACACACACACACACACACACACACACACTGCTAGTGAGAGAGCAATGGCCATTAACAAGGAAAGTTCATTCAACTATCCCAGGCGTCCATCCTGAAAATTTCTTTCTGACTTTGCTCAGCTCGCTTCGCCACCAAACATTTTGGCTGCGCTTCTTTCGATTTAAAGTGTCAATTTTTGTTTCAGCTTTTCCTTCCCCCCTGCTTGGAATACCCCCAAGGCTCCGCACACATACAGCTGGCCGGCTCCGGCTCTGTTCCCCTTTTTTGATTTGATTTTTCGTACGCTAATTCAATTAGATTTATGTGCGCCATTTGACATGCTCGTTCCACGTTTCGGAGTTCCACGTTCAACATTCGAGTGTGTTTTGGCTGCCTTTTCTCCCTCTCTCCCTCGCTCTCTCTGTCTATCTCTCTCTCACTGTCTATCTCTCTCTCTCTCCCTTGCTTGGCGCTAAATGGGTTTTCTTGTTTTCAAAATCAAAATCAGATCATGGCCAATAAATCAACACCTCAATTCAATTGATTTGAGCTCACAGAGACTTTTGCTGTGAGGGAGGGTGGTATGAGGGGGGGTTTTTGCTTCGAAGTGGTTAGAAGACGCAAAGTCAATGACTTTGGCCAGCTCCTGTTCATAGAGCATGTATGTAGATATTCATATAATTATTATGAATAAGCAAAAACAGGCTCAGGCTCTGCTCCAGAGGCTCTAAAACGAAACAAGTTGCAGCGGAAATGGTTAATTTGCATATTTTTTTTCTGAGGCTGTGGCCAACTTGAGGCAGTTCAGTTCAGCTAGTTTTGTGCTATAGCTAAGTCCGATGATGTTTAAATGATATAACTTTAATATCTGTTGAAATGTTAAAAGAAATTTGTACGTAAATATTCATCTGCAGAAGAAGAACTAAGAAAACTCTGAAACTAGATGAAAATAGTTGAATGAAGAACAAATAAATTTACATTTAAAACGTTTAAATAAAGTGCAAAATGATTGGTAACAACGCACAGCTTAAACTTTAAGATCTAGGTGGCTGAAATTCACATCTGTTCAAACGCTTGCTTGAATTTGTAAAAATAATTGTTATACAAGACGACGTCTATGCCAGCTCTTGCAAAACTGACCGAACAGTTAAATAACAATGCACAGCCTAAACTATAATAGCTAAGTGGCTTACATCAAATCAAAATCTGGGTCATCTGGTTATATCTTACGACTTCTATATACATACAGATCACAAACTGACAGAATAGTTCGGGAACAACGTTGAGCTCAAGCTATGTGATCAAAATCTGATCTAAAGTTTCTATGGAAATTCATCATATCTGGCGACTTCTTCAAAGCATAGCATTGAGAGTTGATATTTAACAGCTGTTAACTTAACAGTGATGCAATCTGTGTAAACTTCGGAAACTTCATATTACATATTGTTGATTTTTTAATGGATTTTAGATGACCAAATTGATTATTTGTCCCATAGTGCAGCCTTTCAAGCGCTTGGTGTCTAAACAAATATCTATAGCTTTGCTCAGAGTATGCAGATCCTAATCAAGACATTGTTGCAATATTTTCAATAACCGCAAGCCTTTAATTTAGTTGAAAATTTACTTGTCTCGCATAGCTCAATCCAAATTCGTGATATATACAATCTTGGAGTCGTCATCTAGCCGTCATGCTGTGGCGCAACGGACTGACTGCCTGCACTTGAAGATTATTTCAAGTGCAATAAATTTGCCAGCGATAGGATTGGCCCACACCATGAGGTGGAAGCGGAGGGGGGCAGTAGAGTACGCCGAAGAGTAGGCCTGACCAGCTATGGCTGTAGGGTAAGCGGCTGAATGCGGTTATGTAGGCATTGAAATCAATTAACGAACAATCAACTCGGACAACCGCAAAATCCAAAATGTGCAGCCAGCTAAATGTATATATTTACTATACACATATATATATATATTTATATATATATATATATATATATATATATTGTGTGTGTGTGAACTCAGACTTAATAAGTGCCACATTGGCCTATATGTATATCATAGAGCATGGTCAACCAACCAGCTTAGTGGAAAGTGCAAACTTCATAGACATGATTATAAAATGTGTATTCAGAGTTTTTGGCAGGATAAGTTTGAACTGAGTCTTATCTAAGGAAAATCTAAGGTTCGAGTTCTTAACTTATATTTAGAGTTTGAACCTTCTTTCAATTAATTATACTCAATTATAATTCGATTACAATTTTATTCATAATCATTCACATAATCCACACAACATTTGCTTGCTGATTTGTCATAGTAAAACTCTATATTGCCAGAAGTACCTTGATCAGTTTAGTTGTTTGCTCTTGCTATTATCATATACATTTAGCGGCAGATACAAGTGGGACATGCGGTTCGGAACTGCTTCAATTTGAATCGCGCTTGCAGCAGGAACTTCTTGAACTAAACCAGAAGATCATAAAATAATTCACGCTTGGATCAAAAATGTTCGTCTTTGGTTGACTTTCATAAATCAAAAACACAATTCTTCAAATTTTCTATAAGCTACGTACATTTATTTATATATATATATACAGTTTTCAATGGAACAAAGGTGTTATTTTCTCTGATGGCAGAAAATATTTGGCTTTTCTCACTAGACTTTTAAGCAGAATTTTCTTTCAATTTGCATTTTTTTATTTTAATTACAAATTTAAATAAAGCAAGTAAGAACGCTATAGTCGATATTCCGACTATAAGATACTCAGACTCTTTATTTTTTATTCGACACACTCGAAAGTATGCAACAAGTTTTGATTTATTTTTTGCTCTAATACAAAAAGTGTTTTTACGATTTCGTCTACAATTATTATCCCAGCTTTATGAAACCTTTGGTAGATTATGAGCTTCTACAAGACAAATATCAACTAAATGTTAAGATTTGTGGAAGTTTTGCGGGGTCGGGTGGGGGCGTGGCAAAATTTAAAAGCAAACTTGATCTGACGCATCATAAGGGGAGTGAGTCTACATACCAAATGGGGTCTCTCTAGCTCTTACAGTCTCCGAAATCTAGGTGTTCATGCGGACGGACAGACGGACGTAGACGCTTCCTTCTGCCTTTTCCATACATTTCCACGAACACAATATACTTATTTACTCTAGTGGAGTACAAGTATAAAAAGTATAATATATTCGGTTCAATCCATGGCAAATGGGAAAGTTTTACTGGACAAACACAAACACAGAAACACACACACAACCATCACTATTTTTAAATCTCTGCTGAGCGAATTAATTCTCACAAATTGCAGCAGCAACAGTTTTCTTTGTATTTCGTGTAATTTTTTAATAATTCGTTCAGCAATTTTAGTGAAAATATGCCACAAAAACACACACACACACATATACTCAAGTAAAAATAATAAACATTTTAATTAAAATACAATAATAATGCATTGCCCATAGTACAACTGAGAGAGCAGTTTGTTGGCAAAACAGCAAAAAATAATAATAATAACAATATGAAAAAAATGTAATTAATTAATTGTTAAATATTAAAATGCCAAATGAAATTAATTTTATATATGGTTTAATTATACAAACAAATGCCAGTGGCATGTTCAAGAAGAAACAATGGCAACAATAACAACAACACTGCAACTGTAAATTAAGCCGACAATTTACCATCTGCTTTGTGAGACACAAACAACTCACTTCAACTCAACTCAACTCAACTTAACTAAGCTAAACAACAAAGCAAACCAACAAACCGAACATGCAGAGCAAACAAATAAACAATCATTACCCCACAAATTGACAAAATACAAACAGAAAGCTGGTCCAGATTCAAAACGAAATTAGCATGAACCGCTTTGAAAAAATTTGGTCAAAATGGTAACGAAAAGCTTAGGGCTTATGACAGATACAAAAATTTTGAAAAATTAAGCTAACAATAAATGAACGTTTCGTTTTCATTGATTTATGATGGTTTTTGTGCTATATTAAGAACCAATTTGAGAGCTCGAAGAAAGCCGTATTTTGTGTTTATACTCATACTCTAGTGGAGTAAGCGAGTATATTGTACACGAGCAAGAAAATGTAACAGGCAGAATGATCAGTCTCAACAGGCGAGTCAATCTAGCCTTGTCCGCCTGTGCGTCTGACTGTGTCCCGTCTGTCAGTCCGTATGAACACCTAGATCTCGGAGACTATAAGAGCTAAAAAGACCAAATTTGGTATGTAGACTCTCCTTGTGAGCCGTCAGATGAAGTTTGTTGTTAAATTTTGATACGCCCTCTCCCACCCTCGCAAATAAAAAGAACCGTTATCTATAAAAACAACCATATATCGGAGACCATAAGAGCTAGGGTTTTGCCAGGCCCCCTCCCGCCTCCGCAAATTAATAAAAAACTTGGTTTGTATATGTATTAGCCCATAATCTACCGATTTGCCAAATTGCGATCCGATACAAATTGTAGACAAAATCGTAAGAAAACATTTTGAATGAGACACACGCTATAAGGCGCTCGGAAATTCTTGCTGTGGACACAAACTTGCCGATCTTGCCGGCAGTTCAATGATTGGGGCTGGCTAAAGGGCTGCGAGCCTATTCAAGTTTTGTATTCAAGCTTTTGTTACAATTTCATATTTCTGTTGCCTTTTAATTATCCTCACTCATTTACCTAGCACATTTGCTCCTCCTAAGCTGGCGAGAAATCATTTGAGATTGTAAAATGGACTTGCCTTTGATCATGTTGGCAACCCTCTTGCAACAGATGGCCATGAAACCCTGAATGTTCAGATAGTTTGCTGCGAATAGCAGCTCGAACAAGGTGCATCCCACGAAGTTATGCCCTCTGTGCGCTTTTCCTTGTTTTGGTCTTATTCGGCCTGCTGAGGATTATCCTTCTTCATTGACCATTGTGCTAGAGTAAAGGGCATAATGTTCTACCTAGTCATGCTGCTCTTCAGATATTCTATTACAAAGAAATTTCAGAGTATATAGAGAATCTACCTTACGTATATGAAATAGTACACCATTTCTCTTCCATTAAAATTAACTCCAGATAGCGATTCAGATGAGGAACATCAAAGTTTTTATGTAGGATGAAAAGGGCGAAATGAAAAAGCAAATATAAGAACACAGAAAAAGCCTAAGCCTTAGAGCTAAATCTGTCACCACAGAGTCCTAAAATTATTCAGAATCGGATAGAAAGGCTTTGTGTTGTGACCACGTCTTTTGAAAAGCCTAACTAAGAACGGACTTGCCAACTTTTGAAAACATTCCAAATACGTAAGTCGATGAATTTGCTTTTCGGGCGATATATACCGAAATATTGGATTGTGCATATATCGATATAACACCTACATCTAGGAGACAATATAAGGAAGAGTAACCAAATAAGAGCACAAGCATGTAGACTACAGATTAAGTCCGTCCCCGATCTAGATCGACTCGGCTGTTGCTCCTGATCAAGAATATATATACTTTATGGGATCGGTAACTATTACTATATACTCATTTACTCTACTCGAGTAAGAGTATAAACATTTTGTATGAGAGCAAGACTTAAAACTAATTGATATTCGGCATTCTATAAAAGTGATACAATGGCAATGAAACAGAAACATCCGATTCTATATAAGATATAAATATGTACACCTAATGTACAATATGTACAAACAATCTCAAAATGCACCAACACAATCTCATTCTGGCACTAATTTCTGTAGCTCTAATTTATGTTAGCTTCATAGGTAGAAAGTCAATCATCTCGAGCAAGAAACATTTTTTAACGAAACATTAACCTGCGTCAAAATTACTACATATCTCCATGACACCCCCCGTCTTCTACATGTGACTGGTCCAATCGCCAAGTGCAAATTGAAGGCCACGTTGTTTGGGCTGTCCTTTTGCCGCAAGTTGATTGTGTATTGTGGCATTGTCCAGGATAACCTGCACATTAGATGCATGTCTGCCCAAAGGCCTTTGTCTGGGCAGCGTTGAATTGCAAATTAGTTGCTTCGACTTTGACTGCCCCTAAGCTGGTTTTGGTACCAATTTATTTGGGGACGAGAGGAAGACGTGGGACCTTTAGGAGAGAGAAGCCTCATCGATGCAAGCTCGTATTAATGCGCTTACTCTACCATAAATACATACTCTATGTTATGCAGCTTCCTCTTTGTCAATATAAATCAAAGCGAAGGTCTTGGATCATTGGAGGGTGCAAGGCGACGATCTAATTATGCAAATGGGCAGAGTAATTCAAAATTAACCAGAACCAGCAAAAGCAATAATTTGAAGACATATTGAGCAAACAGCAAAGCAACACACTGCTAGAAGGAATAATCTGCAATTAAGACCACAGCGATCGGGTTAAGCAAAGGTTGAGCAAAGGCACAGAAACGGAGAAAAAGGAATGACTCAAAAGCATTGAGCAAACAGCGGAGCAACGTATAATTCTAATTAAAGAATTAGGAATTAGGATTATGGTAATCATGTTTTGTAGCTTCATTCTCTGAGAGAGAAACGTGAGGAGAGTAAGCACTAAGAAGACAAAGAACAGAGATACGAGGTGAATAAAAGGAAGGACAGATAGGAGAGTAAAAGAACAAAAAATGAAAAACAACAGAAGCCATATGAGAAGAGAAAATATAGAACGTGAGGACAAGAAGAAGAAGCATAAGACAAAGAAAAGAAGTAGAAACGTAATATGGATGAAGAGAGGTAAGTTGTAAAGGGAGAAAACAAAACGATATAAGAGACCAGAGAGTAAACAGAGAGGAGGTAAGTGGGAATTAATAAAAGACTACTATTTACTTTGGTTTACATACTCCAAAAGCGAGCCCTTACAAATTCGAATAAAATAGCTTGTTATAAATATATTGTATACGATCCGTAGACTTTGTAATAGAATTTATAAGGCCTTTTTATACTCGTACTCCAGTAGAGACCCCATAAAGTATATATATTCTTGATCAGCATCAACAGCAGAGTCGATCTAGCCATGTCCGTCTGTCCGTCAGCATGAACACCTAGATCTCGGAGACTGTAAGAGCTAGAGAGACCCAATTTGGCATGTAGATTCCACATCAAGTTTGTTTTCAAAAACTTTATACCTTCCACAAATTTTAACACATTTGGTTTGCCGATTTGCCGAATTTTGTTAAGATCGGATGATAATTGAAGACAAAATCGTAAAACAAACATTTTGTATCGACTATTGAATAAATACTGAGTACGAGTATCTTATAGTCGGAATATCGACTATAGCGTTCTTACTTGTTTATCTTAGATAATGTTTTGTACAACGAGTTATTTAACAGCAAGCCAAAACATTTTTTCACTGGCAAAAACAAAAAGAAAAGAAAAACTGCAAAACGTAATCAGAGCCGTGAAAAACAAGACCCTAAATTTCCACAAGCGCACACACTCCACACACACACACACACACAACAAATAAAAATGCTACAAAAATGTGTGAATGAACCGCAATGTTTGGAGCAACGTTGAGGTGGCTTAAGAGCCGGCACAGGGGCTGCTGACGCCTGACGCTGACTCCGACTGGCAGCAGTAGGCGAGTGGTGCGAGAGGGAGGCGAACTAGTGGCAGCGGCAGCGGCATCAACATCTACGTTTTGGCCGTCGTCGTACTTGGCGGTCATTGTTCCAATTTCTAACCATTTTTTATTTTCCTGGCTTTATTTTATATTTCTTTTTTGTGTGTGTTTGCGCTTCTTCCCGCTTCATCTCTCTCTCTCTCTCTCTCTCCTTCCTTGGCTTCCGCGCTGCATCTTTACACGTATGTTTATGTGTAGGGTATTTTTTTTCTGAATTTTTTTCAAGTGTTGTTGTTAATTTGTTTGCAGGCAGAGAAATGCCGACCGACGAGCATAGAAAAGCAAAAAAAAAAACCGGCTTTGGAGCCAACACTTGGCGACCCCCTCAAATGTCTAACCAGTTGTGTCTGCTGCTGTTGTTTTTATTGTTGTTGTTGTTGTTGCTGTTTTATGACTTTGGTTTCGGTTTTGTGCATTGAAGCTTGAAGCCCTGAATCGCAGCTTTGCCACAAAATGTGCAACACGGACCAGTTGGAAAAGTATTTGTGCTTACCCCCCAGCCTCAACCTCAGCCTCAGACTCACCCGCTGTTACCGTGTGCCGCATGTCTTGTGGCAGCAGCTCACATGTCAGGCTGTCCAACAACAACAACAACACCAGCAGCATACTTATCTTTGAAAATAAAAGAACAACATATAAAATGTAGAAATGAATGGGAAACACAGCCAACCCACAAACAAACCCAAAAGCAAAAAATGGTTAGCCAAATATTTCGATTATAATTTAACAGCAAATATTTAAGCTCATACATATTTGGTGAGGGGTGTTAGTAGAGGGTCAGGAGGGGGCATTGGCGTGAAATTGTTCGCTAAAGGTGTGGTTGTGTCCGGTGAATAAGTAGGTTAAACTAGATTTTACACAAAGTCCCGTGTTCTAGGTGCTGAGTCTGTCTAAGAAGATTGTCAACTTGGCAAATACAACTTAGTGTCGGCAAGAGGGGGGAAACCTTCAAGGGGTGACACCTTCTGGCACTCGAGACAAAGTATGTGTATAAATAAAAGAAAAGCTTTGCCTCAATGCATGCTGTGGTCTGTTGTTGCACTCAAGCTCTCCTGCTGAATGACAAGTGAGAATATTCAATCCGAATGAATACTAAATGAAAACTATGAATGGCAAATGAGATCATTCAATCTGAATGAGTAGAGAATGTGATCTGCTGAAGTCTTTATGAGTAATGATTAGTCAAAATCAAGAAATGTATAACTGATCTAGATCAAATCTGGTCGGTGGAGCCACAGTGGATACAAGGAACAATCGGTTATATGGTAGCTATATGATATAGTTGTTCGATTTTCATAAGATCATGCCAGTGGGCGTGGAGAGTCCTCAATTGGATACAAGCCGGATTAGGTTTGATTTGGATGAAAAACAGAAAAAAAAAAGGATTTACCGATGATAAGTGTGTTTGTCTTGATATCTTTGGGGCCACTGGGGCATTTCACCTGGTCGCTAAGCAAACAATGCGATGCAGAGCAACACTATCTTGTTAGACCTCACATAAAGCTGTGAGGGACCCTCTAGATACGTCTTAGGATACGCCACTTAGAATCACACCCAGGAGTTGCTGAAGATGGCCATGCACTGCAGAGCCTTCATAAAGCTGGGATTAATGTTTCACCTGCGGAACTAACAGGTCTCATTTATCCACAATTGGTTTTAGTTAGCATTCCGTTGACTTCAGAAAATGTTAAATACATTTTCCAGTGGCCGAGTTGTTTAATTAAAATACATTTTGTTCATGCCACACAAATTTTATTATCATCATTCTGTTAGGCAAATTAGCTTGAAATTACGCACTGACATTTCATTGTTTAAAAACCGGTCGGTCGTTTTTCATATCATTTTATTTTATGGCTTATGCAAATTGTTATGAATGGGGGAAAACATGTGAGACTGATAGCTCAATGGCTGATAATTCAATGGCTGATAAGATAAAGAAGATGTAAGAACAAAAAGCACAGGCAAAAGCAAAATCAAAAGAAACGGCCCGATGGCAGTGGAAGAAGAAGACAATGCCCTGTCATTGACAGGCCACTGACAGATATATTTATGCATATGTATGTATATATGTGTATATGCCAGTTGTGTGCATTTGGTCGGTGTAAATATTTGATTGTTTATGATAATCTATTTGTTGAAGCTATTTTGAGTACACTTAGAGAAAACTGCAAAGGAAAAAGTATATCAAGAAAAAATGAGAGGCTAATTTATTTATTAGAAACCAAATTTACTTACAGGCTCCATGATATATCTACCAATAGCTGTCTCTAACCATAACAAAAATGGTAGAAGCCCTAAGCAAAAATTCGAGCTTGGCCACGTTGACAGACTGTTTTAAAATATGTTAACATTTCATGTGCACATTGACGTTCGATGTCGATGAGAATATGAATAAGAAGCAGTGTTGCTTTTCTACTAGAGAGTGTCTACAGGTTTTTGGATCAGATAGGAACTTTACAGCAACAACCTTTTGCTCAGCAAACTGCCTACCTAACCACTTCAACAGGAGAAGAATTTGGTGAATCCAAGGGAATCAAGTGAATCAAGGGTTGCATATCGTTTTAGTAAAATGGGCGTGTCATAAAAAGTGAAGCTATGAGTCGATTTGGAATATCGATATATTTACTATATTGACAAATGTGTATCGATATATGTTTGTCGATATATGTATATCGATATATGTATATCGATATATGTCTATATCGATCTATGTAAATCAATATATGAGTATGGACAAATAAATATCGCTATATTGAGTTATAGATATATGCGTATGGGAATATTGAGTTATCGAAATATTGAGTTATCGAAATATGTATATCGATATCTTTATATCAACATAAAGATATCAAGAGACGATTAAATATCGATATCTATCAGTATATAGCTGAAATTTATCGACTTTCACTAGCCCAACAACAAACACAGATCAACAGGAGGAGGCATAACGGTGGAAATTGGTTTAGCGGGTTCATAAAAATAAAATACACTCTGTAAGGGAATATTATATATGTCATCAACATAAAATTCCGTACCAAGAGATTTATTTGCCAAGTTTCTTTCAGTGTTCTTTCCAAGGCATTTTTACAAATAACCGAAGTCTTGTCTCAATGACCTATGGCCACATTCAGGTAAACAAAAGCAGAGCAGGCAGCAGAGGGCCTGGAGGTGATGTGTGGCTTACGAGTGGGCGGCTGGGGGTTAACAGCTGCAGCTGACTTTACGGTTTTGATATTTGCTTACTTAGTTTAAAATGAGCCAAAGTAAAAGCAAGAGTCGTCCCCTTAAGCCGAAGAGCAATAAAATAAATCTGCCATAAAAGCCGCAAAATGCTATTTGCATTTTGTTAAGCTCCACAAGGGGGAGGGGGAGCAAGGAAGGGGCATTTGTAGGGGCCAAAAATGCAGCTTATTAAAGTAGATTTTGCCTCCAGTTGTGATGACAAACAAGCAGAAATGGAAATGAATTCCAAGAATTGATTTGCAATTTTTTTTTTTGTTAGAAAATAAATATGTATTTATATAGGAGACATGAACAAGTCTATATATATACATATATATATACATTAGTATGAATGTGCGTTTGCCTGAGTCTGACAAACCCCTTGAGCTTTTGGCTTCTAATTGCCATTTCATGTTTTTGTTGATGCTCTTTCATTATTGTTATTGTATTTTCGGCTTCTGGGCAGTAAGTTAAGGTAATGTCATTTGCATGGCTCTTGTTTTAATTGTAAGATTTTGCATAAATGCAAAACTATGGCAACATTTCGAGTCGAAATTGTTATTACTGAGAGATTGGCAGACACATTAAAAACAATTTATGGTTTAAAAATTTGTAGGAATTATTATTAAGATTTGTTCAAACACATTGAACGTATGGAATATCTTCTGGGGGGCTAATTAATTAGTTAGAATTATTATTAACTAAGTACAAAGTAACAATAGATAATTGGTAATTGTCTACTTAAGAGTACACCTGTATGCATCTTATATACAAATACTTTTCCAATGATTACAAATCTGGCCAGTTGGGGAACCTTCCTACAACTGAATTGTGTATACACAAAAGAGTCTAAGTTTGTATAAAAGTTCAGCTCAATATTTGCACTCAAAACAGCTTTGAAATTCAACTTTATCTACAAACATTTTGTTCTTTATATTATTATTACAGTAGTCTCTTTTTCAACATTTAAAGTTAGCCGGAACAAGATCAGATAAAAACAACTAAGGAAGACTAGCTTCGACATTCCCAATGCAAGGAATGCAAGACAAATTTGGTTTGTCTTCAATGGAAAACAGCAAGTTATGCTCCAAAGTGCTCATTCCGGAACAATCGGTTATATGGGAACTAAATGATATAGTTCTCCGATCTTGATGAGATCAGGCCAGTAGACGTGGGGTTTCCTCAAATGGATACAAACCAAGTTTGCTTTGATTTGGGAGAAAAACAAAAAAGTCCCAAACAATCGGTTATATGGGAGCTATATGTTATAATTGTCCGATCTTGATTAGAAGGTGGGGCCTCCTCAAATGGATACAAGCCGAGTTTGCTTTGAGTTGGGAGAAAAACAAAAAAGTTATACTCCCAAGTGTTCATTCCGGTACAATCGGTTATACGGTAGCTATATAATATAGTTTGTTTGATTTGGCTGAATAACAGAAAAGTTATGCAACTAACCGTTCATTCCTAAACAATCGGTTATATGATAGCAATATGATACCGATGTCTAATATAGTTCTAATCTTTCCAGCGGACGTCGTGCCTCCTCAAATGAATAAGAACAGAAAACTTACACTACTAAGTGCTCATTCCATAAAAATCGGTTATATGGTAGCTAAATGACATAGTTGAACGATCTGGATGAATCTCGAACTTAACCAGCGTGCAGACAAAAGAACCATCTGGTAAAAATTTCAGCTCTGTAGTTCTTAAGACTTCGCCAAGTCGAAGCTAGACAAGATCGGAGAACACTTAGTAGCATAATTTTTCTGTTCTTCATCCAAATCAAAACAAATTCCTTCTGGTATCCCTTGCATCTACATTTCATGTAGATCGGTTATATATTTACAATGTGCTTGGCATATAAGCTAGCCTTCCTTCTTATTATTATTTTAAATTTTTTCGGTTAGGGTCAGCCTTATGTTGTTCAACGCCATTGACCACAAAACTTGTTCAGGCATGACAATGAAAATCGTAATGGCATTTGCTAGCCTATTGTTGTTTTTGTTACTGTTGTGTTTCCTGTGGTTGTTGTTGTAGTACTATGCTAAGCGTGCACATAGCGTGTTAATAATAATTGACATTATCGTTGCGATGTAGCCGTTGGCGTTTTCCTTTGCCCCGTTGCCGCGTTGCCGTTTGCTGATTTGCTCTATTTTGTGAATAGGGCAAACATTTTCTAATCAAAATTTTACTAATTTACAAAATTTGCCATTCCGGTTCGCAGGGACACAGGGACAGAGAGAGTGTCTGTATTTATATTATGGAATTTAATAGCTGAAATTATTTTTGGTTAGCAAGTTACACTGATTTACTGTTAGAGCTACGCACACACACACATATATTTTTCAAATTTATGCACTCTTTTATTTATTTATTTTACTTTTTTTGTGGAAACACACACTTTCAATGCAAATTCTGCACTTGAGAATCAATTTATTAAAAGGCCTAACACAAATTTACATGCAACTGCATTGCCAAGAACACGAAGAAGAGGCACAGACTGAGGCGGCGGTCGTTTTCATTGAAAAGTGGAAAAGTGTGCAAAAAAAAGTTTAACGTTAGAAAGTTTCGCTTTCACAGCTACATGATATAGTAGTTTGATAAGAATCAAATTTGGCTATATGTATATATCCTTCAGTTTGTTCTCCAGTTTGTTCTCCACCCGCTGATTGCGCATCAATGAACACCTCAAACCATATGTAAGTCAGAGAGTTTTGAAATCCTTACTCTTACAGCTCTTACAGTCTCCGAGATGTAGGTGTTCATACGGACGGACATGGCTAGATTGAGTCGGGTGTTGATGCTGATCACATATGATATGGGGTCGGAGACGCTTCCTTTAGCCTGTTTCATACATTTGCACGAATACAATGTACTCGTTTACTCTACTAGAGTACGAGTATAATAAATAAAGAGGTATCTTATAGTGGGAATATCGACTATAGCGTTATTACTTATTTGTAATTTTGTATAATTTGTAACATGGTATATTTGCGGAAGAGGACATTGGTCTGAGTGGTGTGTCCGTTTTATGGATTTTGGGAAGTTCTCATAATTTGGTGCATTTCCACTTGAACTATATGCGTTCGTCCTTCTTATTTGTTTTTGCAGTTTTGTTTAAAATTAATTATTCTACTTGCTATCTCCTTTTCTTTTTCCTCCTGGATTGTCAGCATTCCCTTTTCTAAGTCGGCTACTATTGTATGTTGCTGAAACGTTATATCTGGTGACTGGTCGTGCAAATTTTGGTCCTAGTGAGAGTTGCTATTGGATCGCTTTGCTTAAGGCGGCATTTTTGGAAAACACCAACGGAAAAGGTTCGAAATCAAGGCAAAGGTTTGTATGGTATTACATTTATTTGGCAGCCTAAAAGTATACTACAAATGCTATATTCATATATGCAGTACATAAATTAAAGCATACTTTTGTATTCAACGAGGCAACAAAAATGCCGCGCAAGACACATTTACTTTGGTCTCTTATTTTTGTGCCTTGCTTTCTACTTTTCTGTTTTGAAGTAAGCCTGGACAATGCCACCAGAAGTTGGCATTATATAAAACTTTAATCAATAGGAAGTCTTACCCGTATTAAGACTTCTTGATTTATTATTCTACATTTCATTTTTGGCATTTGTCATGTCCAAATACTTTTGTTGGCTGCTGTGAGAGCGCTTTTGTTGCACCTTTGAATAAGTAATTGAGTTAGCATATCATTTGACAATTCAAACTCAAATACATAGGGACAAATCGATGACAGTTCAATGCAATGCCAAATGCCAATGCCAATGCCCGACACAAACTGAGCTGCTACTCGCTCTCTAAACAATTGAATTATGGAGAGTATCAGAACTCAGAAATGGAAATAGAATTCTAAATGGCAATGGAAATGCAATTAAAAATCAAAGACCAAGTCGAGGATGTGTATGGAAAAATGTAATTGAAAAGCTTTTTGAATGTGAAAACCAACATCAACAGAGTAGTGGAAAGAAGGAGCACATTTCAGGGGCCGTATGAAAATGATTGGTCTATGAAAATGTTGCAAAAAAAAATTCGTTGATTTAAGCTATTGAAAAGTTAAAATACTCTCAAATCCAATTTTCCTTCATAGTAGATTTCTTTATTTCATTATTTTGCAGTAATAAATCTTGAAAAAGTTGTCTGAGATAAGATCTGCTAATGATTTAGTTGAACTTGTGATGTGAAGTGAATAATTTTGTATCCATATCAAATATATTCTACATACTCATACACATTGATGTGAACACATAGATATTACAACAACAAACAGTACTCGTAATGATAGTTGCTGCTGTTGCAACTGATCCGCTGGCCCTGCCAGTGGGGCCGGCAACATGACGCATACGTAATTTTTGTATTGAACTTTGCATTATGCCTGATTGAGTAAACTTGAACTGAAGTGTGACAGACACCCTCTACTATTTATCTGTCTCTCTCTCTCTCTCTCTCTCTTTCGCTCTCTCTGCAAACTGTGACTAGTTTTCCTTTACCCACCTCCGCACCCCCGCTTGCGCCGTGCCCATTGTTCTAATTAAACACTAAACTCACACAAGCCGCAACATTTCGGTAAACGAATAACAAAATCAAATCCAATTTGCAAATTTTGGCCGTACATGAAGGTTGGGTCAGGCACAAGTATTCTGTGAGGTGAGGTGGTGAGGGGGGCTTGAGTAAGAGCTGCTGCAGATAGTGTTGTTACGCAACGAACAGACGTATGTACGTGCCCATTAATTAGTTAGGACGAAAAATTTTCCAAAAAACAAAACGAAAAAAAAAAAACAAAACGAAAATGAGTTGAAAATTTAAAATACAAATTGAATGCGAGAAAAAGGTGCCACATATGAGTTCTTGTTTTTGTTCTGTCGATGGGGAAAATGCTTGTAGTTATATAAGCGGACCAATTACGGGAAAAGTGTTTTGCTTTTTTTACTGAGCAACAATTCTGTGGTGAAATAAAATTATGAAAATGTTATGGATCATTAAAAGTTTCATTTATTGGAGTGAACTTTTATACCGAAGTTGTATATTTTACGTTGTTTAAGTAGAATGTAAACAATTGCATGTAGGGTCGCTTGCTTAGATGCATACAAATGTACAAATGTACTCTAAAGTAAAACTGTTAAAACTCTCTAAAAGCCCCGTCGTTAAAATCGTCTTAGTTCAAGGAAGCCTCTCTGACTTTCCACTTAAATTAATATTCTTTTGAAACCTAACCAATTAAATTTCAAATAAACATTTAATGAAACTTTTAAGTCAACTTTATATAAATGTTATTAAATGCGTATGTCGTTTAGATAATTTTGGTCTGATTTCAACTTCTACAGTGTTGTTTTAAGCTTTTGAAATGGTTATAAATTAAGGCCCGTTTTTTTCTTCTTCTATTTTCTGTCTCTGTTCATTTTTGTTTCAGGGATTTTTATGTCCAGTTTTTTCCAGCTGCCCGTGGCACTGCCAGGTCTCAGTTTTCAGTTCAGCTTTCGCTGTCACCTTTACGGTGTTCCACTTCCACCTTCGCTCGCTCATTAAGAGTCCAGCTCTCGGGTCCTGTCTGTTTGTTTCTGCCTCTGTGTGTGTTTGCGGCAGTCCACTCAAATGGCGTTTAGCAAGCAATTATGAGTCCTTTCTCCTCTTAATTTTTCTTTTATAATTTTCACTCTGCACTTCTTTCAGGCCAAACTGAAATGAAAGTTCTTTAATTGCCGCCTGGACTGCGCTGGGGCTTAAGGTCAACATTTTCCTCTTTCTCGCCAGATTTTCATTAAATAAAAGAATTAAACCAAATAAATTTTAAAGATAAGATTTAGAAAAGTTACATTTCTTCCTTATATATTTGATGATTCGGGGCTTACATTTTTAATAAATAACCCAACCCCGTGGCTGGGCTTCATTTTCACATTTGCTGGAAATGTGAACGGCAAATAGAAAATGGCAAATGGCCTAAGGATAACATTTCTCAGCTCTCGTGACATTGATGAAGATTACATTTTTATTTAGGGACTTTTCCTTATTTATTTATTTATTTTGTTTTTTTTTTTTTTGGCTTTTCCAGACCCTAACGAATTGAATTTTCTACTGGTTGCTGCTGCTACTTTGTTGTTTAATTTATGTGATTGTTGAGTTTGTTGAGTTTGTTGTTGTTGTTGCTTCTGCTCATTAATTTACAACAATTAGTCTTGGCATGTATTCAAATTATAGGAATAAGCACACATATTCATATAAATGTACATATATATATGTATGTATAGTCTCTAATCAAGTATATACTTAGTATATATAACTGACAACGACGACAGCAAGTCGACGAGTTCCGTCTACATTTCCATTTGAAATTATTATTCATTGTCTTTCGCTAACAATGTATCTCTCTAAGTACGTGAATTCATCATCGTGCATTCGTTCATTGCTGCTGGATCGATCTCTGTTGCATAAAAAACTAATTGAAAGTCTTAGAAGCAATCAATGGATTGGAAATGTCAGCAGTAAATACAATGTTTATGAGTTTTGCACAAAGAAGAAGAACTCTAATCGTCGACCAAGGAAATGAAGTGACAAAAACTCACCTATTGCTCAACATTGAAATTCCCTTAAATAATATCATAATATCAGATAAATATTTGTTCAACAATATCCCATATAGAAAGTAAAGAGAAAAGTGAGCCTCGACTAGGAAAACGATCTGTTCAGAGGCTCATCTAATTTTTCACATAATTTTGCTTTAGCTTTTCCAGCTGCAAACATCTCTCCGTTGTGTTTAGATTATTATTGACTTATTGCTTTAAAAAAAAAAATAGGATGCTCATCAAACTAGTCATGTGCAAGGCCAATATGAAGCTGGCTTGGAGTTTCGGAATCCTGCTGGGGGCACCAAGAGTTGCAGTAAGAGCAGAGTCATACAGCTTTATCAAGCGTAAAAAAATCGCGATCCACAGGCACCTGCAGGTCTCCAGGGCGTAACCTAGTCATAACCTCATATTAGAACCTAGTCTTGTATGCATTGGAGACCATCATTTCGATGATCAAAACAAAATGTGAAATACCTCCTTTTGGCTTTTAGATGCCAGTACTTCTACCAAGCCAAGATCATACCAAATAATTTAAAATGTACAGATTTCTTTATGGCAATTTTGACAACTGTGGAAATTGGTAAGTTTTGAAACTGTTTTCATTAAATTACATTTCATTTTAAGGGGGTCTTACACATTCTTGGCAAAGAAAGTTTGCCTTAAAGTAGCAAACAGCATTTGCATTGCAATACGAGACAATGTTAAGTACACAGAAAAGGCCAGCTGCGCGTACCCGAAACTTCTATACCCTTGCAGAACTAAATTAATAAGGAAAAACTCACTAGTCCGATCCTTTGTTCAACTTTAAAAGTATTTATTTAAAGTATTTATTTCTGTAATAACAAAAGGCAGGGAAAGTTTACTTGTATTCATAAATTCAAATGTTTTTTTATGCTTACATAAATACATTTTGATATACACCAAAATAAAGTTTGTTAGCGCCATATGTCGTTCATTTCAAATCTGTGTTCGCGGCCAGCCTCACAATTTAGTCATGGCAAGGAGAGAGACAGTGCGACAAAGGACAGATATCTCTGTCACACTCACATAGCCTAAACCAAATTGGGCTTCTGTTTTTTTTTTTTTTTTGTGATATGACATTTTATATTACTATAGTTGATATAGTTGTCCGATCCAGCACACGTGGAAGCTCCTGGCATATGCCACATTTGGTTCCATTCGCATAAAAAAACAACCAATTTCTGTGTACTAAGAATCCGGTTACATGGGGTTATATGTGATATAGTGGTCCGATCTTGACAATTTTTACATAACTAAGACTCACTCTCACGCCCACCAGCGTAATTGCGAACAGACATTGGCATCTTATATGGGAAGTATACGATATCCGATTTGGATCGAATTTAGTCAGCAGACGTGAAGGCTACTAAAATTGACACCAAATTGTACCAAATTTGTTTCGATTCATTTAAAAACAAACAAGTTTTGTGTATTTATATGATTCATATGATATAGTAACCCGATTTTGACGATTTTTCCACATGAGCAGCTTACAGCAGAAATAAACATATGATGAAAATCATATCAGATCGATAGCTTTAAAACTGAGAGACTAGTTCGCATAGACACAGACGGACAGACAGACCGACGGACATGGCTATATAAACTCGGCTTGACATGCTGATCAAGAATATATATACTTTATGGGGTCGGAAATTCCTTCTAAATTCCTTCCTTCATCTTCTTCCTTCCTTCCTTCTATGCACAAGAATTACAATATTACAAATATCCTGACAAAATTATAATACCCTCTGCAAGGGTATAAAAAAACAGAATAACTTACTATGAAATGCCATGGCAATTCCTGAGGCATCACTTGTCTCATTAGCAGTTTATGCGTCCTAGTCATATCATGATATTATTCCCAATCAAGTTGAGGGCTTACCTATTAAGAGAGAGAATATTTATTAGAAAATTGTGTGTAAATTTTAAATAAAGTAAAATAAATTGTTGCAATATTTATATTTATTTAGTAAAGAAGCATAAACTAATTAAATCTGATATACTTTGTGTGGGGCTTTTGAAGGCTGAAACTATCTTAGACCATGTCTGCGTCTATTTGAATCCCTCTCTAGATATACTATCTTGCTGCATCGGTTACAAGCTCGTTGAATAAATAACAATTATGTTAATTTATATTTATAACTTCTCCACGAATCAACATTATCATGCAGTGAGCGCTCTGTCTGTGCGCATAAACTGATGTGCTCATATAGTTTTTGGCCCATTTAGTGTTTCTCAAACTTCTGCAACCTGTTTATGCAATTTTTATGAGCAAAATGAATGCAAGTAATTAAAAACTTTTTTGTATGAAAGTTCAATTTTGCAGTTGCAGCATTTCTTCTTTTCTTGTGCCTTTGTTATACCATTCACAAAATGGTATATTAACTTTGTCAGGAAGTTTCCAGAGCACAGAAAGATTGATCTGATTGTTGTTCAGCATGACAAGGGGAATCGATGGAATCATGTCCGTCCGTCTGTTTTAATAAAAGGATCTCAGAATTCTCAAAAGCTGAAAATTTTAGAGGATGCTAACTTTCTCTGCACGCAGGTGAAGTTCAAGTTTAATCCAACTATATCATATAGCTACCATATAAGCGATTGCTCAGAAATGAACACTTAATAGCATATCTTTCTGTTTGATCAAGATCGGACAACTACATCATATAGCTACCATATAAGCATATTTTTTCTGTTTCGTTGTACCCACTGTAGTCCTAACTGACCAGATTTGATCGGTTATTACTTACAATGTGAATGGTATATAAGCTTCGGCAAAGCGAAGTTAGCGTTCCTTTCTTGTTTTTCTCTGTCTTCGGTGGAGTGAAGTGAAGTGTGGGACAAAGTGAAAGGTGAAAGGTTTCAAGTGAGACAGCGCACAAAAATTTATTCATTTGTTCTTTTAAGGGCTTGGGAATAATTTATCCGAAAAGCATATTCTGTCAACGGGGCGTATGAGCGACAGAAAAGTTTTCTTTCTACATAATTAGACTTGAAGTTGACAAACAGCAAACTGGCGTCTGCTTCTCCAGTAAAAATTGCAGTTCAGTTAGAAAAAACGAGTGGGAAATTGATGGAAATGTAACAAAAACCAAAACGGAAGCTTAGTTCAGAGAGGAAAAGATATTAATTGAATTCTAAAAAATGTCTGCTTTCAAACATGGATACTAAAAAAGATCAATCATATGCATTACATTTTGAGATATTGAGAATTGTCAATGAAAACTCAAAGATTTTAATTTATAACTTAATTTGGTTGGTTTTAAAGAATTTAGGATAAATACAAAGGCTCTTCCTGCTGAGCATAACCCATCCTCATGATTAAGTATATACAACTTCCGAATAAGAGTACAAAATAAGAGAAAGAACAATTCTAAGAAACTAAAGGTGTTGTAAAAAAAATAGCATCAGCAAAAAAAAATCTATGTCTAATGAAAATATATTATAAAAATACTTTAAAAATATAAAAATAAACTGTTCTTTTCAGAAGAATATGTTAAGTTCATATTAAACTTTATTAAAATTAAATTAAACACCTCAATATCAAATTTGTGTTTCAACAAACATTATTTGCATGATGATGCCCCCCTCTCCATCCCTTCAATTTCAACTAACTTAATTTTAACATCTCAAAACGCACAAAGTATTCAAGGTAACCTGAAACCTGAAGCCATCGAGAGCTTCAAAAATATTAACAAAAAAAAATGTAAAACATTAATTGTGTTAAGTTTTTGTTCCAGCCAAAATAAAAACGTTTGACCAAGAGTTCAACTTAAAAAAAAATAAATAAAATGAAATCAAATAAAAATTGTTATGCCGCATTCAGATAAATTAATTGATTGCCTTTTCCCAATGATTAAATGCTGAAAATGTTTACAAAATGCCCAGTTTATTAGGCATGCAAGAACATTGACAGAAATTTGATAGAGGCTGAAATTCATTTAGTATTCCCTTTTTCTTCTTCGTTGATTAAAAAAATTCAGCAGCACCAGCGGCGGCAGCGGCAGAAGCAACAACTACAGCTGTGAAAAAAATATACGAAAATGTTGAAAAAATATTTTTCCCCGACGTGAACAAAATCGATTTAATCCATGCTTTTGCAAAAATATTTTCGCTGCCAAAAGAGAATATTTTAAAACTTAATACTATTGAGCAAAGGGCGCTGAAGTGCAGCAGATGGGTATGAGTGGTGGGGGGGATTGGGGGGATTGCAATAGGGGTGAGAAAGAGTTTGGGTGTGAAAGGCTACTGCTGTGTCGAGTTTTGAGTGAAACATGTTGCCGCTTTAAAAACTTGTAGTAGAAATTGTGATGGAAAATAAATTAGAATAAAATGTTTTAAAATTAATTTAAAAAATATCAAAATATCACAACTCAACTGTAAGTAATTTCACATTTTTTTCAAAATATTTTTCATAAAATTTTCAAGCTGATTTTTAAGGTAATTTTAATTCAAAGAAAATATAAAAATATTTACATATTTATCTTACTGATAAAGGAATAAAGAAATTGGGATGGAAAATAAATTAAAATAAAATGTTTTAAAATTAATTTAAAAAATATCAAAATATCACAACTTAACTGTAAGTAATTTTACATATTTTTCAAAATATTTTTGATCAATTTTTCAAGCTGATTTTTAAGGCAAATTTTAATTCAAAGAAAATATAAAAATATTTACATATTTATCTTACTGATAAAGGAGTAAAGAACAGCTCAAACCATAAGAGCTAAACGGCTGATTTTATGTGTGGGGTGAGAAATGTGGAGAATTCGAATTAGAGATTCCATATGCGTAACCAGGATCTGATCTTGGAGGGTGGCAAATATATATTGCTTATATTTACATTTTGCTTATATTTAAATGTTTTATCCCCACATTTATTTAAATTGTAATTAAAATTGTGATTGAAACTGAAAACTTTTGCACGTTTTAGGTCTTTATGGTCCTCTACCATTTTTCCCAAAATAAGTTCTACTACATATATTTTCTATGCAGATTTTTACCCACATCCGAAAAGGCTTTTATGGCCGAGCGTTGTTCCAAAACCAGTTTGTCGGTCAGGACAAACAGTTTTAAATGATCAATTGATTCACATACGATTTTACAATTTACTGATTTCATTTCGAGAGATTTGCTGTTAGCATTTGATATAAAATTCCATTTGAGAAACACATTTGTTGCCAGCTGATGTAGATATATACACACACACATTTATTTGTATAATATGAATAAATACAAAAATAGAATCGATAAGATTTCAATTAAGGCCCGCACAAAAAAAAAATGCTGTAGAAGAAACAAAACTTCTATCACAAATAAAATAAATAAAAACAAAAAAATATGAAATAAAAGCTGAAGCAGAAAAAGCAATTTTCGCAAATGGATTTCAATTCAATCTACATACAAAGTACACATATGAACCCTCGCTGCGTTCGTTCTTATATTTGCTATCATATAGTTAACACATTTTACAACAATGAAAGAGTAAGCCGCTTAGATAAAGTGAATGACTTAAATATCAATAAAAAAAAAAAACCAAAAAAATAAATAAAATAAAATTATAAATTTTACGGCCTATTTGTTATGTTTTCATTTATTATTATTTTCTTGTTTACAATTTTATTTAGCCTTTTCACTTGCCAACCTGTCACAATTCATTTTGTGCGAACGGCAACAACAAAAGCAGCAAAATGAGCAATAAACAAATATAAATAAATAATTTCTAAGCAGCCACAAATGGCCAACATTTTCATTTTGATAAGCTAGAGAAAATCTCCTCTGCTTGATGAAATTTTCATTTCAATTGTATTTTCATTTCAGCATTACTTGTCTAAGGTATTTTTTGAAGCCGCCGCCACGGCCCATCCTGCTCTGCAATATGTACATACATACATATGTACGTACAACATATGTCCATGCTGAGTATACATAATATGCATATACGGCATATTTTATGCATTCTTACTGTGTGCTGTCGAGCCTGGCTAAAGTTAATTGTTTTTGAATAATTAATTGCACACACACACACACAGTATGGGCATTTTATGTGTATAGGTATATGTATGTGTGTGTGTATATGAATAGGGGAACCATATTGCTTATATAAGTAATATGCATGTGAAGAATTACATCAACAGCAACATCAATAAATAGGAAACTCATCAATGTCAATATTAGTACTTCCAGGTTGTAGAGCTTTCAGCAATATATTGCAAAGAGCGAAATACTCGTTGTGCAAGCATGCCGGAAATTGCTTTCCATAATAATTCATTCTAGATATATTAATAGTAAAATCTGAAATTCTGCTTATATGGAATTTTTACTAGTATCGTCTAAGGAAAGATAAGCGGATATTATATTTTTGATAAAGCAATTGCTATGAAATATTTACAGTATAGTAATATCGAGTATATAGTATATGGGAATGTCAAGGGCCACATATAGTTTTGGAAAAATGGGCGTGGCACCGCCCCCCACGGTAATTAAAAGTGCTCATATCTTTGCACCTTTGGACCTATTGCAATGAAATTTGTACAGTATAGTAATATCGACTAAGGGAATGTTAAGGGTAATATATTGTTTTACGACGTTATCGATGTATGTATATCGATATACTGAGTTATGGATATATGTATATAAGAAAATTAAGTTATCGATAGATACATATCGATAATTTGGTTTATCCATATATGCTTATCGATACATACAGTTATCAATATACGACGTTATCGATGTATGTATATCGATATACTGCGTTATGAATATATGTATATAAGAAAATTGAGTTATCAATAAATGTTTATCGATAATTTGGTTTATCGATATATGTTTATCGATATATTGAGTTATATATATATATATAGATCTTTTTTCTTTTTTCTTTTCTATCTACATAAAGATATCAACATTTTGTTGACGTTCCAACGCCACTCCAAAAAACTTCTAAAACACCAAGAAACTTCTACCAATCAATGGCAAATGCAATTAAGTGATTATTATACAACAAAATGAATTGAAAGGGATTACTTGCAAGGGATCAAGATCCACTCAGTTGTTATGCGAGCAAATATTTATTTAGTTGAATGCAAAATCAATATTGACTGGGCTTGGTCAGCTGTTTATCAGTCAAAATGGGATCAGTTCAGTCACCAGACACTGATTCATTCTTTGTGATCTGTGATCAATAGCGTCTGGTGGATTTTGCCAATTATTGTATGCATATAAAGTATAAGCATGAGCTATATATATGACCCAAATGTGATTAATCGATCAACCAGCGCATTTTCAGATGAATCGTCGAAAAAAACTACAACTGCAGTGTCAGCTCTTAAGCGGCTGAGACTGAGCTGATATTGCGCTTAGCTTAAGTCTGAGTTTGTGTTTGAGCAAAGCCTCAGCCTCAAGGCTCAGCCTGAGTCTTTTGGCCCATACCGGCCGGTTGTTTGTTTTGTTTGTTTGTTTTACGTTCATCGTTCGTTGATTTGTTTCTGCTCGCTTCATTTTGGACCTCTTCCACATTTTTCATATGCTTTGGCCCCAATCACCGCCTCTCGGCTGCTCCTCCCGGTGCCCATGACTGTTGTCGTTGTGCCTTATGTTGGCGGCGACGCAACGCGACGTTTCGCTTCGTTCAACAACAAAGTAAATGATCACAAGGGGTCAGTGTGTGTAAGGGGGGAGAGACAACGGCGCGGGTGCCAGTGCTATGCCAGGCCGGTAATAACAACTCACACAGATACACACACAGCCACAGTCGCATACATACAAACTCATAGGTCGATCTCAACCGGTCGACGAGTCGGTCGCACTTTTTGTCTGTCTATTTGTCTGTCTGACTGCATCTTCCCTCTCTTTCGTGCTTGAAAAGGTATTTTCTTGATTTTGTTGTTATTGTTGTTATTGTTGCTGTAAACAATATTTTGTTGTTGTTGCTTTATTGCCGCTTTGTGTGTGTGCGCTGCTGTTTTTTTTTCTCTTGTTTCTGTTTCTCATGCAAGCGGTGCCAGGCACCGGCGATCACCGTTTCAAGCAGCAGCCAACAACAACAACCACAATGATCACAGTGTAGTGCATTTGCACTGTCACTCTAGAGACAGAGAGAGAGCGAGAGAGAGAAGGAGAGAAAGAGAGAGGGAGTGAGAGAAAGAAAGAGAGACAAAGATAGTAGAAAAGAGTCAGCAAAAATAGTTGCGTGTGCCTCATAAAAATTTGTGCATTGAAAGCTTTTCCAGAACACCATTTGGCCACCGCTTAAGCAGTGGCACTCATATGATACTTATGTACGATCGATTTTCTTCATATGAATATGATATTAATATGAAGATATGATTTCAATCGGCTTCAGTTTTCGAAAAAGGGCTTTCTTTTATGTCCAGCTATTGTGGATCAGGAGTGAACCAAGTCAGTGTCCTAGGACAGTCTCCACACGGCGCACCGGGCTGGGAGTCTCGAGTGACAGATGAGATGATGATGGCTACCAGGCGAGGCGGTTAACAAATTTGAAGAAATGGCAGATGCAGTGGCTACATGGGCCAAAAGCTGGTGCATAACTATCAGCGCGGAGAAATCTGCTGCAATGATACATATACTCTTCAAGAAACCATGCACAGCCCCAACCATATTAGGCACACCGATCACTCTCAAGAACTCAACAACAATGTTACCTTTGGGTAACAACAATGTTACCAACAATGTTACCTTTGGGGTACACCTTGAGAAGAAGCTCACTTATAGGCAGCATTTAACAACGATTAGCTCCAAGATAAAGGGCATAATAAAGAAGCTTGGCTGGCTTCTAAAAGATCAGAGCAAATTGGCTGCAAAACACAAGGTGCTGATATGCCAGCAGGTGGTTGGACCTATTAATATGGGTATCCTGTTACAAAACTCAGCTTAGATGAATGCAGGTTCTTCAAAATAACACAAGCCGTCAATCTTTTCTTGAATACTCATTTTCATCCACACAGGGAATCAAAACACATATTCACAGTTTGCTTATATACCATTTTGTGAATGGTATATAGTGATGTTATGGGTGATTTTACAGCACATTTTACAGTCAAGGGTCTACGCTGAAAATGTGTGCATACATTTTCAGTTGGAATGTGAAGTTTTAACACTTTGTAAGTACAAGACGCTAGACATAGACATAAATCTTTTATTACGGGCTTTTCCGTAGACCTTTCGACTCATTGGAATAGAGAGGCATCGCTGTATCCATTGTCCAAGTAATGATGATCTGTGACGATGACGATGTTTATCAAAAAAATCAACACTTATTTAGTTGGAATCTAAATTCACTATATCTACTTTCATCTTTATTCATGAAGACTAAACAAATAGACCCACATATCTAGGTAGAAATTTTATGATAGAGCGTCAAAATAGTCGTTTTAATATTCATCCTTGCATCACTTCAGCATTCGGAGCTTGTTGCAAGTGCTGAGAATTGTTGCAGTTTGAACTAAAGAACGGGTTTTTCTTGCGACCTCTCCTCGCCATGGAGACACACCATACTGACACACGCACAAGTACACAGACATTCACACACACACACACACACGTACATACAAATCAGGTAATCTAATAGCAAAAATTTCACTGGCCACAGCCACAGCCGCAGTGGCAGCGGCAACTGCAACTGCCATTTGGTTTGGCGAAAGTTTAACATCAAAAAGCTCATAAGGCGACGCCCAAAGTTTGCCATTCTGCCAATGATTTTGGTCAAAAGTATTGGCAAAAGTTATTTGGCCGCAACGTTGCAAGCGAGCCGCAACAGCAGCAGCAGCAGCAGCAGCAACAGCAACAGCAACAAAAGCTGCAACTGCAACACACACAGCAATTAACTTTGTGGTCAGCAACTCAGCTCAGTTCAAACCAAGCCAAGAGCCACCCACTTGCCCAAAAGGCCTTTGTATGAGAATATGAAGGAACTTGCAACAGCAGCAGCCTTTGGTGGTGGCTTTGCTGTTGTTCTGTTGCTGTTGTTTCTGTTGTTGTTGTTGTTGCGGTTGCAATTGCTGTTTTGCTGCTGTTGCTGTTGTCGTATGTCGTCTGTGATTAAAGGCCAAAATGACAACAGCAGCAAAAATTCGAGAAACTCGATGCAACTGCTGAGAAGAAATACTCTATTTGAGTTGATTCAGGTTACAAATGGTCCGATTTATATTAGGAAAAAATTTAAGTGCTATGGAAAGAGCAGGAGAGACGGCGAGATAAATGAAAGAAATTCCTGCTTCCTTTAATGGTATTCGTTTCAATCTACATAAAATAGCAACTTCATAGATTCATTGTTTATGAAAGCATACAATCTTTGACCACGATTTTGATCAGATTGGCAATTTGCAATTGGAAGTAGCCATACGACTCTTTAGTGCTTACCTACACCATTTTGCATAAAGAAAGCAATAAGATTATACAAATTTGAAGCGCTAGTTTGATTTACTTAAGCGTTGGAATTATACAAAACAATATCTAACCTGTAGTAATACCAGTTTAAGCATTTCAAGCTCCTAGCTCTTATGGTTTCACCTGAACATTGTTGCCTTTTCAGTAATTCAGTCAGTGCACTTGGTTTTATACACATATGTAAAAGGATCGCATTAGGCTAAAATATTGATAGCAATCTGCAGGTGATGTTGATCGTATTACACGATTAGATATCGAAAATTCATTCTTTTCTTTGATCAGATCTAGGAAGGTAATCGGTTATAGAAGTCGTTCCAGATGCACCTCGCATCATTTTGCATGGCTTCTTGGGGGTTAAGGGTATCGAAATGTCGTTGAATATGTAAAAAACAAGACCTACCCAGCCACATTAAATGGGTGTCAGTCTGTAACTAGCACATTGATGATGCCATGAAATGCAGCCCAGCTCGGCTTCGCAACTGCAACAACTGCATTTTCCATTCTCATCATCGTCACATTGTCATCGTCTCAGTGTCTCTAAAACTGGAATTTGAATCCGGTTGCCGGTTGTTATTGTTGCTGTTGCTTGTCTATCCATCTCATTCTGCCTCTATCCCTAGCTTTTCTTTCTCTCTCTCTGCCATCTCTTCTCTCTCTCTCTCTCTCTCTCTCTCGCTTTGCCAGCCTTCTATGTAGCCTCTAATTATACTCGTACTCTAGTAGAGTAAACGAGTATATTGTATTCACGCAAATGTATGTAACAGGCAGAAAAACCCCATACAGTATATATATTCTTGATCAGCATCAACAGCCAACAGGAATACCTAGATCTCGGAGACTGTAATAGCTAGAGAGACCCACTTTGGCATGTAGACTCCCCTTGTCGACTCCCCTTTGTCTTTCAATTCTGCCACGACCCCCTCCCGCCCCTTGCAAAATGCAAAACCTTATATCTTCCACAAGTTTTAATGCATTTGGTTGAAACTCGATTTGTATATGTATAAGCACAAAATCTAGTGATTTGTCCAGTTTTGTTAAGATCGGATGATTTGTATGAAAACACCGCTTCCCCAAACAAAAGAAAACCAAGTTTTTTTCATACTTTTTAGGGTACCGAATATTGAATAAATGCTGAGTACGAGCATCTTATAGTCGGAATATCGACTGTAGCGTTCTTACTTGTTTTCTACTCATTTGCTGTGGCCAATGTTTATTAAATGGCATTAAAAGTCATTTATTTTCAAATTTTAGCGCCAGCCTCTTCTTCATCATCAATCCCCCCTTCGACACCCGGTGCTGCACAAAATGTCAAGTGAAAAAAATGCATGCAATCAAATAATTTGCATAATATGATTTTTATGCTGCTGCTGAAGTGGCACCTAATGGGAAAGCCAAGTCAACAGAAAGCACTTTGAAAAAAAACTTGGCAACGTTTTTTTCTTTCTCAAACAATATATATAAAAAATATATATAATTTTACAAAAAAAAAAAAAAAAACAAATAAAAGAAATTATATTAATTACACAAAAATGTCAGACAAAAATGAATAAAATTATTGAGTCAAATGCCAATGGTGAAAATGAGAAACTGCCGGTATCTCTTGGACTTGGAATATTTACATGGCAATTTTGCCTATATTTTTGATTGCAAAACGGCTTCTTAGTATTCACCTATGTCATTAAATCGAACGTCTGTAAACATTTCACACATCTAGCTCTTATCTTTAGGCGATGCATCAGTCAGTCAGGCAGGACAAGAGTTTTATATACAAATAGCGTTTTGAAAATAGTAGTTCCAGGTTCAGTTCGGTTTAAATCGGGCACACATCACCTACATTATCTAGATACAAACATCCTTAACAGATACCGCAAATCTATTGAAATTAATGTTCTCTAACAAATTTTCTCTCTTACCATGTTCTTGTTTATTGTCAAGCTTTTCACACTCCACGCTCCACACAAATTAATAAAACTTTGTGACATTGTGCCTAACCCAATCCCAAACCTAGAACTGCCTTTTCTGCTACCCCATTCCCTTGGCCTACAATTACATATCCTACTCAGTCGTATTGATTAACACTTCACACCAAACACCACAATACCGCACACCACTTCATTCTATTCTGGCAAACGCAAACGCAAAGTCAAGTCAAGGCACAGTCACAGTCACAGCCACAAAGTAATCCCTACCGACACGACTCTCTGCCTCTCCCTGTTCACTTCACTCCCCTCATCTAGAACTGTATCTGTTTATGTGTGTATGTTTTTGTAATGCGGCGGTAACTGTTGGTGTCACTTGAAAATCTGTGCCCGCAGCATGACCAACACTGGCCCTTCCAGCTGTCGAGCTTCTGCAAAAATTGTGTTGACTTTGTGGAAAGGCGAGGCGTAGCCGCAAAAAATGAGCTCCGAGCAGACAAAAAAAACAAAACGCGAAAAATAAAATTAATAAAATTACAAAAAGTAGTTACTGTTGAAAAAAGGAAATATATATATACCCTCAGCTTGATGATTTGAGTACTCAGATTATTGCAATGCTACTGCCTTGGCTAGAAGGTCAAGTAACATTAACATCTACTCTGTTTCATCTAAACAAAAATATGCATGGGGATAGTGCAACTACAAAAGTATATCGATATTTATAAGGAAACATTCTTATATTTGTCCTTAGACCTGCTTCTGCTCCTTCCAGGTTACGGAAGAACCTCAAGAACCATATATTCATTGTACAATTATTGCTTATTTCTATGCCATTCAAAAAATGGTATATTAATTTTATCAGGAAGTTTGCAACGCATAGTAGGAAGCCTTTCCGACTATATAAAGTATATATATTTATTCTTCATTAGCATGACAGGGGAATCCATATAGCCATGTCCGTCTGTCCGTCTGTTTCAATACAAGGATCTCAGAAGTTCTAAAAGAAACAACGCTGAAATTTTTACCAGATTTTTCTTTTGCCTGCACGCTGGTTAAGTTCGAGTTTTATGCAGATCGGACAACTACATCATATAGATCCCATATAAGCGATTCTTCGCAACGCTTAGAAGGAAGCGTTTCCGACTATATAAAGTATATATATACTTGATCAGCATGACAATCGATATAACTATGTCCGTCTGTCAATCACTCTGTCCGTCCGTCTGTCAACACAAAGATCTCAGAAGTCTTAAAGGACTGCAATTTTTATCAGATTTTTCTTTTGCCTGCACGCTGGTTAAGTTCGAGTTTCATGCAGATCGGACAACTACATCATATAGATCCCATGTAAGCGATTCTTCTGGAACTAACACTTAGTAGACTAAGTTTTCTGTTTGTCATCCAAATCAAAGCAAATTTGTTTGTATCTACTTGAGGACCCCCACGTCCGCTTCCCTGATATGATCAATAACGGACGACTATATCATTTAGCTACCATACAACCGATTGTTCCGGAATGAACACTCAGTCACATAAATTTTCTGGTTTTCATCCAAATCTAACCAAATTTTTTTGTATATCCGGTTGAGTAGCCTCTAGACCCATTTAAGATTTGATTCAGATTGGGCCATAAAATCATATAGATACCATGCAACCGATTGCACAGTGATGGACTTTTCTGTTTTTACAATACGAAAGGTACATACGATACGGCAAGCCAGGGTGACCCACTGTTCAAATAATCAGTCTGCGTTGCTAGCCATTCTGAGGCGATTCGCCATTTAATGATAATAGTATTCCCACCGAGTATTGCCAAAATATATAAATATATCCTTTCGACAACTAAGCCCTACTTTATCGGGAGAAAGCGTTACAGGCCATAGTATTTGGTGTCTTAAATGATTCAATTATATTAAATATTTATACAATACTTTCAGCAAGCCCAGTTGATGGAAGTCTTAATGCTTCTAGCATTTCTAGCATTGCCCAGGATCCCTTTTGCTACTTTCCCAGATAAGCGCAACGAATTTGCTTTTCATAAAATGAGACCTCCTCTTACCTGTACCTGAATACCAATTTTCATTGTACTACTTTAAGAAAGCGTTGAAACATAACGAATTTCGTTTTTCTAACTGTTATTGCGGACTCTTCTCATTGATCATATTTCTCCCATTCCAATTGAAATTTATAACAAATTTTAACCGTAAATTTCAAATACATTTTTTTATATCCATGTAAACTGTGACCCCAAATTCGACCAGCTTACAGGTAGAATTTAACAAAACAGTGTCTTAGTGCTCATCTAAGCCATAAAATGTGACAACTTTAAAAATTTCGGTCCCCTAGCTTTTATGGTCTGAACTATGCATTGTTCTTATTCAAAATATATTACTCTTAAATATAAAGATCATTTTGTAGGGTATTCAAGTTCGTCTATACATCTTACTGAAACGCATAGTTTTTCCTTATTTTGCCACTTTCTTTTTGATTTCGTTTCGTAAATGTTGCTGCTGCTGTTGCTGCTGCTGCTGCTGCTGCTGCTGATGTTGTTGTTCTGAAAAATTATGAATCAGGAAGTCTTAATAAGCACAATTTCAAGTCGTTAGTCAGCTTCAGCTTCGCTGTGCTCTCTGCCTGCCGCCTGCCGCCTGGCGGCTCTGGGCTCGCGCATTCTCGACACACGGTCACGTCTTGGACTTTTGCGAGTAGAAAGAACTTTAATGGTTGTTTTACTTTTGTTGTTTATGTGTTGCTGCTGTTCTTATTGTTGTTGTACATATATTTCAGACTATTTAGCTGGTCATGCGTTTCGGAATTATGGGGGCGGCAGTTGCCGTTGATTTTAATTAAGTGAAGCGTTTAAATGTGAACCGCGGCGCAACAACAGTACAGATTTTTGTGTGCGCGCCCTTGATGTGATATTTTGATGATGATAATGCAGGCGGAGGCGGTCGAGCAAGCCGCCCTGCCACTGGCACTGGCGCTCCGGCAGTCCGGCGGTCGGTTAGACACTATAATTTTGTGAGCAGCCCCAGTAAATGTCAAAGGCAAAAGACATCAATTGTTTATTCAACGAAACGACAAGAAATGAAAATTTCTTAAAACTATCTTAAATTTATAGAGATATAATGTATATTTGTCTGTCTATGTGTGTCTTTAACGGTGGACCTATGATATTTATATAGTTTAGGAACATTGATAACAGGAGGTTCGTTGGATATTTTTTATACCCTGGAAGTTTGTCCCTGCATAGCTTGCGGCATTAGGCAGAGCAAAGGTATTTTTGTCATTCATGTTTAGGATTTCAAGTCGAAGTATCAAAAAGTGCATTTTCGTATTAAATCATATTTTTACTAGAACTTTTGCAGTAGATTTGCCAATCGATGGCAAAACAAAAGAATTATTGAACTGCCCTTTTGAGCAAGCAGTAGAGCAATGTGCTGCTGAAAATAAAAAGGTGCGCATCTTGCAGCCCAATTGAGTGAGACATTGGGAGGGACAAGGACACCGTGAAAATATAGTGATGCCAAAGAGAAGACATGGTGATCAGAGTGAAAGAGAGACAGAGAGAGAGAGACTTAGAGGGTGTGGAACATAATCAATCTTCGCTCACCTGTTGGATTCTGGCGTAGACGCGATTCGCCAAGCAGCACCGTAGATGAGGCGGCGGCCACTGAGGGCCACAGCAGATAATCAAAATTGTTGATGGCCACCAGGACGATAAAAAGGACGGCTAATGAGCTCAGCTGGCTCGGTTTTTGTCTCTGTTTTTGCTGTTGATGTGTTTGCTGCTGTTGTTGTGGTTGTTGCTGCTGCACTAAGTCAAACTCCTTTTCGGCCGGTGGCGGCCAACGAAAACGCATTTTTGTATTATTGGGAGGCTTTCGTCCAAAACTGAATCCAATGCCCACGGGCCTCGGATCCATATTGGCGGTTATGGCCAGTCTATGCTTTAGACCACTTGTTGTTCAAACGTTCCTTTTTTTTGTAAGAATTTTATGTTGCAACTTCACAATGAATATATTTAAATTGGAATTTTAGATATAGATATATCTATATATCTACTTCTTGCTTTGATATTTGTTTTGGATAAATTTTAGGTGATTGACAGGAAAAAACTTGATTTGATTAAATATTTTTATATATTTATGTTTGATAATAATTGTAGAATATAATATTGAATTTATATAATCATTTTAAATAATTTTTAAATAATTTAAAATTAAAATTGAGCACTCTACAAATTTAGACTTGAAAAAAAAATAATTTTTAATCTTTAGCTGGGATAAATTTTATTTAAATCTTTATATAAATAATATAAATTCATTATTAAAAATTTAGCATTGATTGAAAGCAATTTTGAATTTGCTTTTTTTTTCAATTTCTAGAAATCAAATAGAGAAAATTAATAAATATAAATGAAATTTTGAATATATTGGTATATTTTCTGTTTTTCAATTTAAAATCCTTGATAATTTTTAATTTAAATGAAAATTAATTGAAAATTTCTGTATAAATTGTAGAGTTCTGATATTGTAATTTCATATTGTAATTTCTTTGCCCTGTTCGTTATATTTTTTTTTTGGTTTTTTTTTTTTTGTATTCTTCTGTGTTATTTTTGGTTTTCTTTCTTTGCCTTTGCCAGACTTTATCTCACATTTTTTTTTGTGCTGTTTTTAACACTTTTTACAATAATTGAAAAACTTTTTCTGCCGCTTTTCTGGTGAACTTTTTTAGCCTCTTCTCGTCTGCTTTTGCGGGCTGCTTCAACTTTTTGCACTCAAAGATTAAAATTAAATATGGCAAGACGCATTTTTTTATTGTTATTTATTTTTCTATTTTATTTTCCTTTTTTTGGTTTCATCTTATGCGCAAATCCTGCAAAGAAAGCAAGAGAACGGGTATGTTAAGATTAAAAAAATTTGCCCAAAATTATGCCAGAATTTTATTTAATGGTTAATATATATATATATATATATATATATATATTTTTTTTTTCGTTGGCAAATAGAACACAGCTGAGTGTATGAGCTAAAGATTACATTAAATTAAAGTCTTACAACAGCAACAAAATTAGCCACAATAAAATACAATAAAGCAGCAGCGAAAAGAAAGAGAAAATATCAGCCTTAGGGGAAAGGAGAGTGGCAGTCAGGTCGGGGATTTGGTGTGTAAAGTGCGGGTGGAAAATCACACAAAGAAGCCACAGCCAGTGTCTCGCTTCTGCTCGCTCGTCTCCATCTCCATCTCTGTCTTCGTCTCGTCTCGTCTCATTGCGTTGGGGGAGCATGTGCTAGGCTCTCTCGACAATAACAATAAGTAGACATCGAGTGCGGAGTGGTTGAGCCGCATGGTGGGCAGGGCAGGGCAGGGGGATGCCTATGCCAGGCCCAGACCCAGGCCCAGGCCCAACTACGACATGGCAATGTAGTCAGCCGAGTCAACAAAAGAAATTGCTAATGTGCGCAAATAAAAATGGCACAAATACGACACACACATATTTACACACACACACACATACACACACACACACCCACACGCACACACTCATACGAAGACAGACATTGCATCAAGCGCGCTTCGGCCGAGACGCAGCCTGGAAAATGAGCTAGAAAATGGCAAAACAAAAACAACAGAAGAGTGAAAAAGAAAATAAAATATATAGAAATAAAGAAAAGAGTAAATGTTAAATATAAAACGATGAAATTAATACCCACATAATTATTTAAATAAAATTTAAACTAAATCACAACCATTACAACATGTGATATTTGAAGATAAAATTTGCAAATGTTCTTCCAATTAGATATCCATTTTAGAGTTCCATTTTCGTATTCCTTAGCAAGCCCATATCAAACAACCATATCATGGGTCACCTTGGATAGTCCATCACTTATCCAAAAGCTTTTTCGCATCCCTGTGACTCGATGCCCATATCATGCTTGGGAATACACAAAATCGAATCCACAACAAGAGTTAAGACCATCATATTAGATTCGGTATTAGGCCACTGTGCTAGCCCTTTCACTGTACCCTGATTAAAAAGAAATCAAGTATTTGGTACTTGATTCAAGTTAAAACGTACTGAAAAGTCAACCAAGTTTGAAAAATCTGAATTCAAGAGCTAAATACTTTTTTCAAGAACTCTTTTTCAAGTCCTAGAATTCTTATATTAATAATAATATTAACTAACTTAAGTACCTTTCATTTCATATTTAACAACAGATATAACTGGAACGCTCACGTAAAATCCTTAAGAACTTCGCTTGACAAAAAACTTAGCATTACTTGTCTTTCCAACTCCAAATTCAACTGCCCCACATCTTCCCTAATCAACGTCACCAATGCAAGAATAATCTCAAAAATCGTTTACTGCCTCAGCGCCCCAGAGTACCACCCGACCCCTCAATTCAATTACCAATTCCGCAATAAGGCTAGCACTCGGTGCTTTCAGAACTACTCCAGTCAATAACATGCTATATGAGACACAAATACCTCCTATACACATAAGAAACCAAATCGCAACAGCTAAACTCTGCAAATCAATAATAAATTCACACAACAACTTAAACATAATTAAAAACTACAAAACTCGAAAGAAATTAAAATACGAATCAACAATTGATAGAATCATCAGTACTGCAAGAAACCTCGGTATTTCGCACACACTTTATCCCCGAAACCCCATAATACATACCTCCCATGGCACCTACACAAAATCTCAATCGACTCCTCCCTCAGAGAGTACCCAAAAACCTCAACCCAACCTCTCACATTCAGAAAACTGTTTCTAGAAATCCAATCCAATCCAATCTAGAAATGCAATAACCGACGAACACAATATAATTAATACAAGCATAATACTCTTCTTCTCAGCAGTTTTCTCAGCTGAAGCCATTGCAATTACAGAAGCCCTCAATATTTTCAAAAACAAACCTGGCAAATACGCTATATATGCTGACTCCCTTTCAACTATAGACGCCATAAAAAATACCAGCAACTCCGACTGCTGCCCATCCATCATCCGATATACCCTCAGCAAACAGCACCCAAAATTCAAAATCATTTGGATTCCCGGCCACGTAGGCATCGGGGGTAATGAATTAGCTGACAGCGCCGCAAAAAATGCAACCAAATCCCCACTCATCCTTAGCCCAAATTGCAACTTCCAAGACATTAAAAAATACCTAAAAAACACTCTCAACACATCCGATTGGTATCAATTTATTTATCTAAATATGACCAACACCTCTAACTTCGATCACAATAACAAAATGTCAAGATACGACCAAATTAAATTTACAAGGCTCAGACTTGGCCATACCAACCTGACCCACCTACACTACCTCAACCTGTCATCAGACAATTCATGTCCATTCTGCAGAAGCACAATAGCATCCACTGCCCATATCCTAAAAGAATGTCCATCTCTTAAAACATCGTACAAAAAATGCTACAATTATTTTAAAGTTACTCAGACAAACAAATATTATAAATAAAACCTAGACATAACAAAGAGTCGAAGGCCTCAGCAGCCAGCCTTATATAATTAAGTTAATAGTTGTAATTTAATATTATAAGTTGACTGTATATAAATAAATAAATAAATAAATAAATAAAGAACCTTTCGGATTGAAAATCCAGTCTGACAAATTCTGAAGACAAGAACTTAAATAGGCAAAATACGAAGAGTTTGTTCACCAGCTGTGATAAAGTTATAAATGATAAATGTACCACTCACTGGACAGCTAGTGAAGGACTCTTTTGTGATTTATTGTTATAATTGAGATAAACAAACAGCCTGGCTATGTTTTTTTCTATTTGTCAAATAGAAATAAAACTGCCCAAGCACAGCGTGACACAGCAATTGATTAGGCAAGATTTTGACGTGTGTCCCTTAATGAGTTGGAATGCATCGATGGTAAATGAAACTAGACAACAAGTGAAATATTATGAAGCAAATAAGCAGTTCAGATATGCGCCATGATACACGCCATAAAGTTATATACCATCTTATGGAAGAGGATCTTATGATAAGAGGTCCCTGACAGATTTCAATTCCGTTCGGTTTCAGCATGTGCTCCATGTTACAAAGAGTCAACTCTCCATGATTGTTGACTGTATTGTCAATATTTCGACCCCAAAAGACACTTGAGTTGCATTAAGCTCTACCCTATGGGATCATCTGGAGGAGCTGGAGGAGCATTCTTAACGAATTAAACTTACTTTGCAAAGTAATTAAATTGTATGATCTGAATATATCAAGAATTAATTTTGTAGAATTTGTTCCTTTGCGTATGCAAACCTTCAGCTCAAGCGGTTGGGGATAACTGATTTAAGCATCCACACATCCACACAAATATACATGGAAAAATTATGCTAACTTAAAGCTTTAAAATATATAGGCATTGTAAGAATCGTATAAGACTTTGGATTAAAAGTAGATTCTTTCGTTTTCTATCAAAAAAATCAATTTTTGGTAACTCTTATGAACCCAATGAATTTGGCAAAAATTTATCGATATATAATAAAAGTTCTACAAATCCACTGCAAGGCTTCAGCGTGGGCCGCAAAGCACCGTAACAAATGAACATTTACGCAGAACCACAGAAGCCTCTAAAGATTGAGGTCTAGTATAGCACCTGTCCGTTCTCATTATGGACGGGGCTGTGCGCTGGCGTTAGCGGGGAGCCCAAGCAAGAAATTGGCAGCGCCATTTTGTCATAACCTGAAATTGAATGGAAATGGCCATGGCAGAGGTTGTCTGGAGGAGGGGTGCCGAGCCTAACGAGCCAATCAAGCCACCCAACCAACCTCGAACCTCCTAGGCTCTCGTCCCAAAAATCATTTTGAGTAGGATTTATGGTGCGGCTCTCTGTCTCTCAGTCAAAATCCCCGCTAATGTGGGCGCTGAAAACGGCTCAAAGCATTCGGGCATCAGGTGCGCATTATGTCGAGTGGTGGCAAGTGTGGTATGGCGGGAGGCGATGGGCAGAGGGAATGTTGCCAACCAAAATAAATAAAAAATAATAACATTAAATATACTTGAAAATTTGCATTTTTCGTTTTTTTTTTGTTTTTTTTTTGTTTTTTTTTTTTTTTTGTTCTTGGAAGATTTATTTAACGGCCTACAATAGAAGAGCGTGGGGATGTTTTATAATTTTTGTTTTGTTTCAAAATAAATATCATGTCTAAGACTCAGCTGAAGAGAATTCTCTCGGTAAGGTAATGCCTCTCACAATGGTTGCAAACGTAGTATAACCAAATATCTATCGATTTGAAATATCTATTGAAGTGAAAACAACAAGCTAATTTTACCAACAAAAAAAACTGAAGATTCCCGCAATACGTTGTCCTGTCGATGACACTCTCGATAAGTGGTTAGATTAGCTACAAGATTGAGTCTGGCTGCTAAGTAACAAAGTTTAAGATTCAAGTTTATCGAGAAGTTTTTAAAGTCATAAATTATACTAAAATAATAAAACTGTGGGAAGGATGCTGGCTATAGAATATCTAAAGGAAAACCAAAAGCCTAATCAAATGATGACTTAAAGTCCTCCTCCTTAAGCTTACATTTTCTGTAGAAATATAATGAAAATATTAATAAATTTATATCTGAACAGTCAGCCAGTCCGAGTATTCTGTAAACAAAAGTCTCCTCTAAACATACAAAAGCTGACTTCAATCAATTTTGTCTATGAGTCATCTCTTTTAAAGATATTGAGCACAAAAGTAAATAACGCAAACGAGTTTATCTAAAGATACATTCTTATTATTGCCAATACATATGTACGTATAAATATTTACATTTTTGTGAGTTCTGTTTGGACTGAGTTCTAGATTTTCAACAAAAATCATATGCAATTATAAGCCCAGAGTGACCGGATTCCATTATTTGTATATTTCCCGAGCATATCGAGTTTGATTCTTGCATTCCCATACCAAAACTTTCACCTTAGTACACACATAATCTAGAAAATATGATCGATCATTTAAATATATAATTCAGCATCTTTGAAAAAAGCAAACAATTACCATAAAAGCTTTGATGCATTTTCAATCGGAATTCTCCAAAATGGCTACTTAGTGCTCACCTACACCATAAAATAAAACACATATACATAGTATATATTTAGAATTGTCTATATAAATTTCTTCTATATCAATTTTTTATGATTTTGCCTGTAAGTTGTGCCCCAAATAGTCAGACAAGATACAATGTTTCACCTGCATATCTGTATAGATATATCTGAAATCTTACTGACAATATTGTTGTTCAGTTTTAACTTTGTACCCGCCATATGCGATACACATGGTCTGTGCTTGAAGTGTATGTATTATTGACCTTCTTCTCAGTTTTTTTTTTTAACATCTGGTTGGGTTGCCAAAGCGGGCTAAAGGAGGGGGGATACTATTTCTCCACTTCAGCTACTCAGCAAAAAAATTGTTCTGGCTTGCTAGATTTTGACAAATTCAATGGCTGTGTACGTACATTAACTGGCGGCTGTTGGTATGAATAACAACACCAACAACAGTAACAACAACAAGCAACAAGAACAAGAACAGGAATGACTTTGCAATCGAAGCAAATTTCAATACAACGCAGCTGCTGCTGGGCTTCGTCATACTACGACTATCATCATCACGGCTCTTGGCGTTTAAAGCTTCTCGTTCTCGACTGCGACTGCTTCCTCCTCTTCCACCACACTTCAACCTTTCTACACTTTCTGGTCTTAGCTTTTCTTTCTTTGTCACGACTTTTGCTGCTTTCTGGTCTCTTGTTTTTTTTTTTTTTGGTTTTTTTAACGTATTTTTACTGCCACTTTGGTCATGTGAGCGGCTTTGCTTCTTTTGCGTTTTCCTCGACTTTTGCGTATTTGGGTTAAATATTTGTTGTTTTTTTTTTGTGTCTTGTGACTTGTGGGGATCCCTGGTGCTTAAAACTGTGTTAATGGGTGAAGTTTATGTATATGCAGAGATATTTATAAATTACCAGCTTGCAGTTTTAATATGTAATACACATACACATACATATCATATATATATATATATATATGTATATTCTTAATAACAATTTGCCATTTATTTATATTAAATAAAAATATGAAATCCTTATTTATGGCATATTGTCCATTGCGTATATTTGGAATATAAGACCCCCCTCCCCCCCCCGAAGTTCTTTGGCGAGATACAGCAGGTCCTTCACCTGTGCGACGATGGGAAATATTCTGTTTTCTTCTTTTACTTGGTTTTTCTTTTTTTGTTTTTCCTTTCTTTTTTTTGGCATTTTATTTGTGAATATATTTGTTCGACCCGCTTTACGGCTTCGATTTCAATTTTCGACAGCAGCAAATATACTCTCCCCTGCCAACGGCAATTCGCCTTTTTTTGTCTGTATTTTTTTTGTTTGTTTTTTTTTGCTTTTTTCTGTTACCCTTTTTTAGGCAACATAGGTTAAGGATGGATACTAGGAATTTGGTGAAGGTTTTGTGGATCGTATTTAGTTGGCTAGTCGAAAGTTCTGGCATTTTTATACCCGTACTCTTGTAGAGTAAGCGAGTAGCCATGTCCGTCTGTCCGTACGTCCGTCTGTCCGTCCGTATGAACACTTAGATCTCGGAGACTGTAAGAGCTAGAGAGAACCAATTTGATATGTACCCCTTGTGGGGCGTCAGATCAAGTTTGCAAGCAAGCCACAAAACCTTATATCTTCCACAAATTTCAACGCATTTAGGTGAAACTCGGTTTGCATATATATATAAGAATATAATCTACCGATTGGAAAATTAAGATCGGATAATATTTGTAGACAAAATCGTAAAAAAAAACATGTTGTATGAGAACACACAAAAACAAAATTTTTTCATATTTTTCAGTGTGTCGAATATTGAATAAATGCTGAGTACGAGTATCTTATAGTCGAAATATCGACTATAGCTTTCTTACTTGTTTCTATTATATTAAAGAATTTCGCGGAGTTGTCCATATAACGTTTTTGTATAAGTATAAGTGAAGCTCACAGAAAGAACAGATCGACCTGCAACATGACCTTGCATTTTATACAAACTTTGCACCTGACACTAGGTCGAGTGAGTAAATATAAAAGAATAAATATATATCTATATATATATATATATATATATATAGCTAGTTCTCTCAACAGTAAAACCAAAGTGTATTTCATCTAGCAGCTATGTTTTTTTACATATTTTTCTCTTGCCAAAACTGCCAAAGCTGCTCGCTTTGCCCTTTTTGGGGGAGGCGGCCGTTTTTTCGGTGCAAACGATTATCCCCGACTCCGCTTCTGCCAATCCATCCACCGCCGCGCCCAAAGCGCCCTGTGCCACTGTGCACTCAATTGGTTGTTGTGTGAACTTCGGTTGAAATTGAATGAGTGACTAAGTGAATGAATAACTGAATGAATGAATGAATGAATGACAAGACTGAGAGATCCCTTTAGTAAGGAGCTGTTGGTGTTGGCATGAAATGGCATTAGAGAGGGCCTTAAAGCTAAGGCAGGTTAGAATGGTTTTTGTTTTCGCCTTACGAACTCGAACTGAAATGAGACTCTCTTTACAATATATACCTTTGTGTCTGTGTGTGTATTATGTCAGTATGTAAATGGGTATAGTACTTGTGTATACAGATGTCAAGGCTGGGGCCATAAATTAAAACTGAAATCAGAGAGCAAGCAGGAAATCGAAATAATCGATGCGATAGCCATTAATCACACTCAAAGCAGCTGTGGCTAAGATGAAAGTGCCAAAATAACAAAATAAAAAAAACATTAGTAGACGTGGAAGGTAATAAAAATAATAATAAACATAATAATAATAGCTATTGTCATTTGATGCAGTTTTTTGGGCAATATACATAGTTTTTTTTTTAGACAGATTTATCTTTTGACAGCTAATTAATGTCAAATGATTGTGTGTCTCTAAAAAGGAAGTGCGGCCATGCGGGTTCGCGCAGGGGGTGGAGAATCAAAATGAAAATGAGCTGCATCCGGCAACAACAACAAACATTTTCCAAAGTGAAAGCTTAGCCTCTGTCTTCATTTTAGGTGCAGAAGAAGACACACCCCAGGGCGGCGGAAATCTGCCACAGTTGGGTGTTGCAAATGAAGTGGGGGGAGACGGGTACTAAATAGGGTACGGCATTACAGCTGCTCCCCAAATACAAAAAAAAAAAAAACAAAAATATCGCAAATTTCAGATGGAAAAACTTGGCATTTCCAATATAATAAAATATTTTTAAAAAAATGTAATTCCAATTTTTTAAATTTTATATATTATATGTGTATAAATTTTAAAATTTGAGAATAAAAAAATGCTCTTATTGATCTCTAATTTAAAAATTTAGCTTCAGTTCGAACAAAACTCTTTTCAACTTGGCCCTACAGAGTACCAAACGCACCAGTTGAAGCATTCCATGCAAAGCTGGCTGGGCTGACTCTTTGTGAGAGGAGAGGGCGATGCTGCTGGTGTAGGAGTACTATGGCGAAGGGGTGGCAGGGGGGACTGGGGTTCTGCTAAAGTATATTTGATCACACGCTTGCTGCCTCGTTTGATGGGGCTGTTGGTGGACTGCTGTTCAGTTGACCATGGAAAAAATATACAAAAATATATTGTACCGTACGATGACAGCGCAAAAAAATTGTAAACGATTTCAGTTCATTTTGAGCAACAACCAAATATATATATATATATATATATATATATGTAAATATTAAATATTAAGTAAAATTCAGCTTGAAAAATAATTTTATTTAAAAATTTATTATGAATCCAAAATACTTTAAGTTTCAAAACTTTGCAATATATATCAATTTTTAAGACGCATTTTAATATCTTCGCAGTCAGAGGAATGTTAAAAAGCCATTTGAAAAAATATTTGAAATTAAATCTAAATAAAAATAGAAAAGAAAAATCATATTCGAGTAAATACCAAGAAATGTTTTTAATAAAATTTATTGAAACAAATTAAACCAAATGCAAAATAAACCTAAATAAAAAACAAAATGAAAACAGATTTAGTTCCTCTTTTTTTTAAATGTTTCATATAGAAAACTAAGCCCAAACTATAAAAGAACATCAACAAAGATCAGCTTTAGTCGATATTATGACTATATATACTCGTACTCAGCATTTCTTTAATATTCAACACACGCAAAAGTATGCAACACTTCAACAACTCAACAAAGATCAGCCTCAGTCGATATTATTACTATATATATACTCGTACTCAGCATCTCTTTAATATTTAACATATACTCTAGCTTTTACTGAGATTCTAGGTGTTCATACAGACGGACATGTCTAGATCGACTCGTCTGTTGATGCTGATTAAGAATCTATATACTTTTTGGGTTCGGCAAGACTTCCCTTTGTCTATTACATACACATGCACAAATACAATATACTCGTTTACTCTACCAGAGTACGAGTATAAAAATGTCGAAATAAAAATGTCGAAGAAGCTAAAAATAAATGCTCATCTCATACCTAACTTCAGTTTCAATAAATAACTGATCATTATAATATATATTTCACTTGTGATTTTATACTAATAATGGTTTTATAATGTTGAATGTATTTTTTTTATCTGAATTGCAGCTGAAAACTGAAATGGGAAAAAGCACAAAAGCAATTTACTGCATCATCACATGATGCCCTGCCTGAGACGTGGATTTATATATACTTATTTATTTTTTGTACCTAAATCACTGCTGCCTGCCATTGAAATATTATAAATGAGTGAAAAAATAGCCAAAAATGAAGTAAAATAAATCAAAATAAGGCATGCACATACAATAATTCGTGTTAATTTTATAATTTCCAGTCACGTTTCGTTTATTTACTTTGTCTTTTTGCGCATTTTATCGGACTGCGTTACTTGTTGTCGATTGGGTTCTTTCGGGTATCATGATAATGATGATGATGGGGAACTGTTTTATAAATGTTTCATTGTAAGCCAGAGAGGTGTGTGTGTGGTTTGTATGTGCCATTTCATGTTTAGATTTAAATTTAATAAATGTTGAATAAAATTTTGAGAATGCAAGTTGAGTTAAATTCTTGAACATGAAAACCAGGAAGAAGTCTTACTTTATAAATACGTTATCTTTAAGATAAAGCAAATACCCATCTGACAATAGCATTCACTTTTTGTCAGCTGGGAGCCTGCGAGCCATACGATATAGATGTCCGATCTGGGTAAAACTCGAACTTGACCAGAATGTAGACAAAGGAAGCACCTTGTAGTTTTTATGACTTCGGAGACTTTTGCGTCGAAACAGACGGACATGATTATATCGATTCCCCTTGTCATGCTTATCAAGAATTTATATACTTTATATAGTCGGAAACGCTTCCTTTTGTGCATTGCTAACTTCCTGACAAAATGTTTAACAAAGACATTATAGGTGTAGCACTCATTCGAAGACCTACGCCTTCTGCTTCCAAGATAGACTGTTCGTCATCTCACTCCCAGGACCGCAGCAATCTTCATGAGATGTTTCTCTACCTCCGAGCTATATATTTTACTTCGTACGTGACTTCAAGTGACATTTTCAAAAAATCCTTTACAACTGAGAAATTTTATATTTATTATAATTTTAATTAGTATAATTTCTGTTCAGATTATATAGATTTATATCTAGAATTTTGCATATCAAAAACTAATTTCTAACATTTACAAACATTTGCTGCCAAATAAATGCTACTTCGAACCACTGTCTCAGGGCCTTTGTCAAAATAATGATTACATGGGCAGTTAGACGTATGCCCTAGTCTCTAATTGAGTTCAAATCAACCAACCGCCTACCAACCGCTCCTCTTCGCCCCGGCAGGTTGTCCAAACACAAGCCCGTCTCCCATTTCTGCGAAAATGTGAAATGCAACTCCCATAGAGCCGAAGCCATGAAAATGATTGCCAACTGCAACTGCAACTGGCATCGATAATTTTTTTAATAGATCAGCAAGAAACCTTTCCTCTCCTCTCCTCCCCCCACTCCCACTACCTATCGACCACCTTCCTGTTACAGTTGTTACCTGTTAAAAAGTTTTACCTGTTGCCGTCATCAGTGAGTTCGAGCTACAGCGGCAGCAACAGCAGCTGGTTTTGAGCCTAATGCTTGGTTTCGGTTTCGTCTTACTTCGTAATTTTCCTACTATTACTTTGCTCAACGACGACGACGACGACAAAACAACTACAACTAAGAAAAGGGTCATTCACATTGCGTGCGGTGGAAGGCTAGATCGGGAGTGGTAAAGGAAGGCAGGGGATAAGAAAGCAACAGGCCAAAAAAGTATCTGTGTATCTTTTGCGTGTTGTATGCGAAATACTCATATCTTCTGAATAAATTAGCGTGTGGTTTGGCAAGAAAAAAATACGCTTGATGGTCTCTGGCCAAATGGATACTTTAGAAAATTTGCGAAAGACTTAAGCATGATTTTGAAATAAATCTAAATATATAAAAATTAATGTATAAATGTCTGTCATTTATAGAACTTTACTGCAGACTAATGCAGACCAAGGGAAGGTCGAGGTCCATATATCGTTTTCGAAAAGTGGACATGGCACCGCCCGTCATATAAGCGACACCGATTCGACCGATTGCAATGAAATTTGAACAGTATAGTAATATCGACTAGGGGAATGTCAACGGCTATATATCTATATATCGGCATGAGTTATGGATACATGTATTTCGATATCTTTATATCTGCATAAAGATATCTATAGACGAATATAAATTGACATCGGTGTATCTCGATACATTTCATCGACGTTCCCCCGCCAGAAAAAAAGCTTCTAGAGTACCACAAAAACTATTGGTAGTTTATCAAGCAATCACATATATCAACAGGAGAATTAGCTTGTTCAAAATAAAATACATTTGCAAGTGTTAGATGAAAGTGAACCACTGTGCATTTCGCTTTCTTTTGATCTTGGGGAAAAAAGTTAGGGCTATGTTTTTCATCACTCATTCTATCGCAAATCAAATGCTTAGGCTAAGTTGTAGGTTTTGCTTAGATAACTTTTTACAGGTATCTTTGCTGCGGTTTTCAAATTTCGGAAACACAGGAAACGGAAATCATTTTGTGTCTGGCTCTGCCAAATGCGGCGGCAGACTAAAGACTTGAAAGTTTTGTTTCTTTTTTTTGTTGTTGTTCATCCATTTGGTGTCACGTCACTATGGATACTTTTATGCGATTGCCTGATTGATAGTCATAAACAAAGGCTAGACAAAAGAGAAACAATTTAAAATAAAAACGTTGATAAAAAAAATTCTACGCAAAATAAATTATGTCTCTCACAATGTCTTAAATTGGTTTTTGTTAATATATTTTTCGCTCAAGAAAACTATTTTCTAAATCATCAAAAGGAATTAAGTTAAGGTTCAACTTTAGTTCTGATGTTAATAGAACTTTTTGTTATTCGAGCAACCACATTTTTTCAACAATATCAAACTTTGATTATAATAAAACCATAAGAAAATCAAGTTTAGATCAAACTCTTTTTTAACGCAACATTTGCTCTCAATTGATAGCCGAATCTTACATATCCTTATAAGCTAAAGATGTTTTTCATATTGCGCCAACATTTAAAATTGTCAATGGCAGTGAAAAGGCTTGTCAGGTGCATTGAGTTTGTCAATTGAAATGAAAAAGGGCACTGCCAGATGTGCAAAGTTCTATTACAGCACAGCAAATGAAAAAGGATGGACAATGCTTAAAATAAACTTGTGAGGTGGCAGTTAACGTTAACAGGAACATGTGAAAATGATCCTAAGTAGAGGAAGAAATTACAGCCGTGCTAAACCTATGTAAAATGTATGTGCGTGCAGAGAAAGCAACAAAGCCAATCCGAGGCAGGCCATGAACAACAAAGATAATCAATAGTATATATTTTAAATGCGTATTGCTAGAAGAAATTATAAGTTATCTGCATTCCGCAGATTCATTATCTGACGACTGGAAAGACTACTTCCATTGTGGAACACTCCAATGTCTTTGTGTTCCAAATGTGAATCACAGATGAGGGCACCTGGTATAAGCTGATATGCCAAGTACTTATTCTAGGAATTCGAACCAGAGACTTCAGTAATTAATATACTGTGCTTAAATCAGTGATTGAAAATTCAAAGTTCCTAAGAATATACTCATAGTTAAAGCACTGACTAGGGTTGATAAAGCGATTATAGCCAGCACAACAGATGATAATGCGCTCGCAGTTTGAACAAGAATTTGGCGGTTCATAAAACGTGGCTGGTGATGGCAGTGAGTATGCAATTTGAACCGCCAAAGACAATTGTCTGGGGTTTTTGTATGAAACAAGCACACACACACATACACACACACCACTCAAACAATGCCAACACACATATGTAATTGGCTGGCTATAGGTTACGAGTGGCATCAACAAAAGGCAAGTCTGACTGCGTGTGTGTGTGTGAGAGAGTATTTCATAAATTTTGTATGCTCGTTATTTTCGGCTATGAAAATGGCAAAGGTACAGGTAATAGACCAGGCAGAAGACACACGAATTTGCAGCAACAGGGCAGAGATGGAGGAGGGGTGTCTCCACAGCATGCATAACCATCCATTATTGCAGCATCAGCAACAGCAGTAGCAGCAGCATCCAAAGTCAGAGGAGGCACTTCATCAGCGTCTGCCATGTGGAGTCAAAGTTTGCCATCATCACACATACAAACACGCACTCCCGTATTTATTGTCTGAGTGTGCATGCGTGTGTGTGTGTGTGTTTGTGTTTGTGTGTGTTGGCACAAAATAATTTTTAGGTTTTACGTTCAGTTTTAATGGGCTTGGGAGCTGAGCAAAGTATTCGTAGAAAGAGAAGCTTTGCTTCTTCTCCCATTAACTGAATGATGTTTTGGCAAAGCAGCAGCAGCAGCAGCAGCAGCTCCATCATCATCCCATCTCATCCCCATTCTACTCTACTCTCCTCTTGCTATATATATTGCTCATCAACCGAAATGTAGGTAGCTAAATTATAATAATAACAACAACAACTAGTTTTTGGCTTCCCTACAAGACCAAAGTAATCGCCGCCACCGCCGCCCCCTCAGTCATCCTCTAGCCATCTTCAAACCGCATTCGCAAAACAATTGTTTCTTGTTTATGGCCGGCGGCACAATTTGAAAATTTCCTGGCTACAAAAGTACAAAACATTCACACAAACATCTCAAGCAAAACATATATATGTATGTGTGTATGTATGAATGATTTTATGATTGTATGTATGTATGTATGTATGTACCGTAAGACCCCAATTGAAAGTTTGGGTTTCACTTTGGTTTTTAGCATTTCTTTAAAATACGAAACTGTTTGGCATTCGGGTGACCCAATATAGGTTATCGGAGGTTCCAAGGGGAACCTGCATGCCAAATTTGGTGACTCCAGCTCTTATAGGCTCCAAGAAAAGCTTACTACTATGAGTATAAAAGCCGCCCTAGTACGCACCTTTGTCATAACCCCTAGCAAGTTTGAAAATTTCAGAGCTCTCAGACTTTTGGTTTGATGATTCGATGAGGATGTATAGCTAATAGGAATGAAAAACGTATCGAATTCTGCTAGATATCAAAGAAGCTTCACTGACAAAGTTATCATTCTGAAATGGTCAGTTATCTGACAGATATGTGATACATTATATATATATTTATATAGTTTGAATCATTTCTCTTTAGGAAATGCTTAAAATTCAGAGTTTTTAAATTTCTGAGACAACTGCCGCCCCAACAATTTGCCACTCGTAGATGTAGAAGATGCTTGCAATGAAGAGCAAAGCGTTTTTATAATGAGGCAGCGGCCTCAAAGAGTGGGCGTAAGAAAAGGCGAGAGAGAGAGAAGCGACATCAAAAGGAGCAGAGTCGCCAACTGTAATCCATTGCACAAACAATGCGCAGTTTAAAATTTCTTGAAGTAGCTACTAATTTGCAGTTGGTCTCTCGTCTGAAGGAACACAACAAGTAAGAACGCTATAGTCGATATTCCGGCTATAAGATACTCGTACTCAGCATTTATTTTATATTCGACATAGTGAAAAGTAGAGTAATCGAGTATATTGTATTCGTAAAAGCCTAATATCCATTTGTGGGTATTGCAAAATTTTAAAACGAACTTCATCCGACGAAACATTAAGGGAGACACATACCAAATTTGGTAACTCTAGCTCTTAAGTCTCCGAGATCTAGGTGTTCGATTATTGATGCTGATGAAGAATGTTTATACTTTATGGGGCCAAAAAGGCTTTCTTTTGCCCGTTACATACGAGAACGAGCATTAAAGCAGCTTTTGATCAACTTCGGACAAACTAGATCTTGAGGCCTCTTAATATGGACACAAACTAAATTCGGCTCGATTCGGATGAAAAACAAACATGAATGAATAAATTCTGAAAAAACGGTTATATGGGACTATATGATATAATGTCCGATCTGAATAAAATGTTGTCTGTGAATGTAGGGCCTTCTTAAATGGAAAAAATCGGTTCTACATTATGTAGATGCTCGATCTTAATAAAATTAGGTCAACAAACGTGAGGCATTCTAAACTGAATACAAACTGAATTTGGTTTGATTTGAATGTAAAAAACAAAACTGTCTTATTTATTTCGAAAAAGATCAGTTCTTATAGGGGCCATCCTAAAAAGTGGGCGTGACAATAAAAAATAATAATAAAATAAATAAACTTGATCTGGGTACATCTTTATGGAAAATGAAAATGCAAATGTAAAGTTTTTATCTCTTGAAGTTTCCAAGCTGTAGAATTTCATACATCCGGACGGACATATGGACAGATCGACTGAACTTGCCGTGCTGATCAAGAATATATATACTTTATATGGTCACAAGCTTAATATACCCATGTAATATAAATACAGGGTATAATAAAACTAAACATCCTTGAATGAGCTGAAGCTGAGAGAAGCATAAGAACAGACAAACAGACTGATAGACGGAATGACAGCTCGGTGCCCTTCGCGCCGCTTCACTCAATTGCTGCTTTATGCCCAATGTTTTCAGGGCTGCCATTGCCCATGCTGTGCACTCCGCAGGGCTGTGCTTTGTCGAGCTTTGCTTTTGACTGCATCTAATGACACTAATAAAGTTGGCCACTGATGATAATCTGTCTCTGGCACTCGGGCCAAGACTGCGACTGCGAGAGACCTCCAGGCAGGCCAAGAGCGGCATTCGGCAGGACATGGTCATAAAAAATATCAGAGCTGTGTATGCCCGTCCATCTGTCTAACTGTCTGTGTGTGTGTCTGTCTAACTGAAACCTAGCCTGGACTCCAGCCAGGGCATAGCCTCTATCTCCAGGCAGCCAACCAGCCACCCGATGCTGCTGCCACTGCTACTTTTGTTGTAGAAACAATTTCAAGGTGCACTGACTGTAACAAACATCTTCATTTAAGTTTGCTTCCTTCACTTATTTTATGCCCAAAGAGGTGGATTGAGAGTGAGGAGTGAGAGAAAAAGAGGTGGAGAGCAGATATATCATAAGCATCTTGAAGACACCTTCTGTTGTTCCCACATACTCTTATTTCCGCTGTCCTGTTTCTGCTTATTTGCTTATGTATTTGGTGGGGCAACACAATTTTTATACCATTCACAAAATGGTGCTTCAATTTTGTCAGGAAGTTTGCTTCCGCATTTCTATATAAAATATATAAAGAATATATGTATATGATATAGCCATGTCCGTCCGTCTGTCCGTCTGTCAAAACAATGCCCGCCCACATGGGATCAGACCCAAGAGTTTGAATTTTCACAGAGTGAAGTAATTCAAATTGCTCTTTGTTTCAGTTTCCAGAAAGGCCAACAACACAGACAAGGATTTGTTGATATACCTATTGAGCAAACAGCAGAGAAATATTGCTCATTTTAGTGGGACGAATGTGCAGTTATAAGCATGACAATTAGAGAGAAGTTTAGGCGAGTCCCAAATAAAGTTTGAGCACATTTCAATGATAAAATTGTTAAAGTTGACTTAGAAATTGTTATGAAAATAAATACATTTAAAAGTAATTTTCTATTGCATTTTTTACACTTGGGCTTAGCTACCTTTTATTACAATCCTCCTTAATATTATATGCAATCTACATATATATCTTATATATATATATTTGTATTATCAAACATTTGGCCTTTGCCCAAAAACTGCAACGAAAACCCCTTAAAACTTTTCTATCAACTTTTTAGTCAGCTTTTGCTTGTGCTTTACTTTGTGATTTGGAGCTCCTCCTTCTCCTGCCAGCCGTCTCCGTTGCTTGCATTGGGTGTTACCTCCTGCTCCTCCTGCTCGTATTCCTAATTCTACTTCTGTTCTACTTTTACTATTTTTGGTTTGTACTTTTTAATTTGTGTGTAAACTGATGCAAACCAAATATTGAACTTTGCAATCGCTGGCCAACAATAGCAACAACTACAGCTACACAAAATGTCAGCTCATTCATTAAAAAGTTGCGCAAAAGGTCTCTGGTTTTCCAAACCCAAGTGTTTGTCTGCCCGAGTGTGTGTGTGTGTATGTGTGTGTGTGGGTTTTTTGAGCTTTTCAGGGAAATTCGAGTCGGAATGGCAGGTCACATATGCACGAGTGCAGTTACAAGCATACTTGGTTCAGTTTATTTGGGAATTCATTTAGGTTACGCAAGAGAAAGAATCACACACAAAAAGCCATAGTGCTGGTCAACCCATGTGATCAAATCAAGCTAAAATGTGCAACAAATGACATTTTTAAATTACACTTTCAAAATCAAAATATAGCAAATTAATTGCAGTCGTTTCAATGCTACTTTTTATACTAATACTCCGGTAGAGAAAAAACTAGTATAGTATGTATTCATCTTCGTCTGTTCATCCGCATAAACACCTCTGGATCTCGGAGACTATAGCACTGTAAGTTACCATATTTGGTAAGTAGACTCTCCTAATATTTCGATAAAAACCTTATATCTCCCACATTTTTTGACACATTGAGTTGAAACTGGGTTTATATAAGTAAAAGTACGCAATCTACCGATTAAGATCGGATAATAATTGTAGACAGAATCGTAAAAAGACATTTTGTATGAGAGCACAGAACAAAAAAAAATCAGAAAGTGTTGCATACTTTTGAGTCTGTCGAATATTACATATTATTAAGTGCTTAGTGCGAGTATCTCATAGTCGGAATAACGACTATAGCGTTCTTACTTGTTAGTTTCTGCAACGCTTTGCAATTATCCAACTTTGAAATCGGTAGGATCGCAATGAGCAATGGTGCAGGGGATTGAGGAAACAGTCTCTGATGATGGCATGTATCATGACAGATCCCAAAATCCGACTGTCAGGCCTTCCAAGCTCCATGCGCTTTGGATTTTTGTAACACTTCTAATACAATTGTTTACAGCAATCACTCACTTCCCTCTTTAACAAGGATTATAAAAGGAAAGGTCGCTAAAAATCTATCAATTTCAAATGATATTGTGAATCTTATATGTAATCTAAAATTGTAGATATTAACTCAAAGCAAGAGATTCACTACAAATATTTGCTCAAATTTCAACAACAATATCTGTAGAGCAAAATAAGAGAAGAAGGATAACTTCGGGCACCCAAAGCTTACAAACAGTCAACCGAAATTCAACATAACGGGAGCTCTGGTACTTTTATACTAAGCAATTATTCATTAGCGCCATCTATCGGAAGGTCTGCGTACTAAATGTTCATTTTGAATCTGGGGATTTTATCTGGGAGCTATATGATATAGTGGTTGCACTTTGACAATTTTAACATATGAGCAGCTTAGCAGCAGAATGAAGCTTGTGGTGAAAATTAGATCTATGGGCTTAAAACTGAAAGGCGGATTAGGGGAATATATATATAGAGAATATATGTATCAGAGAACTGGAGGAGTGTCTAATTTCGCAGTATTATAGTATACTATAGTATGCTGTGTTGACTTCCCCTAATAAATATGCAACTACTCAGCTCAGTAAGCTACTGGTGAGTTGGAACCGCTCTCTCGTTTTGCTGGCGCAAAGGCATGGTCACATCATAAGCGTAGAGCTATGATAAGCGATAAGTGCGGTAAGTTGGAAAGTTTTGTAAGAAATCACCAAATATACATACATCTATATAATAGCGACTCCCGATGGTGTTAAATAGATAAGCGCTGCGCCTGGCAGAAGCAAACCACCTTTGCTTTTATTGGCACTTAAGCTACTGCAACACTTACTCAACTACTCACACCCCCCCTAGTCACTCATACACCGGCACAAATACCGCATATACCAGTAGTTGACTAGTAGACTAGTAGCTTCTCTCTCTGCGTTACAAATATCACGACAAAACTATAATAACCTCCAGCAAAAGGTATAAAAAGTAACATGAATAACAAGAACTTTTGTAAGGCCACGTAGCAAAAGTAGAAGCGGCAGCAGCGTGCCTCGACAGACAGCATTTCAAGATTTCTAAATTTATTTATTCTTTATTTATTGTTGTTGGTAAATCTAATTAAGTTAAGGTCCCGAGACGCAGGCCAACCAGTTTTTGGTTCAAAACAAAAAACCCAACCCGAGAGTTTGCCCCAACCAGAGCGACAGAGAGATAAGCTTGTTAAGTGCGAGAGTAGAGAGAGAGAGCAGTTTATAATTCTTTGGGGGATTTTCTCAACCGCTTCTCCTCGATTGTAAAAAGAAACATTATTCGTATGGGCAAAATGTGGTTTTAAATAATTAACAAATAAATGATTTTTTTTTTATTGTTCTTTGTGATTATACATATGTTGATGCTGTTGTTTTTTTGTCTTGTTCTTTTCTCAGAATTAATACATATGTCGGTCTTGAAGCGCAACTCACGTGAGGCTTTGCTGTGCCGGGCCGTGCCTTTCAATAGCAGGTACAGTTGGCAAAAAACATTTCATGGGAAATATTTGTATACATTAAGTTTATTATTGATACATCATTGCTTAGTTTTGTACCATTTTTTCTTAGTAATATTTTATAGTGTTCAGAAAATCCATTGAACATTTTCTGATTTACTTGAAACTATAACAAATATTTGTCTCACAGAACAACAAAACAGCGAATAGTTAGTAAACACAACGAGTAATTGATAAACGGTAATCACTGCTGCTGCATTTCATCAACTTTTGAGGCACTTATTTCGCATCCTCACATCGTGCTAAAAAGCCCAGGCCCAAAACACCAGCTTCCCTGTGCTCCTGATTTCCAGCTCTTAATCCAAACTCAATTGTTTCTCGCTCACTTCACACAGCTGCGAAATGGAAACCGGGTTCGAGTTCGGGTTTGGCTTCCCCATCAGAGCTTAGGTTCTAATGCATTTGCCTGGCCTTAAACCCCACGGCTACCCTGATTGGATGCTTCTCATATGCTTATCGAGCCAGAATCCCACCGTCAATTGAAAATGTGCTGTTTTTGTTGCTTCTGTTGTTGCTGTTGTTGTTGATGTTGTTGTTGCTACTCCTACTGTTTTGTTCTCTGTGGCGCGTCATCATTAGGATGTCGTCTGAAAACAAGCACACTATAAAACTCTACATGTATCTCTAGAAGCTGTTGCGGATGCTGCTGCCGCCGTCGCCTTCGACATCGACATCACATCCACAATGTTGGAGAAATCTGCTGCTGCTGTACAATGGCTTCAAATACATTTTTCATGCATACATTTCAGACAGACAATGATGCGATGCACTAAAAAAAAAAAGAAACAAGAAAGGAAGGCTGGCTTCGACTTGCCGAAGTTTATATACCATTCACATTGTAAGTATATAACCAATCTTGATGAAATCTGGCGGGCGATCGTGGGGCTACAGTGGATACAAGGAACAGGAACAATCGGTTATATGCTAGCTATATGAAACAGTTCTTCGATCTTGATCAGGAAAGGTTAGCGGATGGAGGGTCTTGGATAGAAAGCAAATTTGGTTTGATTTGGAAGAAAATCAGAAAAGTTATGCTACTAACTGTTCATGCTAGAAAAATTCGTTAAATAAAAGGTGTATGATATAATTCCCCGATTTGGATGAACTTAATCTCGGCTCGCTGATTCATCTGGTAAAAATTTCAGCTGTGTAGCTCTTAAGACTTCTGAGATCTTGGAGTTGAAACAGATGGACGGACGGATGGATGGATGGACATAGCTATATCGACTCTCCTTATCCTGCTGATCAAGAATATATATATTTTATACAGTCAGAAACGCATACAACTGCTTTGCAAGCTTCTCGACAAAATGAATATACCATTTTGTGAATGGTATATCGTCGATTAAGCTCACTCATAAAATCCTTCAGATGAAATTTGAATCTTATGTTTCCACAATTCTGGCTAAGGAACTAAATGAAAATCTTAATGAAATCTTAGTCAGAATCAAAGAAAATATGAGTAATCAGATCTTTACACTCAGAAAAAAACTATTCCAAGAAAATTAAGACTGAATTAACTATTCAAAGTCACACATTGGCACACTTTCAAGTGTCCCCGACATGACGCCAGACCACGAATCTTGTTAAGCCCGAACTTCAGATATAAAGCCAATGCTTTTTGATCGACCGGCCAAGAAGTGTGAAATTCAAGTAACTTGCACCACTTGGATCACAGTGCATCCATCGTCTGGCAGAATATATAACTGTCTAACTGTCTGTGTGTCTCTCAAACTCTTCTGACTACCGTTTTTGGTATTTCTCATGTTGACAAATTGCAATGCCGTCAAGCAGGCATTTAGGCACTCAGGCAGTCAGGCAGTGGGGCATCGGGGAGTGGGGCAGCGGGGAGTGGGGCAGGTAGACGGATGGGAGAGGAAATCACCAACATCACCCAGCATATGTGAGGGGCGGCCACTCGAAATCTCAAAATCCTCAAAATCACCCACATATCCATATGCAAATATCAATGAGTTTGAGAGTCAGGACAAATTGCAGGGGGACTGCGAGTTGATTTCGTTTTTTATACCATTCACAAAATGGTATATATTGATTTTGTCAGGAAGTTTGTCAGCATGAAAAGGGGAATCGATATGACCATGTCCGTATGCCCGTCCGTTCGCCTGTCTGTCCAGATGCTTCTTTTGCCTGCACACTGGTTAAGTTCAAGCATGATGAAGATCGGGCAACTATATTATATAGCTCCTATACAATCGATTATTCCAGAATGAACACTTAGAATCACTTAAAATCAAATCAAGCCATATTCGTCTCACCGACCAGAATATATTTAGATCGGTTTATATATATATGATGTGACGATGTGACGATGTGAATGGCATATAAGCTTCGACCAGCCGAAGCTAGCATTCCTTTCTTTTTTTTAGGTTTTGCTTTTAGCTTTCAAATGCGAGTCAGGTAATTATTCAACAATTGCATTTTAATTGCGTCAAATGCAAAAATGCCATTCAACGGGGTTGTCTGCTTTTCCGAAATTCTCGAATTTCCGCAGTTGATTTGGATTTCGTTTTTGGATTTCGTTTTTTGCGGGCATACAGAGCAGCACGCCGCTCAAAAGCATGTCCAAGAGATGACTTCATCAACATAGCACAAACTAATTGGCAGTTAGTTTTTAGCCATAAACAAAACACTGTATCGAATTGCAGGCCAACGAAAAACTAACAACAACAACAAACTATGCTGACCAGCTAGAGGAGCAAGCAACTCGAACTAATTTGAAAAGTTTTAGACAAAATGCTAAGGCTTGTTAAGGGATCGCTTTTAACAAAAGTTGGCCAAAAATTTCAAACAATTCAGCCCAGTTCAGAGTCGGTGTGGATAATTTCTATGTTAAATACACTGAGCGATAAGCTTGGCATACAATTTTAGTGATTTGAAATGGAACTTGATTTAAAAAACAACTTAGTATACCGTAAAAATGGTCAGAAGTTTCTTTGGAGTTTGTTCAGTCTTCTAGAAAATTCTTATAAAATTATTGTAAAAATTTGAGAAATTTCGACAAGTTTCTTAAGTCTTGTAGAAAGAATTGGCACTGAATGTTGGCTATCCGGGTCCTATAAATACCAACTTTACTGTTTCTACATGTAGGAATTTTCTTTCCCGATGCAAACTGAGATGCCATCTTAGCGAAGGCCACCCACGATCCAAATCAGACAACCACAAGAGTCACAGATGGTCTTTGAAATCGATTCAAAGCTTCGCAGCAAACAAATGCATTTCCATACAAAATTTGACGACGTTTTTGACCAAAATTCTGGTTACATTTTATATTTAGTACTGCGTGTTGGATCTCATATATCCAGATGAGACATCGAACAGTAAATACTCCCCACTGTATTTAACGCTGAGAAGGATGAAATGTTGCCAACCTCAAATTATATAGTTTAGATGCGTGGCGAAAAGAATTTTCATTGAAAAATACCACGATAGAGTCAATGAAAAATTCCTTGTGCATATATACCTATATCGCTATATTCCTGAAAGGATGCAGAAAAACCTACCCTCATAAGTGCAGAGAACTTTTTATGTAATTAAATTTTTATTAATTTTCATCCATTTGACTTTGATCTTGGAAAAGCTTACCACCTCCTCCCGCAGTCCCAGCCAGGCTATAACATACACATATTCCTATTGTTTTGGGCAATATCCTCAAGAAGTGAACGGCTGCACACGCTGGGAAAATGGCAAATGACAGATGGAGGGGATGTAAAGCTGCCGCAAAATTAAATCAAGATAAATGCTGCCTAATTGCAGCAGCCTAGAGTGTGGCGATAGCCTGTTTGGAGGGGGTGGGGGGGGGGGGCAGTTTGGTGAGTGGCGAGTGGCTGCTGAATGACGCATACTCGCCTCAGAATATCCAACATCAAATTATAAAACGGAAAGTTTTCCAAACAATTTCATCAGCGGGCGAAAACAAAAGCAAACCAACAAGCAGCAGACATCGCTTGGATTGGATTGAGTTGAGTTAAAAAAAAATACTGTTGGATCTTTCAAATGCAGAAACAAAGGCAGAGCGTGCGGGTGCGGAGCAGCAGGATGTAAAGGCAATGAGACAGAACCATAAGACGCCCGACAAGCCAAGATGAGAGTAAAGCAAAAATCGTTGAGACAACTTAAAGTCGAGAGATACTACAGTTCGAGGCATGGCGGGAAAGCTGGAAAAGCGCACCAACTGCAACAACAGCAAGTGAGAATACCAAAGGCAAAGCAAAAATTGAAGCTGGCAACAGCTTCATTATCGTTCCAAATGTTGCCCCAACTTTGGTCTAGGGCTTGACAAAATAGCCCAAGTAAAGTCGTGCGGAGGGTTCACTGCGGAATGGGGTAAGAGGGGAGTTGCCTTTACGCTATTTCTACATTTAGCAGCAATTGGACAGCTTTGAATGGAGCGGGTGAGAGAGGGTGTGCAGCAGGATGGTGGGGGGAGGGGGTGTGTTATAGAAGCAACGGCTGCTGTGGTTGACTTTGATGCCACTTTGTGGTCACGGACACGTTTCACGTTTTTCAATTTTTGCACCAAAACGGAAATTGGAAACAGTTTTTGGGACATAAAATAAGGATCCCAGCGCCCTCCGGCATCCACAGAGTCTTTGAAAGGAGGGAATATATATACTTATATTTTACAAAATTACAAAAATTATTTTAAAATATTGTTTTTATATTGACAACATTTTCTGGAAGCTTGTAAGACTTATCATAATGTTAAACTTTGCGAATTTTAATTAAGAAAAAATATCGAATTATTAACTGAGGAAATTTGTGGAAGAATTTAGTGAAATACAAAATTAAAAAAAAAAATGTAAAACAATCTAAATTATAGAGGAAGCAATACTGATCCAACCATAACGATTTTGATTAAAAGAAGAAGTTCATAATGGATATTTATAGCGCGCTGGAATGCTTTGAGTCGGAGATACTTCCTTCTATGCTTCAAAATAATGTGAAAAATTCATTTAACGAAAACGTAAGGACGTAAGCAAATTTTTAATATTCGACACACTCAAAAGTATGCAACAGTTTTTGAATTTTTGTTTTGGCCCAAAACAAACTTAATCCGACGCCCCACTAAGAGAGTCTACATACCAAATTTGGTATAGTCTCCGTGATCTGCGTGTTCATACAGATGGATAGGAGGACACGGCTAGATCGACTAGGCTGTTGATGCTGACCAAGAATGTATATACATTATGGGGTCGGAAATGCTTCCACTAGAGTATGAGTATAACAAGATATTAAGGTTAGCTTCCGAAGCTTATATACCATTCACATTGTAAATATATAATAACGGTGTAATCTAGTTTAGTTCCCCCCTGCATTTCCATATTTCATTCATAGCTTCACATAGCAACTGAGTAACACAATATTTAGGAGAATGGGCAGCATTATTTTGCAATTGACTTCTTTACTTCTCGCACATTCTTTCGGAATGGTATAAATATTGTACAAATTTAAATAAATTTCATCTTTTTCAGATTTTTAATGAACGAAAACAAAGGTTGCTTAGAAAACTTACAAAAAATTGTTTTAATTTTTTGATCGGCATTTTATTTCCATCTGCAGAGGCTTCCCAGACGACTATCATTTAACATTAAAATTGTCAGTCACAAAATTATTATTATATCAAAGTTCTGTTTAAAATGTGTATACAAACTTCTTTGAGAGTTTACGGTTTAGACAATTATATATATATATTTTTTTCCAACAAATATATTTAAAAATATTCACACAAATATTTTATTTTAATTTTACAAATTTATTCAAAAGTTATCCTTTCAATTACATTTCGTCTCACCTGTTTTGTGTTTGTTTCCAATCCATTTCTAGTGTTATCCAAAAATTAACAACTGTAAAATTCTAAGTCAGCACTCTCTCGCTCTCTTCTATACTTCGCTCTCTCTTTTAGTCACAGCAGCAAAGAGATCAACAGGTAGACAAAGGCCAGCGCGGGCAAAAATCAGGGCAAAGAAAATTTCACAGTAATTTTACACACAACAAAAAAATCAATCATATTATTACGTATATATTTGATTTTCAATTTTTTGATCACTTTTGTTAAACAAAACAAAAAAAAAAACAATTTCAATAAATATTCCAGAAGAGTAAAGCCCGCGCGTTTTCGTTTTGTTGTTGCGGCTGCTGCTGCTGGGAAAACTGAGCGCCACGTCAAGTCACGATGTACGGAACGACTGCGACGGCGCGCCTTTGAAAGCAAACTGATGATGATGATGATACTGCTGATGAGCAGCGACTGCGACAGGGACTGGAAATGCCGACATCAGCGAGGGAGCGACACGTAAGTGAGGCGAAGTGGAAGTAAGCAGCGAGCAGAAGTATGTGGCCCGGTTGAAGTCTTTCGTTTCTTTTTTACTCATTCGCTTGTGTGTGAGTGTGTGTATGTGTATGCGAGCGTGCGTGTTTGTGTAAGCCAAGTACAACTCTGGAAATCACTTGAATTTCAGGTGTGGTTCAGTTGAGAGATTTGTTGTTTTCTTTTATTTATTTTTTCTCTCGGTAGCCGGCAAAAAAAAATATTTTAAAATACATAAAAAATTAGTTGCGTTGTTCCTCACAATTTGCTTGCCTCTAACTATTTTAATTTCAAACAATATTTTTTTAAATTTTAATGATCTAAGAAACAAAATGATTTTCGTTTTAAAATATAAGTTTTTTAAATTAGCACAAATTAAGTGGCCTATTAAAATATTTGCTATAAAAATGCTGATAATCTTACCATCGATCATCAAAGCCAAAATTCAAATTTTTGGAAGCTTAGCAAAGTTTACTTTAGAAAGTTTTCATGAAAAGTCTTTGGACACCATAACTAAGTTTTTAAATAAAGTTTTTATCACTTCCGTAATGAAATATCGACTTTAACTAGATTTTCTTGTACTTCAAGTGATTTATATAACAATTTGTTAGAACAAACTAAGGATCATCAAGGCCAACACTATGATTCAAGGAGAATTGTATTGAAGCTTTTATCACTTTGGGGGATAATTATCAATTTCATATAATTTTTTTACTTAAACTGATTTGTTGTACTATATTCTTATTCGTCGCAATTCTGAATCGAGCATTTGATTTCTGAATTTCAAGAAAATTCTGGTTTGTATTTAAGAGACCTCGAGACGGCTAGAAATCAAATTCAAGTCTTCTAGACAGTCTTAGGCAAATTCTAAGCAACATTAAAAAATTAAAATGTTTCTGGAGTTTTTTGTATGACATTTCCTTAAATGAAACTGGAAAACTATTTGCACAAAACATTGTAAATTTTCCTGCTTTTGCCATGGTACTTAAGCTGATTTCTAAAATTGTCCAATTAACATCTTTGCGATTATAATGTTGTGAATCAAAAAACTTTAATTTTCGTTCTTTTCAAATCGTTTAAAAATATCATTTTTTTAGCTGTGAGCCGCCATTTGAAAATCCGATAGTCTTTGGCTGAATCGCGCTGCTGTTTAGTTATTCTAAAGGTGTGTTTGGGCCAGTCTCTGAGTGTGATACCTGTTTATCCACACACATATTTACACACATATCCATATACACACATACATATGCTTGGTCGGTCTGACAATCATTAACGTAGCCGCCGCCGTTGCCCTCTCAGCTAACCCAAAACTCTGCCTTCTTTTCACCTTTCTTCGGGCTGAGACTGAGCCTTTGGTTATATAGCTTGTCTCTTGCTTGCTCATTCGTTAAAGAGTAGCAAGTATAATGCGAAGAAGAAGACGACGAAGAAGTGGATTGAAGGTCTCTCTGAAAGACAATCGTTATATGGGCAACTTAGATATTATTTCATATATACGAACGTCTATTATTACAAATTATTAAAAAAAATTATTAAAAGTAAGAACGTTTTGAAATGTCTGAAAAATTTTACATATTATAGATTCTTTCAAGCTTTCCCTAGCCGCTGCTGAAACATACCAAAGCCGGGGCTATGAATTCTTTTTTTTATTTTTTTTGCCACGCTTTCTTGGTCGTCGGCAAACCAACGACAACAATTTTAGAAAATTAGTTGCACAAAGTCGACAACAAGAAGAAGAAGAAAACACAGAAAACTTGTTCCAATCGGCTTTCTAACTGAGAGCGGGTGTAGAGGAGGGTCAACGTCAACACATTTGCATATACATATACATGTGTGTGAGCTAAAATTTGATCACCATGTAGTTGGAAAAGACAAGCCTAGAAAAAGAATCGGGCAGCCGATCGAGTCGTAGTCGTAGTCGGAGTCTCGAGTCAATTCCAAAACCAAAACTCGTCTCCTCCATAAAGCTTAGCTACGTTTCTTCTGCAAAAGAAGAAAAAGCATATTTCTAGCGGGAAATTGTCTAAGGAAATTGTGTCTCTTGTGCGTTTAGTTTAGCTATTTAAATGTTTAACAACTTTCACTTAATGGCATTCATAAAAATATTGCAAATAAATAGTCATGTGAGCTTCCGCTTTTAAAGTCGAAGTCCTGGGCCAGCGTATCCGGCCGAGTTTTGTTTACATTTTTATGGGCGATTGAGACTGGTTTTGCTTTTGGCGAAAGCCGTCAGCATCCAACAACAACAGCAGCAGCAGCAGCAGCAACAACAATAGCAACAACATACTCTGCTTTCTTTCTGGAACTTCCTTCTTTGCTTTGTTTTACATATGCATTTTCTTCTAGTAATTCTTCATACTTTCAATTATTTAATTATATATATTTTTCTTATTTCTTTATTCAACTCTAAAAATTTAAAAAAAAAACCTTTCCACAATTTCTTCACACTCACTTGAAAAAAAAATATTTGGATCACAATTTCAAATTTGCGATATATTTTTTTACTTTGTTTGTAACTTTCAGTTTATATTTCGCACACGTTCGCTTTTCGCTTTTCGTTTTGCTTCTTCTTGCTTTCTGTCTATTCTTTTCGAATTTTCGACCGTCCACGACAACGCTCCGAGAGCGATTTAGCGAACACAGCGGCGGCGAAACGCTCGCAACCTCGACTTGGTTGCAGCCTGAAGCTGAGGTTGCACCCAGGGCGTAGTTGTTCGCCCAAACGAACGCTTGTTTGTTTGAAAGGGGGCGGAAGCGGCTGCAACCCAACATTTTGTTAACTTAGAACTTGAATATATTCGCTTAAATTTTGTTGTGTCTTTCATTTTAGGATAAATATTATTTAAAGTGTTTTCCATTTATACACAAGATAATTAATTATAAAAGTGAATTCTCCGGCCTTAGCAAACCAGAAACTTTGTCCCCTTCGTTCCTCAACTTTGCAACTGTAAATATGCTTTGCATGAACCTTTTGTTATTCTTTATTCCAACTACAATAATCTCTTGAAGCTTACCTCCACTGATAACTCCCTTAATGATAATAAAACATGTATAATATCGTTTCTGTTAAATGTTCTGTTTACTTCTTCGCCTTTCCTTTCTTTGAAAGTGAGAGCGTGCTTCCGCGTTTTTGTTTTCCGTTTTCGCATTTCGTGTCGCACGTAATACAACAGCGCCCCTCCGCTGATAGGGTGGGAGGTTTTTCCTTTTCTTTCGCCTGTCGCTGCCAGCCCAATTGATACATATTATGCAATAACTTTTAATTATATATTTCGATGTGTTAGTCATATCCGATTTTGAACAATATTATAAATACACTGATTGGAGTTTTTTTTTTCATCTTTTGATCCCCCTCACACAAATTTAGCCTAGACTACGACCATGCTGAGTAGCAGGCCGAACCGCTTTATGTTGCACAGCAACATGTTGCATGTTGTGTTTTTATTTTGGACAATTGTTGCTGCCATTGCTGTTATTGTTGTTGTTCTTGCTGTGCGTGCACGCTTCTTCTCTTTATAAAATTCGAGAACAACTTGTTGAGGAAGATTCTTATTGTTAGCTATAATAGAGTGTTTATCTCCTATTTGGGTTGGTACATTTCTTGAGCCGTAGATTTACATAGAAATGACAATTTTCGTGCCTTGATATCTATCTATCTTTATTATCATGATGAACGAACGTAAGCATGTACTTTATTTCGAAAGCAATTGGGTTTCTTTATTTCATTCAGGGCAAGTTGAATAGATCTTAAATAACAATCTACTAATAATACATATTTAATGTTGAAATTCTAGATAGTTGCTGAGGCTTCTTTATAGTTCTCTAGTCGGGGAGTCTGAGCCCACAACTGCGCTGCTGTTTGACTTCAAACATGCTCGACATGAACTTAGGTCGCACTTGAACAAATCTCAGTTTCAACAGGTAGATTCACCTGCCTCTAGCTGCCACCCGCACCCCTCACCTCACCTATTAACCAATCAAATTGCTTGTTTAATCGTCCCAAATTTCAGCAGCTGTTTTGTAAATTACACAAAAAAAATCTTTCCAGAAAAAAAACATCACCCGATTTTCACATACACTTTCCCCAACTGTTTCTAATTGTGTTCATGTGACATCACCCACGGGTACGGGTACGGCTTCGGCTTAGAGGGAAACTGAAACAAAGAAGAATAAACAGCAAGTTGCACACACAATGACTGATATTATCGCCGAGACACACACATTTTCTTTATAAAATTTATACACTTACCTCTTAAATAACAGCAGGGCTTCAAAAAAATAGTACACAAAGTAGAACCGCTTTCAATCCAAAGGGCACAAAGTCTGATGGAGCGTGTTTCCAAGTGTCAACAAAATTTTCGGCACAACGAAAAGAACGAAGGTCAGACCCAGACACCGAATGCGAATGCGAATGCGAATGCTCCCCTTTCCCTGCTACTGCTGCTGCTGCTGCTGCTGCTGGTGCGATAATGCATACGCACGTAACTGTATGAGGAAAAAGTACTTTACATTTATTGTACGAATATATGTAAATCAAACAAGTAAGACCACTACAGTCGATATTCCGACTATCAGATACTCGTACTCAGCATATATGTTTAATATTCGACAAACGCAAAAGTATGCAACACTTTTCATACGCGTACTCTAGTAGAGTAAGCTTGATCTGTCGCCGTCCTAGGGGGGGGGGGGGAGTCTACATTAGAGGTGGTAAACTATCGATAGTGGGCACCATCTATGACCGCCTATAGTTTTTTCAAAACCATCCATAGTGAACGATAGTGTCCTCTATAGTGCCTTGATAGTACCCAGCATAAAAACTGTAGTTAAGTATTTAAAAACTTGGCCTACTCGATGTTTTAAAGAATTAAAACTCTTAATAATCGAGCACAATTTAATTAAACAATATTTTCACTGCTGTTAATCTTGTTAACCACCTCTAGTCTACATACCAAATTTGGTGACTCTAGCTTTTATAGTCTCCGAGATTTGGATGTTAATAAAGACGGACAGACGGAGATGGCTATATCGACGCCGCTGTTGATGCTGATCAAGAATATACACTGCCCGACAACCGATTAGCACACCCTATGCTCCGCGTCGTAGGAGCTTAATATCAGAAAAACGAATAAAACTTTTGAGATGAATTTTTTTGTCATTTAAAATATATTAAATTCTACACGAGATTTAATAATAGATAAGATATTAACTTTATTAATAACATTTTAAATGAATTTAAACGAATTTAACATAAAAAATTAACTTTAATTTTTGCGACATTTGATTAGCACAGTCACTTGAAAACTTTAAATAACAAAAAAAAGTGGATTCAAATTTTATTCAAATTATTTTTTAACATTAATTTCAATATTTTCGTTTTTTTATTAATAATATTTACTAATGTATTAAGTATGACTTCGTGCATCCGCTTGGGTAAGGAGTCATATAATTTTTTAATGTAATTGAGTGAAATAGCCTCCCAGGACCTCTTCATTCCTTCAATTCAGTTGAGCTTCAGTTGAATATTGGCTGCCGGACTCGTACACTTTTCGTGCTAACCATCCCCGAACATTTTCTATAATGTTCAGGTCGGGTGAGTAAGGCGGCCAAGTGAGCAATTCAACGTTCTGACCCTCAATCCAGGACTTTGCGATCCTGGCTGTGTGAATTGGTGCGTTATTCTGCTGGAACTTCCATTCCAAGGTTCCACATATATCCTTGATTGCAGGAAAAGACGTTTTCAGTACTTCTTTGTACGCAATGGCATTCATACGGCTGGTTAGAAATTGCAGTTCTATGGTGCCAAAGTAAGACATAGCTCCCCACACCATGACACCGCCGGCACGGCTGTGCAATCGATCAAGAGTATGCTCTTCCTTTCTCAGATCATAAAAGCAGTAGGCATAGCCATCAGGACCCGCCAAATTGAACTTTTTCTCATCCGAAAAGACTACACACTTCCATTCCTTGGTCCAGGTCATATTTGATCGACAGAAACCGAGCAGTTGCATCATTCGAAGTTAGAGGAGGTTTTTTTTTTAATTTTAGGCGCATCATATGTTCAGCATTCGAAATAACCCTTTGTACAGTCCGAACGCATGCTTTAACACCATTTTTTTCTTTTATTTTAGCGGCTGAGTCGTGAGAATTAGATGCGTGCCTCAATATAATTCGCTTGGCGGTTGGTGTTATTACTGATGAGGGCCGACCTTTCATGTTTTTTCCTTAGGTTTCCTCATTGTTTAAGTATGCGGTAATAACTTTACGGCTGCGTTTAATATTTTTTGATATTTGAAGTATCGAGTGACCGCACTCCCTGTAAGCCTTTATTTTGCCTCTTTCAGACTCATTCAAGGGTTTTGCTTTTCCCATTCCTTCTTTATTTTATTGATAATTGATCAAAATAAATAAATAATAGTTTTAATCAGCCAAAAACGACAGCTTACACGCAAAAAGTTAGGCGATTCTACTTAATCAGGATCAACATTCAATTGCTTGACAGACAGAACCGCTTTGTCGCTTACGTAGAGGATTGAATCCTTACACACAAAAACCTTAATTGAAAATGCGATGTTACTTCGACCTAAGACCATTCCAATAAACTTATTCAATTGCCAGATTTAGTGCCATGCTACAAAAATTGCGAATCCAAAATATAAAACTCATGAGTTATGCAAATAAACTAAAAAATAAAATGAAATAGAGTTAAAGCAAGCAAGAACTCTGCAGTCGAGCCTGATCAACAACCTAATACCCTGTACCAAGTAGGCTGATATATAATATAGCAGTCGAGCTTCCTCATTCGTAAAATACCCTGTACCTAATAAACTGCTTCATAATATAGCAGACCGCTCTTGATCAACTTCAGTCAACGGAATTGGGGCCTTCTAAAATGGATACAAATGAAATTTGGTTCGATTTCGATGAAAACCAAACAGTAAATCGGTTCTATGAAGCCTATATGATATACTGGTCCGATCTGTATACAATTAAGAAATCAGACGTGGGGCCTACTAAAATAAATGCAAAAAAGTTGGATTGATTTGGATGAAAAACAAACATTTTGATTTCATTCCCAAAATTTCGGTTCTATGGGAACTTTATGATATAGTTGCCCGATCCAAATCAAATTTTTTCAGCTCACGCCTTTAGGATACATAAACCCTAAATTTGGTTAAATTATAATGAAAACAAAGAAAGCTATGAGATGAAAGCACTAAAATGGGCGGTGGGCTTTTATGAGGGCCACCCTAAAAACTGGGAGTGGCAAAAAATGGATTAAGCTTGATTTGGTTACATATATATAGAAAACTAGCTAACCCCGGCGTGCGTCTCTACGCCTCCTCATGTTGATCTATGTTTGTTGTTGCGCTAGTGAACGTCGATAAAATGCATCGATATCTAAGGATATTATTATATCTTCGTCTATCGATATCTTGATGTAGGTATCGATGTTGATAAACATGCATCGATAACTTAAGATATCAATGTGCGCTAACTCAATATATCGATGACTCAATATAACGATGTTCATGTAACATATTTCGATATACATATCTCGAAATATGTCAATATATCAATATTTCAAACCGATATATAGCTAGGCCTCTCATAATCTCGTAATCTTCAATGCGTTTTTGTTGCTGTATTTCTGTACAAGCTACCAGAACTTTCTGTGGAATTTTAGAATTTTTTGTATAAAATGTATCGATATTTACAGTACAAATTTAATTGCAAGCGGTCCAATACGTTCACAGACATGTCGATTTTTAAAGCATTACAGGAAGCTTGCAACACATAGAAGGAAGCGTTTCTATATAAAATATATGAAGTACATATATATATTCTTGATCAGCATGATAACTAGCTATATCGATATACATATATCTTTAGCTGAATATATCGATATTCCAAACCGACCTTTCATTACACTCGGTCTAATGGGAGCAGATACGACGAATTTTTAATATCGCCTATATGCGGAGGCGGTGCCACGCCCATTTTTCACAATTTTTATATAGCCCTTGACATTCTTCTAGTCGATACCTCTATACAGTACAAATTTCATTTCAATCGGTGCAAAGATATGACGAATTTGTATAATCGAATATATGAGGGGACGGTGCCACGCCCACTTTTCCACTTTCCGTTGACCTTTTCCTTTATATACAGTACAAATTTCATTTCAATCGGTCAAATATGTTCAAAGATATAATGAACTTTTATTTTCGCCTAGATGAGGGACGGTGGCACGCCAATTTTTCTAAAACGATATATAGCGCTTGACCTTCCTTGACCTATAAAGGACAAACAGCCAAGCCGACAAACAAACAGACAGACAGATATTCATTATACCATACACAAAATTGTATATGAACAACAGCAACAAGCGTTTCCGACTATATAAAGTATATATATTCTTGATTAGCATGACAAGGGGAATCGATATAACCTTGTCCGTCTGTCCGACTGTCCGTTCGTCTGTTTCAACATAAAGATCTCAGAAGTCTTAAAAGCTACAAAGCTAAAATTTTTACCAGATACCTTTGCCTACAGGCTGGTCAAGTTCGAATTTTACCTAAATCGGACCATATCGTATAGCTATCATATAGGCGATTGTTCTGGAATGAACACTTAGCAGCATAACTTTTCTGTTTTTCATCCAAATCAATCCAAATTCGGTTTGCATCCATTTGAGGAGACCCTTCATCCGCTGGCCTGTTCTGATCATGATCGAAAAACTATATCATATAGCTATCATATCGCCAATTGTTCTAGAATGAATACTTACAAGGGGGCGGTGTCACGCTCATTTTTCCAAAACGATATATAGTCCTTGACCGCCCCCTGTTCCGAAGTAGTGTACAGTAAAAATTTCATACCGATCGGCGCCTATAAAGGACAGACGGACTGACATATTTGAAGCTATTCCTATAAGTTTCCAAGATCTAGATTCTCATACATCGTGATGAAGGGTAGGACGGACAGACGTACATGGCTGGATCGATTCGGCTTGTTATAATGATCAAGAATATATCTACTTTACTGGGTCGGAAAGGCTTCTTTCTCTCTGTTACATTCAATTCACAACCTTAAAACATACTTGCACCTTAGGTAAATATGAAACATCATTGCCCGACATTTTAGGTAATTGGAATAAACAATAGTCCGTTTTTAAGTCATTTTGATTTAAATTTTAAGCAATTTTAATAGTTCATTATTATAATTATCATTTCAGGAAAGACACATCCTTTAAGAGCTCACACTTTAACCCATTTGCAATTTTGTGTGCTCCACTTAGGGAATTCTAAGGTCTCCATAGATTTGGGGGACTCTTTTTTAAGGTAAACACCTGGAGCACAATATACGTTTACAATGTACATGGTAGTATATAAGCCTCGGCAAGCCTCATTTCAAAGTAAACAAAAGGATACAAAGGATTCGAACCTAATTTGGTTTGATTTAGATGAAAAACAAGGAAGTTATGCTACTAAATGTTCATTCCGGAACAATCGGTTATATGGTAGCTATATGATATAATTGTCCAATCTGGATGAAACTCGAACTGAAAGAACCATCTGGTAAATTTGAACTCTGTGGCTCCTTAGACTTCTGAGATCTTGGGGTTGGAACGGTCGGATGGACGGACTGACAGACGGACGGACGAACAGATGGGCATGGCTAGATCGACTGGGCTTGCCATGCTGAATGCTAATCGACTGCACTGAGTAACAGCGAAATTATACCAAATCTATTTATTTCTGGAATGTATGGAGTCACAGATGACAAGAAACCAATGCAACCATTTTGCAATGTGTTCTATGGTTAATTTTAAGGAATTTTAAGAATCTGGTATATATTTTATAGATTTTCTTCAGAGGTGAACTTGCCATTCACAAATGGTATATTTATTTCGTAAGGCTGCTTGTCAGGCAGTGGTAGCTTGTCAGTTCTATAGTCAGCAAAATTTGCATACAATTGGAACTGAAATTGCTCTTACTGGCCTCATGACTATGAGGATCTGTTTAACTGGCTACTAGAGTACGATGAGGAGTACGTTATGGAATCAACACAAAGATCCGGAGAGCTACATACCATCACGCTGAACCATTTGTTGACCAATGTTGATATCCGAACATTTTCCCGCTGTTAACCGATATTTTGTCTCGATATTTGAATTGAATTGAAACGAGACGTTGATGTACAATGCGCAGCACGTTCAAGTGATCAAGCAGCGACAGCAAGCCACGGGACTGGTTACGCGTGCAACCCATGCTAGAATCACCCGCCTCTCAACAGCCGAGGGGCACTGCCGCATAACGAGCGACACGAAAAGCAAGACGGGTAGAACCCCTTAAAGGAAAAGAGAGGAGAAAAATAACCACGAAAAAGAAACAAAAAACGATAAGCATTATCTACTAGCTAGATGTGTTACTATAGATGATGTTTTATTTGAATTAGGGGAGTTATAAATCGAGATAAAGTTGAAGAGATTTTTATAGTTAGAACACAGAAAATCTTTATGCAAAACATAGTTTGAGTTACATTGCTGAAGATAGATAGGAACATAGTTTCTAGTAGTTCTACAAGGGGCAGAAAAAATAATTTAGCTCATTAAAGTCGGAGAGTCAATTTCACCATCAATCAGCTTATATAACGATGGAGTAAAAGAAGGCAGGTGGCTATTTGGATCCCAGCTTAAGCCACTGAGAGCAAATAGCAACAATTTATTTTGAACAGAGTGTATGCGGTCCTGGTGATTCCTGTACTGATGCGTTTCTCTTTGGCCTAAACTGGGAGGCAGATAGCCACCTGTCTTCATATCCAAGTATATATATTTATATATCTACAGCTTCTGGGACTTTATTGATACAAATTGGGTTGGGTTTGATTTGGAGGAAAACAGATAAGTTATGCTCCTAAGTGTTCATTCCGGAACAATCGGTTATATGGGAGCTATATGATATAGTTGTACGATCTGGATAAGAACTTAACCAGCGTGCAGATAGAAGAAGTATCTGGTAAAAATTTCAGCGTTGTAGCTTTTAAGACTTCTGAGATCTTCGTGTTGAAACAGACGGACGGGTGGACAGACCTGGTTATAGAGACTCCCTTGTCATGCTGATCAACAATATGTACACTTTATATGGTCGAAAATGTTCCTTCTATGCGTTGCAAACTTTCTGACAAAATGAATATACCATTTTGTAAATGGTATAATGAACATGCTTAAGAACTAATCATCTATATTTAAATATGTCTGTTTGTTCGGCATCTAAACTATTGGATTGATCGGTATGAAAGCTTTGGTGTACTAATGTCTCTGGTCCCAGGGAAAAGTCAAGAGCTATATATCGTTAAAAAAATGGGCGTGGCACGCCCCCTCATATAGGTGATAGTAAAAATTCGTCATATCTTTGCACCTATTCCACATATTATTGAACGGATCGGATTGAACGGTAAAGGGATAGCATTGGCACACAAACAACAGATTTGTACAGTATAGGAATATTGAACAGGTGAATGTCAAGGGCTATATATCGCTTTAGGAAAATGGGCATGACACATCTCCCTTATATAAGGGATATTAAAAATTCGTCATATCTTTGCACCCATTGGACCGATTGCCATGAAATTTGTATAGTAGACTAACATCGTCTTCCCTCAGTATTGGCAATAGGCAGCTAAACAATCGTCTTTCTACCTAAATACAAACATTTAAAGCGCTCTAACAAAAATTCGTTAATTAAGAAACACAAACGCGTCATCTTTGCCAGCTGCTTTGTAAAATTATAGGAAACTTTGCCTGGCATTCTGGTGTGTTTTCTTATCGCAAATTAAGGAATGTGTGGGGCTGTGTTTGACAATTTTTTAGTCATCCATCGTAGGAATTTCATATGGTCATCACATAATTCTGAATTTTTACTACAAGATATCAAGTTTCACCCCTTAAGTTTAGAAATAAGTTAGCAGTTACTGAAAACCTAAACTGACGAAACTCAAATGTAATTTCATCGAATGCCTAAAGCGCAGGTCATATTGGGATGATAAAGAAAACTAAACTTCACTAGATATTCCTTATGATTTGTTAGACATTTTGGATTGTTCTCGAGAAATACCTCAAAATTTCTTTACAAATATTTAATGTTCATTCCAAGTTTGACATTGTTAAATAATCTTAGAGACCTAAAAACTAGAACTAAAAGTCACCTTCAAAAATTGTTTCAATTAAAACAAAAAATACAGTCGTAATCTGCGCCAGCTGCTCTGATGTTAAAATTTTAATTATAGAAAATTTCATTTAACATATTCGTGCTGTGTTTTACTTATTTATCGCAAAATAATATACAACTTCTTAAATTTAAAATATAATTTCATGTCGAACACATTTTTAAGATAAAATCCAAAATTGATATGAAATGTTTAACATGGCATAGTCATACTCATGGACATAGTCTATATTCCGACTATCAGATACTCGTACTCTAGTAGAGTAAACGAGTATATTGTAAAAGGAAAAGTTTCCGACCCCATAAAGTATATATATCGGAATCGATTTAGCCACTTCCGTCCATCTGACCATGCGTCCGAACGGCCTGTTTCAACACGAGGATCTCTTAAAAACTACAAAGCTAAAGTTTTTACCAGTTGCTTCCTTTATCTGCAGGCTGGTCAAGCTCGAGTTTTATCCAGATCAGACAACTATATATAATATAGCTCCCATATAACCGATTTTTTTCTGAATGAACATTTTGTAGAATATCTTTTCTGTTTCATCCAAAGTAAACCAAACTCGGATTGTATCAATTTGAATAAGCCCCACGTCTAGTAATCTGATCTGACCAAGATCGGATAACTATATCATATAGCTCCCATATAACCGATTGTTCCGGAATGAACACCTGGGAGCATAAATTTTCTGTTTTTCATCCAAAGCAAACCAACCATGTCCACCGACCAGATTTGATCTAAATCAGTTATACATTTGCAACGTAAATGGTATACTCATACTCGTACCTGTTATACTCGTACTCGTACCTGTTATACTCGTACTCTATTAAAGTAAACCGAGTATATTGTATTCGTGCAAATGTATGAGGCAGGCAAAGGAAGCGTTTCCCACCCCATAAAATATATATATTCTTGATCAATAGCAGCAGCCGAGTCGATCTAGTCATGTCCGTTTGTCCTTTCATATGAATACCAAGATCTCTTAGACTATAAGAGCTAGAGTCACCAATTTTGGTATGTGGACTCCCTTTTCGACACTTTAGTAAAATCAAGAAAAAAGAACAACAATTACAAAGTGTTGTATACTTTTGAGTGTTTCGAGTATTGAATAAACGTTGAGCACGAGTATCTTATAGTCGAACTATCGACTATAGCGTTCTTACTCTTAATTTCAGGGGTCGGGTACTCTCATACAAAATGTTTCTTACGATTGTGTCTACAATTATCATCCGAACTCAATGAAATTTGACAAAGCGGTAGAATATGTTCCAATACATATAAAAACCGAGGTTTACCTAAATCAGTATAGAATTGTGGGAGATAAGAGGACCTTATCGATTTTGTTGGGCGGGAGGTGGCGGTGCAAAAATTTGCAAGCAAACTTGATCTGACGCTCTACAATGAGAGTCTGGATACCAAATTTCTCAACTCTAGCTCTTATAGTCTCCGAGATTTGGGTAATCATATGAACAAATAAACGGACAGATAGACAGACGGACATGGCTATATTGACTGTGCTTGTAATGCTGATCGAGAATACATATACCCTATGGACAAAATTATAAAAGCCTCTGCAAGGGTATAAAAACTGAGGTCTAAGCTTTACCTTTGGTCTCTGTATCACTTTGGATTTATATTAAAAGGTCTTTATTGACATAACAAATCCCAATATCAATTTCTCTGCATTTGTATATAATACAATATTTAATTAAAATAACGTCCGAAAAGCTCTTTTTAAGTGATGCGAGCTTTTTGTGTTTTAACAAAGTCACAACCCTGACAGTCACTTACGCCATCACGACACATAGATGGCGCAACTTGGTTTGAAAAGTCGGGTAAAGTTAAATTTCATTTTCATGGTGAATTACAAATTAAATTTCACCTACTTGGTGAGTAAGAGCATTTTTGAAAGTTTCTTTAAACACAAAAGCTTTGCGCTTGAACAGTGAACCTGTGGGCTTTATAGAATGTTAAATATCGATTACGAGCATTACTTTTAGCGTCTTTTTAAAAGGGATGTACAAAATAGTAAGCTACTACACCTCTTCCTGGTGGTTTTTTGTTGTTTTTGTTGCTATCTGGCTTTACAAACTACCAGAACTTTCTATGGTATTCTAGAAGTTCTTTATAAGTGTCGGTGGATTATCGATAAGATGTATCGATATATACCGATATCAATATTCATTCTTCTAACGATGTCTGTATTCAGATAGAAAGGTATCGATATACATGTATTGATATGCATATGTCGTTAACTTATTTGATCGATATACATATATATTGTTAACTCAATATATCGATAAGCATATACCGATAACTCAACTTAAAGATGATGATGAATGATATACACATATCGGTAGCTTCATGTATCAATATGCATATATCGATAACTCAGCTTATGTATATCGGAAACTCAATTGATCGATATACATATAAACTGTATCCCTTGTATAGAATGTACTCTAACGCCCACCCACCAGATGTGATCTAAATCGGTTATGTATTTACAACGTGAATGGTATATAAGCTTCGGCAAGCCGAAGCTGGCGCTCCTTTCTTCTTATATTTGTACCCTAGCAGATTAAACGAGTATTCGTGTATTTCAGACCCCATAAAGTATATATATTCTTGATCACTATCAACAGCCGATCTAGCCATGTCCGTCTGTCTATCTGACCTTCTCTTCGTCCTTATGAACATCTACATTTCGGAGACTATAAGAGCTAGAGAGACCAAGTTTGGTATGTAGACCTCCCTTTTGGGGCGTTAGATCAAGTTTGTTTTAAAATTTTGAAAGTCCGAAAGCCACCACACCAACACTTACAAAAGCCCTTGGCAGTAATGCTCAAGGCCGACATATGCTTATACGCTGGATGTACTCCGATTGAGTTAGCATAAACGTTATAGGATAACTAAGGCAAAGAAGAGTTTTTCAGTCAAATCCAGCTGCCAACTTCGGCTTTCATTTGCCATTAAGCATTTCTCGAGTTTCAGGAAGAAGCAGTTACAAAGTAAGATCCGACAATACTTCTACAGACATTCTCAATATATTTCTTATAGCAGGGTCTCATATTGCTGGCCCGGTCACCCCCTCAAACGTACACCACATTTGAGCCCTATATACCACACATTACATATGTACATATCAACGCCCATTTCATTGCAATCATTTCGTTCAATATATATATATAGAAAATATATATTTAGTCTCCAACAAAATCATTTAACCAGAAAGAAAATGTATAAAAAAAACCAAAAACTTTAAAGTTGCTTAAACTTCTATTATTATGTAATGGGCTAGGCTATATATTGAACCTTACAAAATTGAACAGGAAATGTTTTACAGCTATCCATATTGCGAAAATCCACCTATACATCAACCTACCTGTTTTTTTAGTTGTCCATATAATAGCTTATAAGTCATCTTTGTGATCCGTTCTTTTAGAAACTTCTTTTCTGTTAAATTTTCTAAAATTTGAATATAGAAAAGCTTTAAGAGCTCTTCGAGAATTTTTAAGTGAAGCTAAGTTAGGTCAGGAAAAAAGGTTTTTGTACCCTTGTAGAGGGTATTATAGCTTTGTCACGATATTTGTAACGCATAGAAGGAAGCATCTGGGACACCATTCTTGATCAGCATGACAAGCCGAGTCGATATAGCCAAGTCCGTCTGTCTGTCCGTCTGTATCTATGCGGATTAGTCTCTCACATTTGAAGCTATCGGCTTGTAATTTGGTAGATGTTAGATGCCTCCAAGTGTTCTGACCAAATATCATTCGGATCACTATATCATATAGCTACCATATAACCGACTGATTCGGAATGAACTCTCAGGTTGTTTTTTATCCAAATTAAACCAAATTTGCTAAATGTCAGATTTAGAAGTAGGGGGGCTTCGGCTGACCAAAGTTAATCCAGATCGGATCACTATTTCAAATTGCTGCCATATAACTGAACGATTCGAAATGAACTGTTATTAAGCCAAATTTGGAACGTGTCAGATTCCTAAACCTATGAACTATGTAAACAAATTGAATTCTGCACTTTAAGAAAACAATTTTATAATCACGAATTACAGAATTATTGACATATTCTGGTATTGGATTGTCCTTAAAATATGTCTTACTAAAATAACCAGGGACAAAAATTATAAGCGCAAATATGAGAGAGCATTCTTATAGACAATGAAATTGCTGAATTGGAGTCATAAGGAAACACAGATCCCAGCATTTCCCTCAAATTTCACTGAATTACTAAAAAAACTTTTTGCTGCAATGTGGAAAATGATGTTTGCTTGTCTAATGAATGCAATAAGTGCTTAAGAGACATTAATCATAAGATTAATTCACTTGAATTGAACAGCCGAGAATCGAAATCCCATTAGCAGATTTAATATTTCAATTGGGGTCACTTCTACCAACTTTTAAACTTCATTCTATTGTAAAACGCTCTCAACAAAAGTACTTTAAAGAGTCCAAAATTAATATTCGGCCAAATGAGCTAAGTTGACGTTCCAAGTTGACTTTGCTGAAAACTATAAAGTCAAATCCTAAAATGAAGTTGAGTCTGCTCATTTTAGCTATGCCCAAGTAACTATTTGTACTTGTGTAGCATGGAAACCTGGCCACATGAAATCATTCGCCTTAGTTAGTGATCTGCTGACACATGATAAACACGATGTTTAGTGCTTCCTAATAGAAGACAATATAAGGCAGTGGTAGCCAGTTTAAAATCAAATGAAGAAATCAAATTAAGAATCATACCACAATTTATAAAAGAGTTCGATGTGAACTGTTTTGAGTGGAATTTATTCACTACACTAGTTTGAGTATAACTTTTTAACGGATTTATAAAGAATATTTTAGTTAGTACAAAGTCGAAAGTGAAAGCAGCAATTTCCCTCAACAAATTTTGTATCATACGGACTTTGCGGCATGGGGTATTATCCTGTTGCAAGATAAATGATTCTCCAATCAGCTTATTACCGGACGGGAAAGCATTTTCATTTCGCGTATGCAAATAATTGCCCTGGTTCATTGAGCCGTCGATCGTAATAAAGTCACCCAACGCACTATACGCAACACATCCCCAGAACATTACAGATCCCCCGCCATGACTCACTTTTTGAACAACAGGCCGTTATAACAACATTTTCTTTTGATCCATTATACTCAAATGAGCTTTAATCCGTCCACAAAAGGCTTCTCCAGAACTCCTTTGGCTTGTTCACAAACTTTTTTGCAAAGGCCTGTCTTTTTGCCGTGAGTGCCTTTGAGATGAACGGAGCTGCCCCTGACTGATGTGTCTTAAAATCACCTTCCTTTAATCGTCGGCGGACTGTGCCCTCACTGATGGGGTTTCTTTAAGGTTAAATTGATCAAATCTGCCGCATTTTGGGGCTTCAAAAATACATCTTTTTTTAATTCGTAGAAGACGTCAGTCTTCAGTGGGCGTTGTTTTACGTCTTGGACCAGATCTTCTTAAATTTTTAAGATTATTTATGTTTTTTAAATTTGTTTATTTGGTAGTGCACAGTTTGACGTGACACGTTATATTCATTTGCAATCTCTTTTATTGACGTTCCAGCGTTAAATTTCGCTACTATTGACGATCGGACAACCAAATTTAATTGCCAAAGCAGAATAACATAAAATTTCGCAAGCATAGAGTTATTAATAGATTCCTTGCTTTGCTCATCATTTTCGCACCGTTATTTAATGGTACTAAGCATTTCAGCTTCAATAGTCACCAAAACGATTTGGTCAAAATAATTATGCCGACTAATGTACGTTCCATGGGAAAGGTGCTCTAGATGGAGTCGGTGCCATGGTGAAGCAAAAAGCTTGGCAGCTAGTACGAGCACAAGTATCCTATTTTAAAAGATGCCCAACATTTTTACACTTAAGATAAAAAACAAACATCAATGGCATTAATTTTCTATACGTTTATATATAACGTCTTTCAGATAAAAGGCTTCCATCTCTCAATATTTTCGAAAAACAAACCCGTCAAATACGCTATATATACTGACTCCCTTTCAACTATAGATGCTATAAAAAGTACCAGCAACTCCGACTGCTGCCCATCCATCATCCGATACACCTTCACCAAACAGGACCCAAAATTTAAAATCATTTGGATTCCCGGCCACGTAGGCATCGGGGTTAATGAATTAGCTGACAACGCCGCATAAAATGCAACCAAGTCCCCACTCATCCTTACCCCAAATTACAACTTCCAAGACATTAAAAAATACCTATAAAACACTCTCAGTAGAGAAACAATAATACTCTGCACAACACTTCCGATTGGTATCAATCGATGCATCTAAATATGATCATCACCTCAAACTTAGATCTCAATAACAAAATATCAAGATACGACCAAATTAAAATTACAAGGCTCAGACTTGGCCATACCAACCTGACACACCAACACTACCTCAACCTGTCATCAGACAACTCATGTCCATTCTGCAGAAGCACAATAGCATCCACTGCCCATATCCTAAAAGAATGTCCATCTCTCCAAACATCGTATGCCCAAATATTTAAAAATAAAGGCAATTGTTATCCCAACCCATACCAAAGAATGCTACAATTATTTTAAAGTTCCTGAGACAAACAAATATTGTAAATCAAATCTAGACATAACAAAGAGTCGAAGGCCTCATCAGCCAGTACTCCATAATTAAGTTAATTATTTGTAATTTAATATTTTAAGTTAACTGTATATAAATAAAAAATAAAATAAAAAAGGCATGAATATAGCAGGCAGAGCATCTTCTACGAAACGCATATTAAAAATGTAAAATTCAAATAAAATTTCTCTATTTGTTTTGCTTATATAAGTTCTATATGCTGGAAAATATTTAACAAGTCCACAACAACGCAGAAGTATTTGGTTTCCCTGAGTTATTTTGATAACCTCGAATATTTCTCTTTCTTTTATGTTTTCGGTTTTTTCAGTTTAATATGCAAAATTCGCTACAAATTGCAAAGGCACATCGAAGGCACCTTTAAAACTATCGTTTTTTTTTAAATTTTTTTTTTATTCACCTGGAAAATATTTTTTAAAGTCATTTGGGTGTACTCTCAAAGGAGTACATCTATTGTCTCAATATCCCATTCAGAGCTCCGACAGCTTCAACCAAATGTGCAACGCAGAATTACCCCATGTCCAATGAAATGCAACACTTTTATAATTTTTTTTTTATTTAGTATAAGGAAATCGTTTTTCTTTATTAATTTTTACCGACTTAGCTCTCTACATATTATGTAATCGTTATATTCAAATAATTTTCTTTTTTAGTGTTTTTAATATATATATGCGTATTTCTTTAATTTGCAATTAATTACAAAAAAAAAACACACACAAAAATTTCGAGCATCGTAACAGAGAATTTATGTGAGTAAAACGAATGCCTCGAAATTATTTGTTGCAGCCTTTACAGTGCCACAATATATATATATATATATGTATATATATTTGTAATATTTTAAAATGTTATTCTTAGTTTTTGTTTCTTATTATGTTTTGGTAACTAATTGTAATAAATTTTTGTTTCTTTAACATTGATTGCTCTTTGCGTTGTGACAAATAATTTGTTTATATATATATATATATATATATATATTTATCCATATTTAGTATGATAAATAAATAAATAATTCATATATATATGTATAAACATACTAAATATTAATAAATATATATCAATATATGTATGTATATATATAGATAGTTATTTATATATTTTAACAGTATGTTAAGATTTACGTATATATATATATATATATGTGTGTATATATATGTATATATGTATGTATATTCGAATTTTTATATGATATATATATATATATATTTATAACAAAAAGGTAAGATTTTTGGCCAAAAGATGTGTTTTACGATGCGGGGTAAAGTCAACACAAGAATGTGTTCAAATCTAAATCTTTAGATGTTGGAAATTATAAGATGTTTGGCAATTTATACTTAAGCTGATTTGACATAACTAATGGATTGATTTTCACACACATTTAGAGATTGACATATTTGAATTTAATATATATATATATATATTTATATGTTTGTTTAAATAGTAAAACAAATACCTTAGCTTTTTCGTCGTCCAGCGACATTTTATCAAGTCAAATGAAATTTAGGCTTCTCCACTCTGTTGGTTTTTCCTCTTCGAAAGTTCGAATCATGTTTCAAACATTTTTTTTACTTTTAAATTTATAGAATTTTTTTAACATCGAGATTTTTCCAAAAAAAAAAACAAAATAAAATTATATAAATGTTTTTCCATCATTTTTTCTTTTGTTTAGCTTCGAACTAAAGCCTGCTGACATGCTGGGCTTGGGCAATCAGCAAGCTGAGTTCAATCATTTTGGTTTTGTTTGATTGACGATTGATTAACGGACTTGCTTGGTTTGATTGAATACACACGAATAGTACATACATAGTTAGATATTTGATTGATTACATTTTGATTGTTGCCAAGGGGGACGGGAGAAAGGGAAGATCTTCATGTTTACATTCATTGCTTAAAAACTAACAGTTAAAGTTGTCTGCTTAGCAATTTAGGTATTTTTCTAGTGTTTTAATAGTATTTTTTTGCATTATTTAGGTACATTTGGTTAGTTAAGAATTCAAGGTCTCTTGGGTTGTTGTACTCCATATACATATATAGTATAAGTATTCCATTTTATTTGTGGCTTGAAATAAACTAAAGCCGAAAAAATCAGCTCCTGAGGGTATTATTTTCTGAAGTAAACGTTTCTTGAGTATTTTATTTTTATTGTACTAAGTGTTAATTTTATTAAGGATTTGGTGGTTAATTTTCCAAGCGGTGGTTTTTTTTTTAAATTAATTTTATTTGATTTATTTCATCTTCACAATCGTTCCTGTTTTTGGGTTTTCGAACTTTTCCTACAACATTGAAAACTAAGTGCTAATGTTAATATTTTAAGTTTGGTTTATTTTCTTTATGTATTATTTTTATGCTTTATATTTTGTTTTTACTAATTTATCAATTCCTGAATATACAATCTAAAGATTTGTTTGCTTGCATTTAACCATTCTCATTATTAATTAAATCTCAAATATTTTTCGCTTGTCAAATTATATTTTAAGTATGCATTTTTTAGCATTTGCTTAAACAATAGGTTAGAATTTATTATGTAAATATTTATTCGTATGCCTCTGGGTGCTGGGACACAACTGCAAAAATAGGAAAAAAAATATTTATTAACATTCAAATACAAATTTTTAAAAAGCATAGCTTAATCTTAAGTATTTAGTAAAACAGGAGAGGAAGGCAAAGTTCGGGTACTTGAACCCTTTGCAACCTTGCAGAACTATAAAAAGGAAAGAAAACTTATTAGTCTTAACACATTTCCTTCAGCTGTAACAATAGGCAGCGAAGCAATCTTCTTGCTAATTCTTTCTTCAAATATTTGGTGAGTGCATTCTGATAGCAAACATACAAACCTTTATATACATACACCTGTACATACATACAACACATTCGCATTACAAGGAATCTGTTTTTGAGTGAGAGGGATAGCACAAGCACAAGTTATGCTACTAAGTGTTCATTCCGGAACAATCGGTTATATGGTAGCTAAATGATCTTGATCAGTTCAGGCCAGTGGACGTGGGGTATCTTTAAATGGATACAAACCGAGTTTGGTTTGATTTGGATGAAGCACAGAAAAGTTATGCTCCTAAGTGCTCATTCCGGTACAATCGGTTATATGGTAGCTACATGATATAGTTCTCCGATCTTGATCAGTTCAGGCCAGTGGACGTGAGGTTTCCCCAAATGGATACAAACCGAGTTTGGTTTGATTTGGATGAAACACAGAAAAGTTATACTCCTAAGTGTTCATTCCGGTACAATCGGTTATATGGTAGCTATATGATATGGTTCTCCGATCTTGATCAGAACAGGCTAGCGGACGTGGGGTCTCCTCAAACGGATGCAAACCGAATTTGGTTTAATTTTGATGAAACACAGAAAAGTTATGCTCCTAAGTGTTCATTCCGGATCAATCGGTTATATGGGAGCTACATGATATAGTTCTCCGATCTTGATCAGATCAAGCCAGTGGACGTGGGGTTTCTCTAAATGGATACAAACCAAGTTTGGTTTGATTTGGATGAAACACAGAAAAGTTATGCTCCTAAGTGTTCATTCCGGAACAATCGGTTATATGGTAGCTACATGATATAGTTCTCCGATCTTGACCAGTTCAGGCCAGTGGACGTGAGGTTTCCCCAAATGGATACACACCGAGTTTGGTTTGATTTGGATGAAACACAGAAAAGTTATGCTCCTAAGTGTTCATTCCGAAACAATCGGTTATATGGTAGCTACATGATATAGTTCTCCGATCTTGATCAGTTCAGGCCAGTGGACGTGAGGTTTCCTCAAATGGATACAAACCGAGTTTGGTTTGATTTGGATGAAACACAGAAAAGTTATGCTCCTAAGTGTTCATTCCGGAACAATCGGTTATATGGTAGCTACATGATATAGTTCTCCGATCTTGATCAGTTCAGGCCAGTGGACGTGAGGTTTCCTCAAATGGATACAAACCGAGTTTGGTTTGATTTGGATGATACACAGAAAAGTTATACTCCTAAGTGTTCATTCCGGAACAATCGGTTATATGGTAGCTACATGATATAGTTCTCCGATCTTGATCAGTTCAGGCCAGTGGACGTGAGATTTCCTCAAATGGATACAAACCGAGTTTGGTTTGATTTGGATGAAACACAGAAAAGTTATGCTCCTAAGTGCTCATTCCGGAACAATCGGTTATATGGGAGCTTTATGATTTAGTTGACCGAACTTAATGAATCTCGAACTTAGCCAGAACTTGGTAAACATTTCAGCTCTGTAGCTCTTAACTTTTCTGAGATCTTGGAGTTGAAACAGACGGACCGCCGGACGGACGAACATGGCGATATCGACTCTCCTTATCGTGCTGATCAAGAATATATATACTTTATATATATATAAAAGCTGTCTTACATGCGTTGCAAGCTTTCTGACAGAATAATTTACCATTTTGTGAATGCTACAAAAAAATATATATATATATATATACAAAGCGTAAATAAAACGCTTTGTCCCTGACTTGGCTGACACACAAGTCGTATGAGTAATGTGTGCAACATCCATCCCATCGAATGCCAATGCCACGGACATGACCCTGGCCAGTTGAGCAAGGATGCGTTTTTATGGCCTCCGCCTGCCCGTTGTTGTTTTAGGTTGATAAGCTCCTGGCGTAGCAGCTGCCGCTGTCTCATTTCCACCACCATTTTCGCTCGCGTGGCTCATTTGCAGCTCAATAAAGCTAATATTACGCGGGCTTCAGCTAATGCAATATATACAGGCAGAGGCAGAGGCTGAGGCTGAGGCAGAGGTTGGCGTTTCACGTTAATTGAAATATGTGCTCGGCCGCTTTACGATTGCAATTTGTGTGTTTTGCGATAGCTTTGGCTTTGGCTTCAACTGGACCCAGCGGCTCTGCTAATTACAACAGTTGTAATGTCATTTAAAGATAAACTGGAATTGCAGTTAACAAACTATTTTGGAAACATGTTTTAAAAGCGACAAAGGCAACAACATCCAACGGCCAGCACGGGCGGGCAGCGAGGACATGCGATGCGAATGTGTAATTTGGTGCAGCCATTTAATGGCATTGCAGCTGCAGCCTTGTCCATGTCCTTGGCCCCTGTGTGCCGTTATCCTTCAGCCTCAGCCAGCAGCAAAGAGCACAATGTGCCGCCTGCAAGCGGCTAAGGGGGAAAATGGAAGGGGTAGTGCAGCATTTATTATGTGTAAAAATTTTATGTTTAGCTTGGCTGCGTAATGAGGGCGGCTTTTATTAAAAATTTGTGTCGCAGCGCACCGAAATTGGCGAAAAGCCGATTGCGTAGGGTGTGAGGTATTTTAGGGAAGCTGACATTTATAAGAAACATGTAATTAAATAAAAAAAGGAGTAAGATATCGATATGTTTCAATATAAGAGAGAGGGGAAGGCTAACTTCGGGCAACCGAAGCCTACATACCCTTGCAGATTCGGTTGAAATTCGGTCAGCATGCGTGGAGACATCTAAAACATACCAAGATTTGGATCAAATTGGATAAGAAACAACAAATTTTGGTGTACTTAAAGTTCATTCCCAATCGGTCAGTTGTATGGGAGCTAAATGATATAGTAATCCGATTTGAATCAACTTTGCTCAGCAGCCGTAGAGGATTCTTAAACTAACATGTACCAAATTTGGTTCAATTTGGATGAAAGAAAAACATTTTGGTGTAGTAAGAGTTCATTCTGAATCGGTCAGTTGTATGGGAGGTATATGATATAGTTATCTGATCTGGATCAAATTTAGTCAACAGAAAGAACAACAACTTTGGGGGTTTTCTTAAATTTTTGTCTACAATTATTTTCTGATCTTAATAAAATTCGCCAAATCGGTAGATAATACATATACATATACGGGCTAATACATATATAAACCGAATTTCAACTAAATGCGTTAAGATTTGTGGAAGATAAAAGTTTTTTTTATTGATTTGCGAAAGCGCGAGGGGGCGTGGCACAATTTTGACAACACACATTCTGGCGCTTTACAAGAAAAGTCTACATATTAAATTTGGGGACCCTAGCTCTTATATTCTTTCCGATATAGCTGTTTTTGTGGATAACGTTTTCATCGATTTGCGGGGGTGGGAGGGGGTGAATCAAAATCTTAAAACAAATTTGATGTGACGCCTTAAAAGGGGAGTCTACATACCAAATTTGGTCTCTCTAGCTCTTATAGTCTCCGAGATCTAGGTATGAACGGAAGGACAGACGGGCATGGTTAGATCAACTCGGCTGTTGATGCTGATCAAGAATATATATACTTTATGGGGTATTAGAAGCTTCCTTCTGCCTGTTACATACATTTGCGTGAATACAATATACCCGTTTACTCTACTAGAGTACGAGTATAAATATGGCATTGCAACTAATGTGTGCTGCTATGCGATGTATGTATGTGTATCTTTTGCATGCATATACTCGTACGTACATACGTACATTTGCATATATAATGCCAGATCCTTTCTTACATTCGGCGACGAACCTAAGGTTCCTGTTGCAGTTGCAGTGGTCGTCAGCTTTCGGAGTTTTGATATGGCTCTGGCAGATAAACGCATAAGAGCACTACAGTCGAGCATGCTCGACAGTTTAATACCTTAAATATAGTAAGCTGATATATTTATAGCAGACTGATCCCGATCGAATTCGTTCAACGGGCCTCCCTCGTTATAGCCTTGCAGAGCGTATCATAGTTTTGTCACGATATTTGTATCGCAGAGAAGAAAGCATCTCTGACCCCATAGATTATATATATTCTTGATTAGCATGACAAGCCGAGTAGATATAGCCATTGGTATAATTGGATTCTTTAAATTTACTAATATCGCTCAACAGCTGTTATATCGATATATGCACAATTCGATATTTCGGTATATATCGCCTGAAAAGCAAATTCATCGACTTACGTATTTGGAATGTTTTCAAAAGTTGGCAGGTCCGTTCCTAGTTGGGCGTGCTCACAACACAAAGCCTTTCTATCCGATTCTGAATAATTTAAGTTCTCCGTGGTAACTGTGCTGTTCGTTGCCGCGGTTCGCCGATATCCGGTAAAAGATTCAGCTCTAAGGTTTAGGCTTTTTCTGTATTCTTATATTTGCTTATTAATTTCAACTTTCATTGTAATCGAAGAGAAATGGTGAATATTTCATATACTTCAGACAGAATTCTCTTTATACTCTGAAATTTCTTTGTAATAATGTTTCCGAGCAGCTTATAGCGTGTGTCTCATACAAAATGTGGTTTTACGTTTTTGTCTACACTTTTCATCGGATGGTAATTTGACAAATCGGTGGATTATGGGCTAATACATATACAAGCCAAGTTTTTATTGATTTGCGGGAGCGGGAGGGGGCGTGGTAAAACCCTAGCTTTTATGGTCTCCGAGATATGGTTGTTTTTATGGATAACGGTTCTTTTTATTTGCGAGAGTGGGAGAGGGCGTATCAAAATTTAAAAACAAACTTCATCTGACGGCTCACAAGGAGAGTCGACATACCAAATTTGGTCTCTCTAGCTCTTATAGTCTCCGAGATCTAGGTGTTCATACGGACGGACAGACGAGCACACGGTCAGACGGACAGATGGACATGGCTAAATCGCCTCGGCTGTTTGATGCTGATCAAGAATATATATACTTTATGGGGTCGGAGACGCTTCCTTCTGCCTGTTACATACATTTGCACGAATACAATATACTCTTTTACTCTACTAGAGTACGAGTATAACAACGAATTTTGCTAAACTAAGAGTTCATTTCGAATCGGTCGGTTATATGGGGCTATGTGATATTGTGGTCCGATCTGGAAGATTAATAATAATTATCATTATAGACACGAAAGAGATAAGAGATAAACGATAAATCACACATAAAGCAAACTGTATGTACATGTATTTATGTCATTTAAAAAGGAGACACGACGACATTTAAAAAGACAGACACTGCAGAGATGGCAGGAACGGTGGAGTAGGTCTACCAAGGGCCGTTGGACATACCGTCTCATCCCCAATCTCCAAGCCTGGACTGGTAGAAAGCACGGCCAGGTAAACTACTACTCGACTCAGCTCCTTAGCGGGCATGGCTGCTTTCGTAGCTAACTGCACCGTTCTGGACACGAGCTTTCAGAGGAATGTACATGGTGTAGCCGAGGAGTGGTGGAAGATGCCGAACATGTTATGTTCAAGTGCCCAAAATTCACGTCCCAGCGACGAAAACTGGAACAGGAATTCGGATCCGAGATCTCGGTGGCGAACTGTATCCCGTTCATGCTGAAGAGCGCGGAGAACTGGCAGATCGACAGCAACTTTGCCATGGACGTAATGGTCGACCTCCGCGAGCGGCGCTCTATGGATTGGGCGGCGCCGAATCTTCTGCGAAGCAATGCTTCACGGCCGTACCACAGAGGGAAGCCCCGCCTCATTCAAATACACATAAATTCTTAGCTTATAGTTTTTAGCCTTAATCACCTAAAGTACATAGACAAACTAGAGATAATAAATGAATTAACAAAAAAAATGTATTTATGTAGGCAACATTGGATTTTTTTTCTATAAAATAGAAAATATTTTCTTGTTTTTAGGATGATTCGCCTTTACTTTTAGAAAAGAAACCATAAATTTAGATATCTGCTGCCCTAAAAGTATTGGGTGGGCTTGAAAACAAAGGGCGAATTTGTTTCTTGGTGTACGGAATTAAAAGGTGGTGGGGTAGGTGGTGCGGACGTAGTAACTGATGGTTACCAGTGAGCAGTGAATGTGTGTGTGAAGCGTTTTAGAAGCCTCCACGTTCGTTGCTTAAAATGTATCAGGATGGAGCTACAAAGCTATCTTTCATTTTATGTAATTTTGGGTATTTGAAGTTAGCCTTTCTCGCTTGTTATTGATAATATGTCATGAGGTGTCTAAAGAATAACGTGTCCTATAATAGACTATACGTAAAAACACTACTTCTGAGACAGTATCTTCTCTATCACCTTTCGTTTGCAGCTCTTAAATTCTAGTCGACAGATATGCGACCTATTGGCTTTATCGAAGTGACCCTTGTCTCTCTCTCTCTCGTGGTGGTGAAGTGTTTATATCCGTCTCCTCACACTTACTAACCCACTTATCTTTGACAATATTTTGTATGTCTGAATCTCTGGCCAAGGAAAAGCTGTGAGTTGGGCCATAGCCGGAGCTTCAGACATTGCACAAATGTCCTAGTTTACTTTACACTTTACTTTATTTTTGTACATTGACAGATCATTATCGATAATTATATAAGTAAAATTTTGTATTTGTCAAATATGCATGGTCATTTTGCAAAATTTCAGCTCAATCGGATGAGGATAACTAATTCAAAATTCAATTGCAGGCTTTCACATAAGCAATAATATAAACATACCTACTCTGATGTGGTTTCTATTAGCGGGAGGTAATTTTGATGTCCTCTTCAAGGATATACAAATAATATATATTATATATATATATATATATTTATTTTATATTTGCTTACCTTTCAATTAAGTGTTTTTATTATTGAAGAATTGCTCTGTTCAACGTTTGCTACGTCTAAAAATGTTTGAAGTAATATTTTGTTCTGCTCCTTGGATTTCCAAAAAATGTTGTATTTTTTTGGTTTTGAGTTGTCATTTTAGCCATCATGTGGTGGTTTTTTTTTGTGTTTTCTTTTGGGGCGTGGCACATTTAGCATCTGGATATATATTTGTATTTTTTGGTTTTTTTTGTTTTTTTTTGTTTCCACGCGTATTGCAGCCGCCGCTCTGCTACTTTATGTTTCGATTGTGGAATATTTTTTCAACAATCATTCCTCGTTCTGTGTTTTCTCTCTCTTTCTTTTTGTTATTTTTTTGCGGTTTTGACTGCCGCGAAAAAACCAATTTCGACCGACAGGCAACGACGAAAAGAAAAGCAAAAACAACACAAACACAAAAATGTTAATAAAGGTCCATTTGATGTTGCAGTCCCGTTCCGTTTTTGTTTCGCGTGAATGTCCTTTTCATACCAAATCCAGAGTGCCCCTGATGCTTATGTCTGCACGGGCACATTGCTGTCGGCCTCCTGAAGCACGGGAGCAGTCCACACGCCGCTGCCGCTGCGCGTCTTCCGCTGCTGCACAATGCCGTCCATGATGTCCAACTGCAAGTTGTGGATGCTGCCACGATGGTCGGTCAAGGGTGGGCCAGCAATGACGCTGCCCCGACGACTGCCACTGCGGCGGGTAGGAGAGGGAAGATGGATTAGAACAAGACAAAGTATAATTATCGGTTAGTTATCGGCTAACACTTTGGACATCAACGATGGTCTTTCCATGTTAAAGCGTTTAATGGCCGTACAGAGGACAGAGAGAGGGTAAAACGGCAAAAGTCACTTAGGGCAGGGGCTAATATTGTCGAAAAGCCCAAACCACAGTTTTGCGGTCAAATGGGAAAATGGTTGGCAATGGGCAAACACAATGAAATGGCAAAGGCAAATGAACAGTGTGGCGCAAAGCTTTTATGCTCCCAATGTTAAAGCTTTCGATCAGGATTACCTCAAGTTTGCCTACAAATTTGCACCAACTTTGCCTCAATTTCGCATCAACTTTGCATCAACTTTACACTGCCAGAGTAAATGTGTGCGTTAAGTCAAGATGACATCAATTATTGACTAGAATAGGCATAAAGTCAGGAAAACATCAATTTTTATCACAGCATTTTTCATTAACTTGGATTCTTGCTTGTCATTTCATATCGATAACAGCTTTTAGAATATTTGAATTAAATTTTCAATGAAATTATAGAAAACGTTCATTAAATTTCTGGACATTTTGCACTTACTTATCAATTTAATTTGCATCCAGCTTGCCTCAACTTTGCCATCAATAACGTGTGGCCTTTAACCAATCTGGGAGGGACTCTTCGATACCCTTTCCCCAATTCAGTGTAAGCCTTGTCCACTTAAGGACAATCTCATTATGCTTTGACCATGCCTATTTTCCATTGGCATTGTCCCATCTGCAATTCCGCTGGCTCGGCACTAAATTCCATGCCCCTGGTTGCCCGTGCTCCTACTCATTGGCCGAATTCAATTAGGGCCAACAGAAACGATGTCCTGTCGCTCACTTCCGTCGCTAATGGCCTTTCCCTTCTCCCCCTGAGCCTGAGACTGAACCTACCTGAACGAAACGCCGGAAATAGACTCGCGTCGATTGCGTCCGAATAGTGTTGGGGGCACCGCCGAAATAGTAACCACCGAATGACGTCGCCCGCCAGCCGTTGGATTGGCCTTCTGCGAGAGCGTGGCCAAAAACTCCACCTCCTTGGGGCTGAGGCCGCCTGTTTCGCCGCCCACTTCCGAAAGCCGACGCACCTGGCTGGCCGTAATGCCCTCGGTGATCTGCAGCGAGGGAAGCGAGTGTTTGCGCCTCTGCTGCATATCCGGAAACGGGCACAACAAGTATGGATTTACCGGAGAATCCGGTTCCGAATCATCGCTATTTGTACGCTTTGTGCCCGAATTCGGATCACAGCCGCCGGCAGCACCTTCCAACTCATCGCCGTCCTCGGCTGCATGCGATTCTTCCACCACAATCAATGGCTCCTGAGTGCTCAAATTGAACACGGGCGTGAATGAGGAGCGACGCATTGTAAGCAGAAGATTTTTCTGGAAAGGACGAAAAATGTTGTTAATACTAATTGCAAAATTTTCGAACTTCATGGGTCAATATGGCATTTTGTATTAATATTTGGGTAACCCAAAAGTATGCTACAAATTTATCAAACAGTTTTTTTTATTTAGCAGGCATGAGGTCACAATTAGTGAAAACGTTGATAATTCGGTTAAGCTGATATGTATTAGAAATCCAATGCATATTATAGGAGACGCCGCTTCTTCTCACTTTGTTTTTTAACAGAAAATAACAAAAATTCAAAAGAGAAACTTGGCTGGTATGACAATCGTCAGATATCTTTACTTTAAGTTTACCGTAACGTTAATTTTACTATTCAACTAGCGCTAACCCTTGCTTCACTCTAAAAAAGGTAATATTGGGCACTCCACCTATTCAGCTGGAGTGAGTTATACTGGAACTGCCATTGCAAGCGAAATACCTCGGAATCACATTGGACGTTTGCCTCACTTTTGGGCCACACCTGTAATCTGCGCCCAAAAGGTGTACGCGAAGGGATGCAATAAATATGGTGGCTGATAAATAGGAAAAGCACTATGTGGACTTAGAGCTAAAAGAACAGTATATGTGCATTATGTAGCCCCGATCTGGCTTTACGGGGTACAGATTTGTAGGATCGCCCCAAAATCCACCTACAAACGTATGCAGGTATTGCAGATCCGAGCCTTGCGGCAGATAACCAACTGCCCAGGGTACGTGAGCGGCTCCACCCTTCATCGTGATCTCAATCTGCATACCGTGGAAGAGCAGATTGGACGGCACACCAGCAGGATACAGTGACAGACTGTTGAGTCACCGCAGTATGCTCGCAAGAGCACTACTCCAATTTAGTCAGGCAAACTTACTCCGGATAGGACTACTATAATATATAGCTGTGTTTAGAAGCTTAAGAGGTCACACTCGCCCCGCTATGTTAGCATATATTCAGTTTATTTAACTTTAGTAAAAATGTCGAAAATATGTCAACAACTTTTGCGTTTCCTATGAGAACTAAGCTGAGCTTGATTTTTCTTTATTTTATACCTTGTTCTAGAGACTGACAGGCTATATTAAGGTTGTTGCTGTTTGCAATCAACCTCCACTATTGTATTTCAAATGGAAACCTTTTGTAGTATAACAATCAGTACGACGGGAATATGGATATACTGCAAGCATGCTCAACTGTAGCCCTGGAGGCGGCCCTGGCCTTATGGCTCAGCAGATTTTTAGCCGCTGACAGAGCTGAAAAGTTTGCTTTTGTTGCCATGACAGTTTCAGGACTTGTGGAACAGGGTATCTGTCAGTCGCGCCAGCTGGATTGCAGTGTAGTTTTTACTTGTGTTTTTGTTTTTGTTTTTTTTTTTTTTTTGTTTATTTTTTAGAGTTTTGTTTGCGTGGGCAAAAACTTTTAAGATTGACATTTTTAACTTGTTGCGGGCAAGTCCTCTTCTTGGTTGGTTTCTGGCCTATAACATATCTCTAACCCACTCACACACACACACACACACACACACACACACACACACACACACACATGTCTATGCATATGTTAAAAACTTTTTGTGTTGGCTTACATTTTCTAGAGAACTCGAAAACTTTTGACAAACATTTTAATAACTCAAGCAATTTTTTTTTTAAATTTAATTTAATTTGAAAAGAAGCTTGTCATAGAATTGCTTGGGGTTATATTTGGGGGCAAAAAAAAAAACAAACATATATTATATATATAAAAAAAAAGAAGTTAAACAGCTTTAGAACGCCTTCTTTTCTATTTTGATCACCAGCTCCCATTTGAGCTCAAACGGCCCATAGACAAGGAAATTCATTTTCACATATCCTTCTGGCAAATATTGTGGAAATGAATCGGTATTGATTTGACACTTGCGCAGCTGAAAACTTTGCGGCAACAATTCCAGCATCTTGCCCTCATATTGCGGCAGATTCGAGCAGTCCTTCACGCTGGGCATGATCATGTTTTTGTAATAGTTGTTGACCACCTCAAAGACATTCGACCTTTGGATGGAATAGGGCTGTAGCTTGTATTCGCCACTGCCGTCAGCACTGCGATAGACCAACATTTCGATCTCTGTTCTGTTGTCCACCGGAACCCCTATATCGATCTCGCCGCTCAGCCCGAACTCGCCGCGGCCCAGGCGCTCGATCCGCATGTCAAAGTGCAGCATACTCTTATCGCTCGCCTCGGCCGTGGATGAGAGCAAAGTGTATGTCCAGGTTTTCTGCGAGTAGACAAAAGTGCGTACATATGTATGTATGTATATGCTTACGAATTTCTATCAAGCATGTCCTTGGCATGAGCTCTCCTACCTGCAATCCCTGCACATCCACAATGCTGAAAGCCAGCACAATCAGGTTCACTAAAGTCCACATGGTCTACGGATTTAACACTTTCTGCTTTGGCAAACGCCTTTTTATACAGCTCGAATGGCATATGTTTCGTGTACACGAAATACACCCAGCTAATCAACTTGTTTCAATTTGGATTAGTGACAATGTAATTGTGGTCAAGCGTGTGTCAACTACACGTGCCAATATTAAGCATTCTTAGAGAGCGCACCAATTTTAAACAAGTGAAAGATTTACTTTGGTTACCCGAAGCTTACATACCCTTGCAGAGATGTGCACTTTAGTAAGCAAGGATAACTCAGTAGCCCGATGCTGATCAAATTTCGTCAACGGATGTGGGCTGACATTTAAAACGCATTTGCTGCAGGAATAGCATTACTTCCCGTCATACTCGTAGACAATGCAATGAGCAGCAAAGGATCCTCTTTCTGTTAGCTTTGAAGGATGCTTTGTACATATATAAAATCATACATAAGCACATATATACATACATACATATAAGTTTTGCTTTGTAAGTAAAGAGAGAGAGACCGCATTCTGCTGTTCCGATTCTAAGCGAAGGCTAACGCTTGTTCCCTCTGTTTCTCTCAGACCGTGTGCAAGGCGATTCAATACTATTTTTAGCAAGGCATTTCTATGGCAACTATATGATATAGTTGTCCGATCTGCATCAAGTGTGGTCAAAATAAAACAAAGGATATTATGTACTAAAATTTCAAACTGAATCGGTAGGTTATATGGGAGCTCCACGGTTTTGACATATAAGCTTATGGCATAAAGAAGTTTATGGTAACAATTTCTAGTCAAATATGGCCATATCGAGCCTGCTAGTCATGCTGATCAAGAATATATATATATACTTTATGATATAAGTTACACAATCTGAACAAAATATAATAAACTCTGCAAGGGTATAAAAATAAAAACTATTAAAAATTGTAATGGTGGCCCCGACAAGAGCAATCAATGTGATAAGATCTTACAGAGAGTCTGCAAAAGTTAATTGAGTGTTATATGAAGCTAAATCTCTAGCATTGATACGAAATCCAGGTGCTGGGTGAAACAAGATAGGAATTCTAAATTCGCATAGCCGAAGCTTTTTATACCCTTCCAGAAGTATGTACGAGTTTTCATAAAAACTTTGGCCCTGCACCAATTGCTTTCGGAATTTTCATAAGGTGGATCTTTTGAGCATATTTTAGCATCCTAAGCATCTGCCTCCTGATCCAGTTAAAAAACTGCTGAATGATGCAGAAGCTCTTTGAATGCGAACATAACGAATTTCCATTTCGATGAAAAGCCATACAAGTTCTTGGTACTAAGGGTCCATTTTAAGAGGATTGGTTACATTGCAGGTATATGAGATATATGATCGATCTGGAATTAATTTGATAAATTGATGTAAAGATTCCTAAGACTGATACATGCCGAATTTTGGTTCAATTTAGATACAACAAGGTTTTCAATTGCAGATTTTGAAATATTACCCGTTTAATTCAAGTAGAAGCCTACGGAGAAATTTCAGCTTGATAACTTCATAACTGAGACAGGAGAAAGGCGAGAATCTGGCAGATGGACAGGCGCACATGGTTCTAACGACTTCGCTCAACACGCTGATTAGAAAAATATATAATAGAGCCCAGCATAATTGCAATAAAAACGATAAAGGAATCAGACATGATATGGCGGTTCATACTGTAATCATTCCAAAACAATCTTGTAAGGGTGGAAACCAAAAGTTTGTACACCATATTCATTCGAATACTTCTTCTGCTGTAGCCTCATATGTCCGAATCGTCCAGATCGGACCAGTATATCATATAGCTCCCATATAACCAACCGATTTTGAATGAACTCATGGTATAGTCTTTAGTACACCAAATGAACAATATTTTGTTCAAATTTAACCAAATTTGCTATATATCAGTTCTAGAAGCCTCCACGTGATAAACAAAGCCGATCGGATTGTATCACTATAACATATGCTCCCATATATCCAACCGATTCGGAATGAACTCTTAGTACACCAAAATTGATTTGTTTTTATTCGAATTTAACCAAATTTGCTATATGTCAGTTTTAAAAGCCTCCACGTCTGCTGAACAAAGCCGATCCGGATTGTATCACTATAACATATAGCTTCCATATATCCAACCGATTCGGAATGAACTCTTAGCACACCAAAATTGATTTGTTTTTTATACGAATTTAACCAAATTTGGTACATGTCAGTTTTAAAAGCCTCCACGTCTGCTGAACAAAGCCGATCCGGATTGTATCACTATAACATATAGCTTCCATATATCCAACCGATTCGGAATGAACTCTTAGCACACCAAAATTGATTTGTTTTTATTCGAATTTAACCAAATTTGGTACATGTCAGTTTTAAAAGCCTCCACGTCTGCTGAACAAAGCCGATCCGGATTGTATCACTATAACATATAGCTTCCATATATCCAACCGATTCGGAATGAACTCTTAGTACACCAAAATTGATTTTTTTTTTATTCGAATTGAACCAAATTTGCTATATGTCAGTTTTAAAAGCCTCCACATCTGCTGAACAAAGCTGATCCGGATTGTATCACTATAACATATAGCTTCCATATATCCAACCGATTCGGAATGAACTCTTAGTACACCAAAATTGATTTGTTTTTTATTCGAATTGAACCGAATTTGCTATATGTCAGTTTTAAAAGCCTCCACATCTGCTGAACAAAGCTGATCCGGATTGTATCATATATCCAACCGACTCGGAATGAACTCTTAGTACATCAAAATTGATTTGTTTTTATTCGAATTTAACCAAATTTGGTACATGTCAGTTTTAGTAGCCTCCACGTCTGCTGAACAAAGCTGATCCGGATTGTATCACTATAACATATAGCTCACATATATCCCACCGATTCGGAATGAACTCTTAGTACACCAATATTGATTTGTTTTTATTCGAATTGAACCAAATTTGCTATATGTCAGTTTTAAAAGCCTCCACGTCTGCTGAGCAAAGTTGATCCGGATTGTATCATTATATCATATAGCTTTCATATATCCAACCGATTCGGAATGAACTCTTAGTACACCAAAATTGATTTGGTTCTTATACGAATTTAACCAATTTTGGTACATGTCAGTTTTAGAAGCCTCCACGTCTGCTGAACAAAGCTGATCCGGATTGTATCACTATATCATATAGCTCACATATATCCAACCGATTCTGAATGAACCCTTAGTATTGATAGCATACCGGATTTCATTTGCTCTTTCTCCAAATTGAACCAATTTTGGAACATGTCAGTCTTAGCACCCTCTACTTATGCTGACCAAATTTGAATCTGTTCGGGGTATGTAAGCATCGGCTATCCGAAGTCGTCAGCCTTTCTCTCTTGTTTATAATGAATTCGATCGAAATAAAAGTGATTCTAATACAGCACTCATTTAGCAAAACAATTCTCGGATTCTTTCGAGCAGAGCCGAAAACTATTTGACATTTTGCGCCATTTCATTTTAATATATTTAAAACAAAAGTACTAGTTTATGTTTGATTTGATATTTGCATATTTGATAGGGAGTTGAGAATATTCTAAAGAAAAAAAAGTACTGATAATAATAAATGTTCCTTGAATCCAGTGACTTAGCCCGCGTTAGGTGGTCTTCTTTTCAACTTTCACCAGGAGCTCAAATTTGACTTCCACCTGCCCATAGGTGAGGAAGACCAGCTTGTAATATCCTTCCGGTAAATGTTGGGGGAACGATTCGGTGCTAATTTGACATTTTGTCATTTTAAATTCTTGCGGCGGGATCTCGTTGAGCTTATCCTCGAACTGTGGCAAATTCGAGCAATCCTTTACACTCTCCATGACCATGTTCTTGTAGAAGTTATTCATGGCGGAGAAGATGGTCTGCCTGGGCACGGAATATGGCTGCAGCTTGTACTCGGCACTGCCGTCGGGACTGCGATAGGAAAGTATTTCCACTTCGGTTGAGTCGTCCAGAGCAGCGCCCAACACAACCTCGCCACTGAGACCAAACTCGCCACGGCCCAAACGTTCAATGCGAGCATCCAACTTTGCCACATTTTCATTGCTGGTCGACACGGTGGATTCCATCATGGTGTAAGTCCATGTTTTCTGGGCAGCCACAGGGCTCATTAATTAATTAATTTCTCGACTTAACTAAAAACTCACCTCGAGTTTACCAATGGCCAAAACATTCACCCACAAAACGAAGTTCAGGTAAACGAAAGCCAAACATTTTCTGGACATTGTTGCCTCAACGAGTTCCAGCTGCTTATGTTGGATGCATTTGAATCACCTGGGGCTTTTGTAGCTTCAACACAACCTGCGTGTTCACATTCATATGTATTACATGTTCTAGGAGATCAGCTAGTTACATCAGAGGGGGATTTGTATTATAATCCACGCGATGTAAATCATGTTTGATGTTCGTGTAAATTGGGATTTGCAAATCGAGGTTTTTTCTATTTTGAATGTCGAAATTAATTCGTTTATATAGGAAACAGCTTTTGCACTTTTATTTTTGAAATTCAAAAAGCTTTTCAATTACTTATCTATAAAAATAAAAGATTAATAATAATTAAATAATTCATATGTTGCTTCATCTGCCAATAAAAAACAATTCTCCTTAACCTCAAGAAGTCATTTATCACATAATACGACACAATATATTATATATTTTGGAGAGGATTGGAAAAAAGGTAGAAAAGACTTTGTTAAAATTGTGCTTGAAATGTGAAAAGGGGCCTAAGTGAGGTCCGGCTTCAACTTCGTTAACATCTGTCATAACAAAATGATGATACTGGAATATCAACAATTAATGTGATTCATAAATTTATTGTCTTGTGCAAAGCAAAACCCAAACCTTGTATAACTGTGCTTACAATTCCGATAATGTAAAAGAGAAAATCTTAGCCTCTTGCCTGCTCTCAATCGGGAACTACACTTAAGTTAATTATGGCTACTAGCAAGTGTATGTGGGCCCACTTCAAATATTTTCATTGAGCAAAACAAAACAAACAAAATTTGATTGTATTATAAGTTTTGCCAATCTGTATAGAAATTTTGTATCTTGGTTCATCTCTTTTCTTCTTCTTCTCACTTTTTTAATTAGCTGCCGTCGTATCTTTTTTCTCCGTATTGTAAACAAAGCAGGAGCAGCAGCAGCAGTAGCGTCTCCCATTTAAACTTGGTTGGGGGCGGCACTCCAACCTGCTCTCGATAAATACACAATCCCCCCCCCCCCAATATACCCCTTGACAAATGGAAAATGTCTCAATTAATTGAATTGAATTCAAAAGCTCAGGGCCTGCGAAAATAAAAACCCTTCATTTTGAGAGAAAGAGAGGCAGCCACTGAAAGCGAAACAATGAAGAGACAATAGGGACCGAGACCGACCTGTGGGACAGGGACACGCCGAGAGGCTTGCGTATAAAAAATTATAGGACACTTTTTGGGGCTACATTGCAAAGGCCAAAGAATAAAACGAGAAATGTGCCAACAATCTAAATGAAATTGTTATTAAGCAAAAAATAGTATACATATTTATATACATATGTGTTGGTATATATATATACGACCTGCGTAAGAGATCGACGCCAGTTTTATGCGTCATATGTCTGGCAAGGCCAAGAACTATGACTTTGACATTGGCTTTAACTACACTTTGGCCTACAAATCGGCTGTTCGTGTCTTGATTTTCACTCAGCTTGGCGCCAATCGGCACACACACACACACACGTCAATTCAATTGAGGTTTGACACACACACACACACACATAGTAACAAATGCCCAACAATGAGTGCTATTAATAGCCTACCTTTCCATTTGATGAATTTCATACACAATTTTCTTGTCTAAGCGGCATAAAAGTGTGTACACATCCAATGTAATTAGCAAAGAGCAAAAAGCTTAGTCACACACACACACACAGCACACATATACAAACGTCAACTCATTTAAATTTCTTTTTGGGCGCCAAAGCCAAAGCTCCTTTCCACAAAAGTGAAACTGAAACAGAGCTGCCGAAGTGAAGTGGAGCTGGAGGTGAAGAAGGAGACGGAGATGGAGACGGATGGGTGGTATGGCCACTGGATACCATAAGCAACATAAGCACTAAAATGCTGACAGACCTTTGTCTCTTTATTTGTATTATTTACTGCTGTTATGTTTTCGATTTTGTCAAATATGAAATTCTGTTTAATTCGCCAGAAATCTGAAGCCCAGAGGATATCGGAGAAAAATATAGCCTACAATTTCTGAAAATAATACTATGAAAACGATTTATTTACTCTTGAACTTATGCCCTACACTATATATTCATAGTCATACTGTTGTAGAGTAAGCGAGTAGCGTCTCCGTTAAGATTTTCTCGGTCAAAAACAAACTTGATCTGCCGCCCCATAAGGGGAGTCTGCATACCAAATTTGTTGATTCTAGCTTTCATCGTCTCCGAGATCTGGGTGTTCATACAGACGGTCAGAAGGACATGGCTAGATCGACTAGGCTATTGATGCTGATCAAGAATGTATATACTTTATAGGATCTTAGAGGCTTCCTTCTGCCTGTTACATACATTTGCACAAATACTCGTTTACTCTACTAGAGTATGAGTATAACTAGAGGTGGACAATTGAACAGCTGAGACAGTAGAGATAGAGTAGAGACAGTAGAAATTTAGACAAGATGAGATTCAAGGATCAAACAGAGATGAAAGAGACAAGAGAGAATGGAAGGTAGAGCAAACACAGCTAGTTATTCAAAACTACTCCTGCTTAGCAAGCTTGAACAGTGCTCAGGGCTCATCAGTTTTAACCTAAAAACTGGGCCTACTTATTCTGCAATATATCTTTGTATAATCGTTTTATGGATTGTCGATTGTCACCTCAATGGGTGAGAGGGCGGCACTGCTACCAGTGTTGGTCTTTTGTGCCTCTAGTGTCCTTCCATGACAGAAGTGGTTTCTAAGATAGTTGTGACCAGTCAAGTACCCCACCACGAGGCGTAGAGATAATCTGTTTAGATTAACCAGTTCGAGGTCTTTTGGCGGTCTTGCCAAAAGTTTGGCTTGATATATTCATGGGAGTTTTTTCCAGTATCGTAGTTCCAGAGCCAATTACCTCCGATTGGATAACTGTAATCCAATGTCCCATTGCAATGGAGATATAGACACTAGTATTGGAAACATGTATCTCAGCACCTGCTGCCTATTCCGTTCTTGAGCCATCAGTAAATCAGATAGCCGCTGGTGTGGGCGCTGGCGTCTAAGGCTCAAACCTTTGACGTCAGGAGATCAACAGCAGTCGCGGGTTCGATCCCCGCGCTTGGGCTGGGTGTTCCGTGTTGTATATATATATATGTTTGTGTTGTGTTTGTTTGTGCTCGTCCTCGTCCCTGTCAATTGTGTGTACCCCTCATCCCTTCACCAACTCACCCCCTCACCACCTCACCTACTTTCACCCCTCCTCAACAACTCGACACAAGTTAATGTACTGTAATTGCCAATGTAAAAACGCCATACAATATACTGATTGTCCACATAACAGGACAGATTGTATATAAAGATAATGATATAAATTTTTTTTTTAAAGTAAATCAGATGTTTATTCTAGGCGCCGACAGAGGGCAGCCATTTTGCCAGTATCTTCACAATATAATTAATGCAATCGATATCTTATACGATAGTTATGGTTTCTTTAGTACGATATATGTTACATCATGTACTTATGATCCATATGATGTGGCCTTTATATTCAAACAGCATATAACAATATGGTTAAGCCAACTTAATAACAAAACGAATATACTATTTGTGAATGATATAAAGAGAATAAGTCAAAGAGTCGCACACTCTGATGAGTTTTAAAAGTGTCAAAAGCTGTCGCCTATTGTCTTCAGATTTGTATCTACATATTCACCAGTGGGGAAGTTCATATTTGCAAAAACATTTGACATTTTTTTTGTTTACCCCAAATTCCTGCGATTTAAATCAATAAATGTCCAAAGCAACACATTCGCACTCGATGCCTGGAACAACAAGACCTATTCCCAATCTCACAACTTTTTTTTTGTGTCTGTGTTGTTTTTTTTTTCAATTTATTTCAACTTTATGCAATGCTGACAGCGCACTTGAAAAGGGACCCTTGGCAAAAAATAAATCTGTGTGTGTGTGTGTGTATTTTCATCACACAGAAACACATACACACAGACAGGCCAATACTAGGAAAAGGTATAGCATGGTATAGCATGGGGCTACCAAAATAACTTGGCCAAGCAGCTCTCATCTTTCATCATCTTTGCAGTCATTTGTAGCTTCATCACGTGCCGGCAATCACGCAGAATCATTGCGCCATCATTTATTTGACAGATAGAGCCGTGACACAGGACTGCATGGACGAAGGACAGGGTGAGGGATAGGAATCCCAGTTTTGATACATTTCCGTATATGGAAGGTTAAGTCTTTGGCAAGACAACTGTCGCCTAGGTCAGCAATTTGGGCCAGCCAGCCAACGATAGAAGTTGACAAAGACAGAATGTCGTCCTTGTAGCAGACTCAGTAGCTCTGCTGTCTGCTTAATAGGTAATATGAAGTATTTTCTATAGTTGGAACGATTTTGAATTACTTGTCACGCTGCAGACATGCCATGATGTTGTCGATTTAGGTCTCATCTACGGCCGGGCATTGTTTTGTTGAACCAGTTAGAGGAAATTCACGCGTTAATAGATATGTATACTCGTACTCTAGCAAAGTAAACGAGTATATTGTATTCGTGCAAATGTATGCAAGAGGCAGAAGGAAGCATCTAAGACACCATAAGGTGTATATATATTCTTGATCAGCCTCAACAGCCGAGTTGATCTAGCCGTGTACGTCTGACAGTCTGAATGAACACCTAGATCTCGGAGACTATAAGAGCTAGAGTCACCAAACTTGATATATCCTACAATTAGTTAAAACTCGGTTTGTATATGTATAAGCACACGCACTTTCGATCTTCCGAATTTCATTAAGATCGAATAAGAAATGTGGACAAAATCGCAAAAAGAGTTTCCACAAAATGTATTTGTAAATCTATGCAATCAAACATGCATACATATATAAGCAGATACATAGACAAATTAATACATTCACAATGCTATGTGAGAGAGAGAGAGAGAGGCAGCGTTCTGCTGGGTTGTAAACTTGTGTTCACCAAGTTGTCATAAAGAATGTTGCTAGAACATGCCATCAACATTGTTTCTGCGAACCAAATGGTCCTGTAAAAGGATGTTTACAAGGATGTTGCAAGATGTTATAAGAAACTTTTAGTCACGTTATGTAGCTGATGTTAAAGTAATGGATTATTATTATTAACAACAAATGGTCTGAGTACGAGAATCTTATAGTCGGAACTCGGAACTATAGATTTCTTACGGGTGTTCTTTTTTTTCTCTGTAGGATTGGGGTGTCTTTTTACGATTTTATATACAATTATTATAAGATCAAAATGGAATTTAGCAAATCGGTAGATTATGTGCTTATACATATATAAACCAAGTTTCAAATGAATGTGTCGAAAATTGTTTTAGATATAAGGTTTTATTCGATTTGTGGGGGCGAAAGGGGGCGTTTTAAAACATAAACTTGATCTGACGCCCCAGGGGAGTAGGGGAGTTTCCATAGCAAATTTGCTTATGCTAGCTTTTATAGTCTCCGAGAGCTAGCTGTTCATACGTACGGATAGATAGCCCTGTCCCTAGATCAACTCGGCTGTTGATGCTGATCAAGAATATATATAGAATATGATCAAGAAACTATATACTGTAGCATACATTTGCCTTAACTTGCTTGCTCTATATGGTACGATTATAAAAAGGTGAACTTGCACTTCTCTGCCAGGAATTCGAATTAAATTTTAAGTTCTATGTTAGAAAAGTGAATCCTCTGGACACCGAAGAGTTGTTCAAGCGCCCTTGCTATTCCCCTGATGTTCTTAACAAAAGGCATTGCAAACATACCTTCAACTTGGTACTTAATCAATTCGTTGTTCACTTTACATTTCTCACCTTCCGCCCAATTAAAATTCCATCCAATTATTTCGATCAATTTTTCACAAATTTGCTGCAAGTCCGTTTGGTGAATTTTATGTCGCATTTGTTATTGTTTAATTACGCTTTCATATTTTTGCGCAAATATTTGTCTGTCAAATGCAGGCGATTGTAAAATAATTGATGCCCCTGGCAAGCCAAACATGCACACACATATAATATATGATATAGAATGCTAATATTATTCATTACGATTTTCAAATTATACATATCAATAATTTTTGCGGTGGCAATTATTTACAAAGAGAAACGAAGCGAAATGTGTTGCATGTGATAAGTGGGTTTAGAGGTTGGCAAAAGCAATTAACAAATAAACAGAAAATGTAAAAGTTCAGCCAACTGGAACAAGAGAATTATAGAAATGCGAAAGTACATATATAATTTCTAATATAATTTCTGCTAAACTATACTCGAGTCACCCAAAAAAAAAAGAAATGGTAATAATAATACAAAGACAATAAGAGAGTTATGCATGGCCTAGACGGCATTCCGCTTGAGATTGAGATAAATGACAGAAATAAATAAAAAGAGAATATAAGCGACGTGACTAACATTGGCTAACCGAAGCTTATATGCCCTTACGAAAATCTGAAACGAGTCGAAACTTTACACGGCCCTGTCCGGTTTCATCTTTCTTATTTCTCTAAATACTCACAAAAAAACAAACAAACAACAGCCAGAGTCGAAACTTTACACAGCGCTGGGTTCATCTTTGTTAGCTCTCTAGAATAACAATGAAACAGCCCCACTTTAGAAATGGATCATTCTTTTCGGGTGTGTCAAGAAGTTCCATACAACTTTTACCTACTTGCCTACATCATAAATTGTACCTTATATGAAAATTTCAGCCTACTACCTCTTTCCGTTTGAGCTGTGCGTTGTTCCTAAATCAGTCAGTCAGAAAAGTTAAAAGCCTTATATGTATAGATAGAATCAACCCGTTCCCCAGAGACTGTTCCTGGATCTTTTGGTACGAGAAACAAGAGACGAGCAATAAGCTTTCTTAATCCTCTAATGGAACCCACTCTATGTACCCAAATACCAACTTTCATTGTTCTAGGTTAGGAAAGGTCCAAGATATGAATAAATTCCGTTTGCGTTAAAAAAAGAACCCAACCCATTAACATGTATACCAAATTTGAGCCATGCTCTTCATATATACGACTAATTTGCTTAATTGCCATACAAACTTTGACCCCGATTGTGAACTATTTGCGCAGCAGAATGCTATAATTTTGTGTTTTTCTAATAAATACAATAATTCTTGCAGTAGTCTTCTGTTCTGATCTATATATAGTATTCTGTCTATCTATCCATCTGTACGTTTAATACTTTTAAACTACACAACGGATTTTGAAGCGGTTTTCACTATCATTCAGAAAAAATGTTCCGGCTGGCATTTATGTAATATTAATACAAAATATATGAGTTAATATTTCTTTAATAAGCACAGTTTGTGGTACTTTTAATATACGAGTGAGCCAAACAAATGAGCCAAAATGTGTTCGTGGGCCTTTAGCAAACAGCTAATAAATCACTTTCATTTCAGTTTTGAGATATGTTTTCCATGCTTAATATGAAATGTAATATCTTTATGTAATTGAAATTTATGCAAATGAACGTTGCCAAAGTGTCTAAAGAGACAGCTGACTTGACACACATCTTTTACGTTGACTGAAGGCACCTAGGAACAGACCTCCGGGAAAAATGAACTCCCAAGAAGAAGAACTTTCGCTGTGGCAATATGCTGATCAAGATCTCCCATGCTATATATGTGCACATTTGTTTCCCAATATGTATTAAATTTTCCGAATTTGTTCTTAAAATATTTTCGTTTGAATCAAACAAACCAGAACAGACTGATTCTGTCGTTTTAGTGTGAAAACTTACTAGTTAAGAATCCTTCATCAATAGATTAATTAAACTTACAGTTAGAGACGAAGTTGGAAGGATTCAAGCAAAGCGATCCAAATGAAAATTGCAACTTTTGATCGAAGAAAGAGAAGCAAATGGATTCCAACTCAAACCAATCAGCCAGAAACAACAAGAAGATTGGTCTGGCCATGACAATGGTCTACAAAATGAGAATTAGAACAATGGATGGCTTATGAAAGCGAAAGCTCTAAGATGATTGATTCTATTTAAGTTTGAATATATAATGGGATCTGAAGCCTTAAAGATATATTTAGAGTAGATTCATTTATATTTTGAGGCTATGTAGGCTAGTAGCGTATAGTAAAGATAGTCCGGGAGTATGTTCAGGGCTTAATCTTAATCTTAATCAAAGCTTAAGTCGGAAAAATATATAAATTCATTTTTATTTGAATATGTAAATAATACTACATATATAATATAGCTTAGCCTGGTTGTATTTCAGGGACAATGGCGTCACCTAAACGTTGTTCTCAATATAGGCGTTGCGATCGCAGATTCCGACTTCAATATTATAGCCAGCCAGAAGGCTTCACCTTCTTTAAGAGTTAGAATGAACGGTATGGCTCCAGATTGAGTGTATTCTTGCACTAGTTGGGCTACAGGACTGGGTTCCGTGAAAGTTTGGTAATAGGATTGGGCCATTTTACGAGCTTGCTTGGTGAAGCACTAGTGAGTAAGTGGTAGTCGGGAGCCACTATAGAATAGACCATCCCAATCTGCTTCCTAATCATTTCCACGCGGTTAACACTGTGCTCCTCATAGAGGGCGAGGGCCGAAATAAGTTTGTTATCAGTGGCAATAACGATAGAGGGCCGAAATAAGTTTGTTATCAGTGGCAATAACGATGCCGTCGGAAACCTTGATCCCAACAGATGGAGCACCCCTAGATACAGCAACTGATCCGATATTTATTATGACAGCTATTTGATTGATCCAATGTGATCGATCCATTTCATTAAAGTGCTTCAGCTTGATAGCTTTACAACTGCAAGAGCAAATTACGGACATGACTCCATCGGTTTGAATATATTTAAGCTGATCAAAAATATAAGATCGCTTATGGCTAGCTAATTCCACCCTAGCTAAAATACCCGCTCCGTAAGGGTAAAAAAGATAAATATATACAAGCACAAAATAAGATAAAATTGTGTAAAGGGAATGGTAGGGGTTACAACTCCTGTATATCCTGCTGTGTCTAGCCAAGAAAAATGTTTTGTCAACAGAGAAAAAATCACATAAATTAAAGGCAAATGAATTTTGTTTCTTTCGACAGCTGTAAATCTTAATCGAATGGCAGTTCCAAAGAAAAAAACAACAACAAATACATATAAGCAGGTCAATATGCAGACTTTAGTAACGAAAATCAAAATATATATGTTTACTTGAGGGCGGCCAAAGTTTACAGCAAAATATACATATGTACTTATACCTTAAATTTTGGCAACAGATTATATGATAGATATATTATGATATGAGAAGGAATGATATTTGAGATTTGGCTTAGGTTAAGTTTAAAATGCAAAAAGAAAGTTATAGCCCTGGGTTCGATCTGGTTAAACTTGAAGCCCTGCTTTTAACTTCTATTCTGTATATCAAAAACTTCTCCAGATGACAGTTATTATTCAATAGCAGCAAACACATTACTTGACCACATTTTACAACAACGAACATTTTAATGAAAACTGGCATTGTAAAAAGTTTTGAAGCAGTAATCATTTGTTGCTTGACATTCAATTCAAAAATATAATAAATTAAATTGAAAGTGCGTAGACATCGGCCCCTCGGCCACTCTCTCTTTCTGATTGACTGTATCACAAAAATCTATATTTACTTGACACGACCAAACCACACTAGGCTGTTTGTGTTCTAATACCCTATTTGTTAGGGGCCAAATTTGGGGTATATTAGATTTATGCAAAGTACAATTGTTCTACTAAAGGAGTAGAATTGTATTTGCCAGAGAGCCTTAAATTGTCCCATAAGCAAGAATTGATCGCATACGTGCGTACACTTTGGGAAAATTCAAGTTGCAAGTATATCAAACTAGAGGTTAAAGTTTGTATGGAAATCCCTTCACAGACCAAAGACAAATGGAACAACAACAGCGCTACAACAACTCAAGCGAGTGTATTGTATTCGTGCAAAGAAAGTTTTTCCGAGCCCATAAAGTATATATATTCTTGATCAGGACCAGCAGCCTAGACGATCTGGCCATGTCCGTCAGTCAGTCTGTATAAACACCTAAATTTCGGAGACTATAAATGCTGAGTACGAGTATCTTATAGTCGGCATATCGACTATAGCCTTCTTAGTTGTTTTTTTGGGTTGAATTGGGTCCCAAGCCATCTAATTAAACCATTTTGGAAGCTGATTACGTTTACATTTCGCTGCTGTTGAGTGTGTGTGGTTGTCTCTCTCTCTCTCTCTCTCCCTCTCTTTCGCTCTCACACTCTTTGCTAAATCAAATTTAAATGTTTGAGTGGCATTCAGAAATGGCTCAGCATCCTTGTTGAACGACTACGATGAAAATCATTACGTAGGCCTGGCCCAGACTCTGGCCCATAGGCAGCTCGGCCTCGCTTTTGTGTGTATTTTAATGTCATTTAAATACATAATAAATCCGTTATTTAAATTTCAAATGCGTGGCAGCCGCAACGGCAAACTCACACACACACACCGCCAACAAAGCGACTGTGTTGAAGCTGCAGACTGTACACCGTTTCTATATTTTTTGTCAACATCAGGAAAATATCATTTGTCCTTTGAGAAATGGTTAAATTGAATTTAAGCACTGCTAGACACTGCTTGCAAAGTTAATTTTGCTTCTATTACAAAAAAAGAAAACAAAATATATACAAAAAATACTTGGGGACGCATCTTCACATTTTCTAGATGAACGATAGTTTGATAATAGATAAGTATAATTTCTCTAAACTGTTTTAGATCTGTTGAGTACATACAAGATGTGGACGCCCTTCAGGGTGTCTTGCCTGTGGCTTCGCATTTAGGCTACTTTAAAATTGTAGCTCGTAAGCCAGACAACGTCAACCTGATTAGCCCAAGCTAGGTTAAGCTGGGATTTTAAAGCGTCCCCCTTTAAGGTGACATATGTTGGGCATATGAAGATTGCTTTTCTTCATTTAGATGGCGATATTGATATTGATTGATGGTGACAATGATTATCAATATCTCTCTGTTCTGCATGTGTTATCAAGTTGGATTAGATAGATATCAAGGGGTTAATGACTGATTTGAACCTGCCTTGGTAAGCACACTCTCTGCGATTGCTCACTGTGACCAAAATTGTAACATTTATAAGAAAAGGAAAACACAAGTAAGAACGATAACGATATTCCGACTATAAGACACTCGTACTCAGCATTTATTCAATATTCGACACGCGCAAAAGTAGGAAACATTGTTATACTTGTCCTCTAGTTGAGTTAACGATAGCGAAGCTTCGATATTTTCGATCAGCATCAACAGCCGAGTCGATCTAGCCATGTCCGCCCGTATGTCCCTGTGAACACCTAGATCTCGGAGACTGTAAGAGCTAGAGAGACCAAATTTGGTATGTAGACTGCCCTTATAGGGCGCCAGATCAAGTTTTTATACTCGTACTCTGGTAGAGTAGACGAGTATATTGTATTCGTGTAAATGTATGTAACAGGCAGCGTCTAAGACCCCATAAAGTATATATGTTCTTGATCAGCATCAACAGCCAAGTCGATCTAGCCGTGTCCGTCTGTCCGTCTGGCCGTCTGTATGAATAACTAGATTTCGGAGACTGTAAGAGCTAGAGAGACCCAATTCGGTATGTAAGTCTTCAGATCGGTAGACTTTGTGCTTATACATATACATACCGAGTTTTAATAAAATGCGTTAAAATTTGTGGAAGATATAAATTTTTGCGGCTTGCAGGAGCGTGTCAAAATTTAAAAGCAAATCAAAAAAACAACCCATTTTAGGTCTCTCTAGCTCTTACAGTCTCCTAGATCTAGGTGTTCATACGGAAGGACAGACGCTCAAACGGACTCAGCTGTTGATGCTGATCAAGAATATCTCAGCTTTGCTAATTAAAAAGTTAGGGAGAAAACAATGAAACGCATAAGAAACACAATCTTTGTCAAAGGCAAAACCTCCGATGTGATCTCTGCGTCTGTTCGCTACGCAATGAATGGCAATGCTGCCCTGTCACAGCCAACGGCGCGCACTGTGGCGGCAGGTACACATCCGGGTTCCGTGTTCACTTCTGCCAACAAAAGAAGTTATAAAGTTATAACCCGCTTCTGTCTGTCTTTTTGTATGCTTTTTCACGCGATTATCTCCATTATTTAAAAATATTATTTAAAAATACTCAGTGGCTTAAAGGTATAAAACATGCACTTAATATTTACAGAAATTTAAAAAATCCTCAATGTTTCATTGCAAAGTAGAATATTGGTTCACTATCTATGATAGGGCTTGTGTCTACTTTACGAAAAAATATCTTTGAGTGACGTGTTTCCTGCTGGAGTTCGGGTACATCTATATATCTACATAAAGTATATTAATAAATGCATAATATTGAGACCACTTGTTTAAATGTTAATTAACACCTTGCCGTTTCTTCGCACTCGTTGAAAGACCAATGCCTCATATGTGTGATGTTCAATATTTTAAGAGAAGCAAAGTGCCCACGGAGTAATTAATAAGAAGATGAGTTGAGGGTCTACTTAAGGTTTGTCTATGGAGCTGATGGGGACTTGGAGAAGAAGGACTATAATAATATAAACTAAGGTTGATAATATAAAGTTTTGGTAATAATTTAACCAGATCGATAGAAGTTTGAGGTAAATTTAGGCGCCCACCTAAGCCTTCTGAATGTAAGCTCTGATATGTTAGCAAGTTCGTCTTCTTATGATAAAATGCTAGAACAAGTTTCGTAATAATATACATTTCGCATAATATACATAGATACATATGAGCGCCCTTTTGGGCTACATATAGACACTGTGTCAATAAAATCCAAAACAATTCAATTACAAGACATGTAGCTTCCTCTTTTACTGATTCGATTCGCCTTAGATGACATTCAATTTGCCTGATAAAATTGTACTAAACCTCTTTCCTTAGATCCGCCACACATTTCTCAGTGGCTATGAAAATAAAATACTCGTAAATCCCCCCAAAATGTTTAAACTACTACTTGCGCAACAAATAGAGTTGCAAATGTGTTTTTCTCAGTCTTGTTTTGTGTCAACTTTTTGCTGGCTTTCCATTTTTTCTCTGTTAAGAATTGCTGACAACTTGGCGTATACTTAATGGCCTCATTGACTACACACAAACTTTCATTTCCCATTGAACGCACACACACACACACACAGACATAAATATATATTTTGTACTGAAAATAAGCCTTTGCCTGAAACGGAAGCCAACTCAGAGGCTACCGAAGCTGAAGCTGAAGCAGAAGCTAAAGCAGAGCCAGGGAGCGCTCCTGCGCCACATCGTTATCCCTAATGCTTGATGGCTTGGATAAAAGCTTAATAAATATATTGTGAGCATACGACGAACCCAAAAAAGTTTGCCAGAGCTCATTTGCGTTTCAGTGTCAGTTGCTGTGTGTGTGCGTGTGTGTGCGTGTGTGTGTGTGCTGAGTAAAATTTTTGTCATTTATCTTAAAGGCAGAACATGTGTATGTTGTTGTGTTTGAAATATATTTAGACTTGTGGCTCTTAAAGATTTTATACCTCAACAAGTTCATCAAATACACACATGCGCACACGCACTCACAGATAGGCCTTGTGTTGCTGTGTTTTGTCTCAGCCTGTCGCTTATTTTGATCATCAGATTTCGTTAAAATAAAGATTTTGTTTTTGCCTTCCCGACGCAAGGACACACACACACACATACTGATGACAATCAACCGAACTGAATCAACAAAAAAAAGGAAGCAAAAATGTGGCTGAAGAGGGAGAAGAACGAGACAGAGAAGAATACAACAATAACAATAGACAAAATCTATGCCAGCAACAATAGCTTTATGTTATGTCGCGCTGCCAGCCAGCCCTGAAAAATACCTCCCTGCCCGCCAGCCCTTGTGCACCCACCTTAATATATCCTACCACCTGTCTAGGCGGCTGAGTTATGCTCTTGGCTTTACCTTTTCGAGGTAAAGGTTATACGCGCCATCTGAGGCAGTTGGGTGAATGTGAGAGCCTTAAGAGACTTTCAAAGCACACTTTCTTAATGATTTTCTAAGCTATTTAAAATTTTTAAAAAAAGAACGTGTTAAATGTTTTTTTTATGTCATTAAATGGGCTTAATTACAGTAGTAAGTGAAGAACGATTTCATATTTATCCGAAGTTCCAAATGGGAATGCTAGAGTTCAACTGATCCGACACTTGTTTCGCGTGCAGCCACGCCATTCGTATCGCGATTTCAGCTTGAAACAACTCAAATTTAAAAGAAATTTACGCTTTAAGAAATCTTAAAAATGAAAAAAATGAGAAAATTGCTAAATCAACTGAAGCTCCCCCATGAGCAATTCCAGTAGAATTAGGAGGATAAACAGTTCACCCAGTTCCAGCTCCATTTTCAACTATTCTTCTTAGCAAAAGTAAAGATAAAGCTGGAGGAAGAAGTCGAAATCTTATATTATTTATTCGAGGAAAAGCTATATCAGGGGATCCTAATATTAAAGGAACTAATCAATTTCCAAATCCACCAATTATAATTGGCATTACCATGAAAAAAATTATAATAAAAGCATGAGCTGTTACAATTACATTATAAATTTGGTCATCACCAATGACCTAATTCAGCTCGAATTTAAATTCTTAAAGATGTCCCTACTATTCCAGCTCAATTTCTATTTAGACAGCGCAGCCAGAAAAATAATCGACTCAAATTTAAAAATAAATTCAAAGCTTCCTAATATTCATTTATATTTTAACAAATTAATTTCTCAAAATTTGAAAGACGACGCCATACAAATAAGTTGATGTATTTCTCTATTTCTTAGAAATTGTGTTTGATTTCAAGAAATATACAAAAAAATTTCTGGCATAAGCCAATTAATAAAATTGGAAATAAATTTTTCAATTTTCAGAAAACATAACATTTTTTTACATATTTTATTCTGTGCTTAAGAAATAAACTCTTACCTTAAGAAATATTTTGCTCAAAATACAAAACTCTAGATACTTTGAATGTTTCATCTCTGAACACATCAATTTATAGCATCAAGTGCACAATCTTCTATGAAGGACGCAGGAGAAAGTCATTATCTATTAGATTTCAGGTGTAGTAAATGTTGAAATATCGACGGTTTGAAATCCCACAGCACTCAGCAGACGCTTTAGTTCAACCCTCAAAACACCCAAAAAAAAACGCGTCAAAGAGGAATTCACTCTGATAGTCAAATGGGGCTCATATTAATTTCCTCATATTAATTTCTCCAAATCAGTAGAGTTTTTCGTGACGCCTCCCAAAGTGATGATATTGCTTTCAATTCCTTGGAAAACTCTTATACTCCTGCAGAGAGGCTACTATATAATTGGGTCAGTATGTAAATGTGTGTGAGTATATATCATAATGGCATAAGTAGTTGACAATTTTCTACCAGGATATAAAAATCCAATTCAATTTTGTGTATGTACATACATTTTAGAAGCGATGTGAATGGTATACAAACTTCCGCATAGCCCTACCTACCTGAATTCAAAATAGGCTGTCAAGTCTGCCAAGCTCCCCTTCTTGGATGTTAAATTTTCTTTTGTTATAAAGTGACTAAACGGTCCAATGGCCTCTTAAACAATTTTTCACTAACTAACTAACTCAATAAAACCATTTAGTTATAGACTTAATCCTCCCTCTAAATGTAACTAAAGAAGCTTAATAAACTTCTACAGAGCCTCTCTTTTTCCGCAGTAGATATAGTATTTTCGGAAACTATTAGGGCATACACCTTTCGGCTTTATCTAACTAACCGTCACAGCTCTTTCCTGTTGCATTCGTATACATGTATCTTCTTCTCATTTGATATATGAATGTTTTCCATATATGCTATTGTCTATATAACATTTACAGCTTGCTGCCGCTGCTGCTGCTGCTGCTCTTGTCTTCTTTTTAAACAATATTTTACCTTCCTGTTTTCGACCTTGATAATTGCCAGGTTTTCTTCGTTTTTGGTGAGAGGTGCGGTGCGGCTTGAGGAGCCACCTGCCTTGCGTACTTTATGAAACCATAAATTAGATGACCTCGTAGAGATATTGAGGCTGAGCGATATTGATGCTCTGCCTCAAAGTGCTTAAAGGCAAAACTTTTACAAAAGTTTTTCAAGCATCAAAGAGCTTACAGTTCAGCAGGTATTCACCCGTCCACGCCCACCCCCGCGCAGCCCCTGTTAATTGCCAACCAAATAAAAGGGAGAAAAATTAAAACAGAGTTTCTAATTTCGCTTAATTAATTTTTCATTCGTAAAAGCACAAACTTTGTACAATAACTTTTGCCAATTTTGGGCCAATTTTTATATGCAAATAAAAGGCGGCCAAACAATAAAAAATAATATATAAAAAATTCCAAAAAGAAAGGGAAAGTTTATACAAAAATCAACAAGAATATTAAATATGCAAATGAATAGCAGCCGCTGCCGCTGCCGCAGCCACTGCCGCCGCCGGTGTTGAAGTTCCAAAATATACAAATAAAACGACGAGAAATACTCAAGTGGTCAGTTTTGGACGATTTGAATATGAAATTGGTAACAGGGGCATCAAATGGCCAAATTCAAACAAGGATGAGAAAACAAAAACGAATTGCTTGTAGTTTTTTCTACAAAACAAAAAGAAAGAAACAAATTCGCATAATATTCGTATTATGGAAAGCTTACAATAAAGGATGCTACGAAAATCGTTTACTGGATGGGGAAAACGACTCGATCAGAACTTGAGTTATGAAATTATTAAAGTGCTTCTCGGATTGTCTGGCAATACACGAGGTCTCTTCAAAGTTAGGAGTCCTATTTATTGTACATATTCATCTATAGATTGATGTGCAGCCCTTGTCACCACGCTGGATATAAAGAACGCCTTCAACTCGGCGAGGTGGAGCTGCATCCTTGACGCTTTATCTGGCTTCGGAGCTCCTGCGAACCTGGTCCACATGATTCGCAGCTACTTCAGGAACCGCGTCCTCTGGTACGACACCACCGAACGTACCAAGTCGCATCAAGTCTCCTGCGTTGTTCCTCAAGGCTCATGGCTCACCTCCGTTGGCGTCGAGTTTGCTCCCCAGAAAACCGACGCAGTGCTAATAAGTAGCCGGAAGAAAGTGGAGACAGCTCACGTTAGTGTGGCAGGCACGATTGTCCAGTCCAAAAGGGCAATCAAGTACCTTGGTGTAATGCTCGACAAAAGGCTGAGCTTCCGAGAGCACCTTAAATATGTCGACACAAAAGCAGCAGCAACGAGCCGAGCGCTGTCACGGGTAATGTTCAACACGAGAGGTCCAAAACAATGGAGGAGGATCCTTCTGTCCAGCGTGGCAAGAGCTACAATGCTATATACGGCTCTAGTCTGGCTAAATGCGCTCCTTTCGACCAGCTATAGTCGTGGCATTTTGGCAACGCGCCTTCAGGACCGCATCGGACGACGTTGCTCCCATAGAGTAGATAGCGGCCGAACGATCCACTATACAGCACTATATACACGGGGGAGACGCTTCGACGTCATTTAAAAAGGAGGCAGCGAGAGGAGAGACACTGCAGAGATGGCAGCAACGGTGGGATAAGTCTACCAAGGGCCGCTGGCCACACCGTCTCATCCCCAATCTCCAAGCCTGGACTGGTAGAAAGCACGGCCAGGTAAACTACTACCCGACTCAGCTCCTTAGCGGGCATGACTGCTTTCGTAGCTAACTGCACCGTTTTGGACCCGAGCATCTTTCAGAGGAATGTACATGGTGTAGCCGAGGAGTGGTGGAAGATGCCGAACGTGTTATGTTCAAGTGCCCAAAATTCTCGTCCCAGCGACGAAAACTGGAACAGGAATTGGGATCCGAGATCTCGGTGGCGAACTGTATTCCGCCCATGCTGAAGAGCGCTGAGAACTGACAGGCCGCCAGCAACTTTGCCATGGACGTAATGGTCGACCTCCGCGAGAGGCGCTCTATGGATTGGGCGGCGCCGAATCTTCTGCGAAGCAATGCTTCACGGCCGTACCGCAGAGGGAAGCCCCGCCTCATCCAAATATACATAAATTCTTAGCTTATAGTTTTTAGCTTTAACCGCCTAATGTACATAGTCAAACTAGAGATAATAAATGAATTAAAAAAAAATATATATATATATATGTACAGCCCTTTGTCCAAGCCATAAGTCTGGGATCTCTGAAATTTTCAAACACGTTCCAGCTTATGCCAAAGGTAAGTACTAAGGCAGGCTTTTCGATAATTTGAACAGGAAATGGATTAGAATTTCTGTACTCTATATAGAAGAAACGACTATATTGTATGCATGCAAAACCATATAACAGGCAAGAGGAAGCATTTAAGGAACCTAAAAAGTATAGATATTCTTCATCAGCATCAACTGCGGAGTCGATATGGCCTTGACTGTGTTTCCGTCCGTATAAGCACATAGATCTCGGAGACTATAAGAGCTAGAAACAACAAATTTGGTATGTAGACTTCCCTAATGATGCGTCAAATCAAGTTTGTTTTCAAATTTTGCCAAGCCCCCTCCTGCGAATAGATAATGTCCTGACACATCCCACAATTTCTTACAGATTTAGGTAAAACTCTGTTGTATATATAAGCACATACCATTCCGATTTTAAGAATTTCTTTAAATGAACAAAATCGCTAAAAATGTTTCCACAAAATGTATTTATAAATATATGCAATCAAGCATTCATATGTAAGTAGAACCATGCACATATTAATACATACACACATTTAGTACATAAATGCCATATCATTATCATTCTGCTGTTCACCAAGTTTTCCCAAATAATGTTGCCAGAATATGAGTGCAACATTGTTTCTGCGTACCAAATTGTCTTGTAAACATGTTGCTGGATGCTACCAGCTTTGGACTACGCTTTGGCGGCGTCTTCAGTAGATCCTCAAAATTGGAGAAGCTTCGTTGGTTTGTGTCATTTGGGGAGTTGAGGCAGATATTCGGCTTTGCTTCTACTTTAGTTGGAGGAAAATTAGGCTTGAGAAGATCCTCAAAATTGAAAAATCTTTGTTGGGTTTTGTCAGTTGAGGAGTTTTGATTGAGAATTGATTTTAAGTTATTGGAATTGTATTATCAGCTCATTAAATTAAAGGCTTTCAAAAGGGCGGTTTTGTCCACAAAGGGTGGTCTGATTACGACTATCTTTAGTCAGAACTCGACTATAGCGTTCTGGTTGCATCTGTGCGCCTGTTAGTCACTGAGAATTAAGGTTCCGTTGTCTTTTTTTACTCTTTCTTTGCCGTGTGTTTTTGCCAGGCTTGTGGTGGTTTCTTGTGAACAGATATATCTCCATCTACATGAAATGACTTGCAAATCAATTTCTTAAGTTTTTGGTGTGTCTTAGCTTCTGTAAAATCCAGCGCTATTTCTTAAATCCCAAAAAGCCTAACGTCTAAAAAGCATTAACAAGTTCTGTTACCACTTGACGATTGTTGTTACATAGTAAGAAGCTTCTCAACATTGGCTGCCCTTTGGACTTTAGCAAAGAAGGAAACGTCAGAATTTGCTTATATAATTTATATCTACGAACATAAGACATGATAGCTATAAAGCTATGGTTCAGCTCCTTTTGTTAGAAATTAGAAGAGTTAGAAGTGTTAGAAGAGTAAACGAATATATGGTATTCGTGTAAGTGTATGTAACGGGCAATGGAAGTCTTTTCGACCCCATAAAGTATATACATTCTTGATCAGGAACAGCAGCCGAGTCGATCTAGCCGTGTCCGTCTGTATGAACACCTAGATATATGAGACTGTAAGAGCTAGAGATACCCAATTCGGTATGTAGACTCCCCTTATGGGGCGTCAGATCAAGTTTTTATACTCCTACTCTAGTAGAGAAGACGAGTTTATTGTATTCGTGCAAATGTATGTCACAGGCAGCGTCTAAGACCCCATAAAGTATATATATTCTTGATCAGCATTAACAGCCAAGTTGATCTAGCCATGCCCGTATGTCCGTCCGTATGAATAACTACATCTCGGAGACTGTAAGAGCTAGAGATACCCAATTCGATATGTTGACTCCCCTTGTAAGACGTCAGATAGGTTGACTATGTGCTTATACATATACAAACCGAGTTTCAATAAAATGCGGTAAAATTTGTAGAAGATATAAACTTTTGCGTTTTGCGGGGGCGGGAGGGGGCGTGTCAAAATTTTAAAACAAATTTTCAAAACTTGATATGAATCCCTGCAATGGAAGTCTACATACTCATTTTGGGTCTTTCTAGCTCTTACAGTCTCCGAGATCTAGGTGTTCATACGGATGGACAGACGCTCAGACGGACTCGGCTGTTGATGCTGATCAAGAATATCTCAGCTTCGCTAATTAAAGAGTTCGGGAGAAAACAATGAAACGCATAAGTAAGAAACACAATCTTTGTCCAAGGCAAAACCTCCGATGTGATCTCCGCGTCTGTTCGCTACGCAATGAATGGCAATGCTGCCCTGTCACAGCCAACGGCGCGCACTGTGGCGGCAGGGACACATCCGGGCTTCGTGTTCTCTTCTACTAAAAACATATTTTGTGTAATATTTACAGAAATTTAAAAAATCTTCAATGTTTCATTCCAAAGTGGAATTTCGGTTCACTATCAATGATAAGGCTTTCTGTCTACTTTACGAAGATATTTATCTTTGAGTGACGTGTTTGCTGCTGGAGTGCGCGTTCATTTATATATCTACATAAGTTATATTAATAAATGCCTAATATTGAGAGGACTTGTTTAAATGTTAAGATTGATAATAGAAAATTTTGATAATTATTTAACCCGATCGATCGAAGTTTGAGGTAAATTTAACACACACACACTCACAACATGTGGCGGCGCCCACCTAAACCTTCTGAATGTAAGCTCTAATATGTTAGCAAGTTCGTCTTCTTACGATGAAATGCTAGAACAAGTTTCGTGAATTTACTGCATGGTATACAAATTCGGAGAAGAAGTTTGTTTCAAAATTTTTCCACGCCCCCGCAAATCGATATAATTTTTATTCTACCACAATTTTGGATGCTTTTAGTTAAAACTCTGTTTATATATGTATAACCACATAGTCGATCGATTTGCCAAATTTCATTATGATCGGAAAATGATTGTAGACAAAATCGTAATTACGAGTATCTTATAGTCGAGTATCTTAGGGTCGAGTATCGTATAGTACGAGTATCTTATAGTCGAAATATCGACTATAGCATTCTTACTTGTTTGTTTTTTTTTTTGAGTAGCTCACTTAATTAGTGTTTGTCAAATTCATTTTCCCTGAGCACAACAAAACAAATGCCATTTTGAAGAAAACTTATTTGGCGAACAATTTTTTTATTTCTTTTGTGTTGTTTGCCTACACGCATTGCGCATTGCGCTACGTTTCCTCTGTTACGTGCTGGAATGTGCTAGAGATGGCTGAGGCCGCTGAAACTTTTGCCGTTTTATATTTATTATTGTAAAATAAACAACAGCGGCAAGGAGCAGAAAAAGAAAAATAAAAGTGAATGAAAATAAGAGTAACAGAAATTTATCTTATTACACTTCAATTGTTATTGCTTTTGTTTGCGGGCTGACAATTTCACTTAGGACAAATGGTCTTTGTTTGTTTAAGGAACTTGGCTACAAAATTTGCCCAAAAATACCAAAAACGAAAGGAAACAAGCCAAAGAAAACAAAAGTGGCCACACCAGGTGGCAGCACTCACAAGTACACCCACACACTCGTAAAACATAATTGCAAATTAACCTTTTTTCGGATTTCCCACACAAACACACTCATACACCCCTCCCCCCGTCCCACCAAAAAACACACACACACATGAAAATTATTGCTTCTCAAACTGAGCATAATTTGCTTTTTAAGGCCACCCGCTCGCTCGCTTCATAAGCTACAGTCGAAAGCAGTTGAGTGTTCTGTTACATACTTTTGGACGGCTCCTGTACCTGTTGAAGTCACTGAGTCGGCGGAAGCTAAGGCTGGGCAAGCATAACAACTGCTGTGGCCATTAAGTAGTCTGAAAATTATTGAGTTTACGGAAATAAACACACAATCATACACACAGAAGCTCACAGGCCGGAGGCCGCTGCCAGGAATCTGTGCGTGTTCCTGCGTTCACTTGCACTTGGTGGAATAACATACTGTGGCCTACTTTTGGGCGCAGTATATTCAAAACACACCGCTACGAACTTTGAAGCTTAAAAAGGGCCCCAATGATCCCACATGTAAAAGAATCTTATACAGATCGATGCAAAAATGGTATTGGTTTTTGATACGAACTTTGCGCCTTAAAAAGATTTTCAAGCTATGCGAACTTTGCCTAGAAAAGGCCATCCACGACCAAACCAAAACGCCGCAAATAACAAAACTATATGAGACGAAGCCAACATATTCTGTGTTTTTAATAAGAACTTTGCAGTTTATGACGCTTAAAAAGTACCGTCTGCATGCATTGCATATCCATATAAACTTTTACCTCGATTTTCACCACTTTACGGTGGAGTTTCCTTATATTTTCCTACTAAATTTTCCTAATGGTTTTCATTAAAACTCTTACAATTTCATGGTGAAAATACAAGTGAAAACACCCAAAGAACCACAGCCAAGTGAAGGGAAATGAAAGCTGCTTAACGCAATTTCTACCAGGTTGCCTCCGAGCTGACGGGCTGCCTGTCGTCGCTTATCTCATTTTCTTTCTCTACCGGAAGTCTTATCCTGTTGTTCTTCTGCCTGTCTCTTCCTGCCGTCCCTTCCCCTGGTGCCCAGCTTCAACTCGTCGTCTTCAGTTAATGATTTTTATGTGCACTTTTAATGTGTTGCCAGAGCTGCTCGTTTTTGCCGGGGAAAAATAAAAATTGGTTGAATAAAAACGCCAAGGCAATGCGCCCTGAAGCTGTGAAAATGTCACAGAGACAGACAGATAGAAGGACAAATCTTACAACAACAATATAAAAAGGAAAAGGATAGATAGACTGATAGACAGATAGGCGGACAGATGGCCAGAACGACATGTGCCGCTGTGTATAATCAAGCTGGATTGCCTTGACAACTTGGAGGACAACAGCTGGAGCTGGAGCCCAAAGAGGATATGAACAAAGCTCTACCACTGAGCAATTATATTTTGTTAGAAATTACCAAATTAAATGCAAAATATTTTGTAAAATAGTTTACCAAATAAGTGAGCAATTTTTGACATTTTAATAGATCCCAAGGGCATTTTATTGTTGTTGGGTTTGACAAACTTTGAGTTAAACTATTCCCCGGTTAAGTGCGTGCCATTGAGTCAAAGTGTTGCTGAAGTTTTGTCAGCTCCCATTGAAGAGCTCAGAAAATTAATTTACTTTTGTGAAACAAATTGTTATTTGATGGAGCACAGATTTGAAAGATCTACGACCGTTTCTTATCCCACTGTTACCACTCATTATCACTTCATCTGTAGCTTTAAATGCAGTATCGTTTTCACAAGTTAAATTTGGGCCTTGCCCAACCTTCTTACGTTTCATGTGCTGCATTTGAACTTTACACATCTGGTAATATCCCATTTAATTTCAATTCACAAAAAGAACGCACCTGACAATGCTTGTTCACTGCCTTTAACAAGCGTCTAAAGTCAACTGATTCAGATTTGCTTTGGGAAATGAAAACATATGGTAAATTTTTTGCAGCTTCCAACGTAAGTGTAGCTTCAACAGAAAACTAAAAAAGGCAAGTGTAAATATGGAATATATAACTCAGGGTATGTAAAATAAATTAGCTATTACTGGTTTTTAGTAGCTGTGAAAACTAACAAATGTTTTTGTGTTCTATGGAGTGTTACTTTTTTATACTCACAGTTAGAAGCAAAGCTGAGATTGAAGGTTATTAACAAAACCATCCAAAACAGATGCTATTCATCTTTTAAAAAAAATAAAGCAGCTTGGTCCAGCAACAATAGCCAAGCAGAAGCCGTAAAATCATATATTGTTGAAAATATGAATGAAAAATTATGAAAAATGTAAGCGAAGATATTAATAATTTAGATTCAAAAGAAATCAGTCATTTTCTTTCCTTTAGTAAGAGAAATTTACCATAATGCATTCGAATGTTGCATAGATTCAAAATATCTCATTCACGGTGGCTTGAAATCAATATAGTGATTGTCGTTAATGATCTCGACACCTCACAAAATAAAATAGGACGCAGGCAGTTAAATTATATAGATGCAGCATCTCGTTTGAAAAGAAAGTTGGCAGCGGGACATGAATCAAAACCATTAAACTCCTTTATATATTCAGGCTGCTATCAAAAGATAAAGATGTGGCCTTTGTATTGGAAAAGCAATTAGCGATGAAAACATAAGCGCTGTAAGAAAGAAACATGAAGCCAATCCGCCGAGTACAATTAGCCCTGATGACGCATTGACATTCCTAACTGAAAATGGATTCGCAAAACAGCAGCACATGCATATCAAAATATTCAATGGGCAGCATGGATGTGATATTTATCCCTCTTATTTGGATGAAATGAAGGCTAAATTAATATGCAGACCTAAGGAAATATGAATATGTGAACAAAAGCAGAAGTCTCCTTACAAAACTTGTTGAATCTTGCAGCAGACCGTATTCTTGAAATGCCAGGGGATATCCTAGAGATGATTTCAGACACAATGCTTTGCAAATTAATAGTGGCTCGATGGACTCAATGGTTCAACAGGCCCTTAAAAGAAAACACAAATTAGAAACTGAGATAAAAAAAAAAACCTGGAAAATTATAAGTATATTTACAAAAACCAAGCGAAATCTGTCCCTTATTGACGGTAAGGTTTTAAGCATTTTAGGTGGAACCAATTCTTGTCAGTCATGTCCTCTTTGTGGAGCCAAACCGAGTCAACTGTTAAAAACAAGAGATTTTGACTCCACTTTTTATAAAGTTAAAAGAAAAAGACCTTTAATATAGATTAATGCCACTGCATGCTTCGAATCGAATCCTAGAGTTTGTGCTAAGAATTTCGTACAGAATTGATTTAAAGAAATGGAAAGCGAAAGCTTTGGTCGGAAATGAGTCTAAATGTAGATAAGCCCTAGCTGAATGGCAATGGCATAATGCTAAGCTGTTATTAGATGTTTTATATCTTTATTATGATATTTTGAATAACTCTCTCTCTCATATTATATGTGTCATTTTGGTTTTGATCGTGGATGCGCTTCTCTAGCCTTCAATGTTTTCATGAATTTGCTTGTTCGTATCGGTGCGGTTTAACATATTAAGCTATCTGATTTGAAGTTGCCTTGTTAGATGTTAGCGTAAGATGATACTGAGTATGAGTGGTCGAAGAGTTTGGTTTGCGATGGAAAGCCGTAGGTTCGCATAAACCCTTTGTGAAGCGTCAGAATGTGTTTTTCAAAATCTACCCATTTTCCAAATTAAGATCGGATAATAATTGTAGACAAAATCGTAAGTCCTGCACGGATGCTGACACAACGGCGCAGGTAGCGGGAGTGACACGAAAATTTGGCTTGGCTTGTGGGTGGCCTTCGCCCAAATATAAAAAAATAAATTCAATTGTTTTGTTTTTTTTTTTTTTGTGCTCGCTGTGGCAGAAGCTGTTTCCTTACGTCTGTTTGCAACGCAATGAATGGCAATGCTGCCCTGCGGCAGAAACACATCGGGCTCTTCAATCTATAGCTACGTTCACTAGGGTGCTATGAAGCAAAACACTTTGTGTTTGAATCCACCACATGAAATAATTTATCTATGTGTTATGTGCTTAGCGGTGCACGCGTAGCTGAAAACAATCACAAAGCTGTAACGAAAAAGGTCTGGAGAACAAGACAATCATCGAATTCGAGTCCGGCTTTCGCTTCGTATTCAAACTATTTATACTATTAAGCTATGTTTGCCACACAAATATACAGAAAACCCAACTTGAGAAGCGATGGCAGTGCATCCTCCAATCCAAATGCTCGAATTCGACTTTAACACTTCAACAAGAATATAATTAAAAGCAACAACAATAAGCCTTGCATTATAGAAGATAAACGAAAAAGTTTTTAGCACTCGCAATCGAAACTTGCAGGCAAAGTTGTCATCAGCCGAAGCCAAGCCAAGCCATTGAAAGCCTTCAGCCTGTGCAGAATGGAATGCCAAAACGAATGAGCCACACAGTTGACGCCGAGTCGGAATAGAAATGGTAGCAACTTTTAACTCATTAAGAGAGAGCGCAACAACAGAAACTTTTGACTAATCTTTTGGTTTAGGCCAGGCAGGCCAGGATAGAGTAGGGTAGGGGTATGGTTGGGTTGGCGTAGGGAGGGTAGGGAGCAGTTTTAAACAGCTCAGCAGAGCCTAACCCATAAGATAGGGATCAGGGTCGAATATGTACATGTGCCAGGCCTTGCACAAGCCAAAAGGCCGGCGTGGTCCTGGAGACACCAAAAACCTGGTTGAAATCTAAAAAGTGTTTTTATACTCGTACTCTAGTAGAGTAAACGAGTATATTGTATTGGTGCAAATGTATGTAACAGGCAAAGGGAAGTCTTGCCGAACCCATAAAGTATATATATTCTTGATCAGCATCAACAGCCGATTCGATCTAGCCATGTTTTCATACTTTTGAGTGTGTCGAATATTGAAGAAATGCTGAGTACGAGTATCTTATGGTCGGAATATCGACTATAGCGTTCTTTCTTGTTTTGTATTTGGCTTTTGTAATTGCATTCGAAGCGCTGTCACGAAAGGTCGACTTGGGGTCAGGTATATATAGATCAACTTGTGTAGAGAGGTTTGACTATAGATAAAGTAATTTGGTCCTTGTCACCAGAAATACAGAAAGAAAGAATCTTTCTACTCAGAAAGTATGCGTGTATATGCTTTGTCCCTTCGTTGTTGTTAGTCATTAGAGACAGAATCTTTGTATACTGAGAATAGGAAACGAGGAGAAGGATGAACTGCTTACTGCTAGCTTGTGGCGTGAGAAAAGCGAGAATTCCCGCTTCTCTAAATTTACACGCAGGCTAATTGAATGCTATTGTTGTCGACGTTGACGGTCTATGCAATGACGAAAATTGTAAATATATAACCGGTCTAGACTGAGTCTGGTCGGCGGGCGTGTATGCCAGGGATACAAGACGAATTTCATTTAATTTGGATGCAAAAGAGGAAGTCATGCTCCAAAGGGTTCACTCCGAAACAATCGGTGCTATGGTAGCTTTAAGATATATAGTTGTCCAATCTTGATCAAATCAGGCCAGAGCACGTAGGGAATCCTCAAATGAATACAAAACCAGTTTGCTTTGATTTGGAAGAAAAAAAAAGTTATGCTACTAAGTGTTCATCCTGGAACAATCAGTTATATGAGAGCTATACAATATAGTTGACCGATCTGGATGAATCTCGAACTGAAGTAGCGTGCAGACAACAGAACCATTTCAGCTCTGTAGCTCTTAACGAACGGACATGGCTATATCGACTCCCTTTATCGTGCTGATCAAAACTATATATACCTTATAAACTCGGAAACGATTCCTTCTGTGCATTGCGAACTTCCTGACAAAGTTAATATACCATTTTGTGAATGGTATAAAGAATGAAGGGCTAAGTTGCTTAATCTATCTTCGAACAATATTAAATTTTCTTGCCCATTTCATTTGGGTTAGGCTTAAACTCATTATGGCAAATATTATTATTGGTGAATTGTATTCTTTTGATGACAGCAATTGAAGTTGCTCACGAAATTTGGTTTTGCTGCTGCTCAAATCAGTGGAAATGGGTTTTCGATGCGATTTGCTTGGGGGCTTCCTTGTTTTAGTGCCGCATTTTATGAGGACAACGACGGCAATTGTCAATTTACAAATTCGGCATACAGATTTCGACTTTGAGTTTGACATTGTGCCCGCTGCTGGCTGGCTGGCTGGCTTTCGGCACGAGTCAGTCTGTCTTCTGTTTTATGGTCCTGGCCATCTAAATCATATTTTGCTTATCTTAATCTTATCTTAATTTACGTAATACCAAAATAATCTTAGTGCCATTTCAAGCCCCAAAAACAACTCAGAACATTTTATGTTGTGCGAATGTTCAACTCAGTAATTCAGTCATTCGAATTACTGAATGGCTGCCTGCCTGCCTGCCTGTCTGTCTGTCTGTCTGCGTGTCTGTCAACGCCACACCCTGAAACAAAACCCATTTCGTATTGAAGTATTTATGCTGATGTTAAGGGAAAACACAGTGGCTTGAGGTTGTCCAATTTTCTTTCGACTTCATATTTAGAAGGTTTTAACATTTTTAGCATTGCTTGGAGAATCCTCATCTCTGGTAATCAACTACTGTTCAACCCAGAATTTTCGGTCATCGAAATGCGAATTCAAATCTATAAATTTGTTGTGCCTCCTAGACTTTGTTCACTATACCATTCACAAAATGGTATATTCATTTTGTGAACGCATAGAAAGAAGCGTTTCCGACTGTATAAAGTATATATTCCTGATTAGCACGACAAGGGGAGACGATATAGCCAAGACCGCCCGTCCGTCTGTTCCAAGCCAAGTTCTTAGAAATCTTAAGAGCTACAGATGGTTCTTTCGTCTGCACGCTGGTCAGCATCTAGACCACTTAGGAGCATAACTTTTCTGTTTTTCGTCCAAATCAAACTAAATTCGGTTTGCATTCATTTCGTCCTTCGAGCAGATTTGATATAGTTCAGTTTGTATAAATGGTATATAAGCTACGGCAAGCCGGAACTAGTCTTCCTTTCTTGTTTTCATTTACATTGTCTTTAACTAATTTCAAAGACCAGATTACTCTAGCAGAGAGCATTTCATCTTTGACAGTATGTTTCTAAGGGAGAGTGATAATGTACAAATATTTGGTGTTGCCTTTGACACCATTCGAATATCAAAATCTCAATTCTATGGTATTGTTAGTGAATAAGTGGACTGTATAATATGTTTTTTTTTATTTTATAATAATAAAACAAATGATCATATATAGTTGTCCATACAAATTTTGACAATTTCAAGTCTGAAAAGTAAAATATTAGGTAAATTTTTAGGCCTGAAATATAGTCAATTATTACTTAACATTTTAGGTAATTTATGGCATAAATTATATATAAATAATAATAAATATTTCAGGAAACAAAGAGAGATTAACCACAATCGCTTCGATACGTTGTAAGCCAAAATTAGTTGGGGAGCTCTAAGCTCTTCAGCAGCGTGAAAATATAGTTTTGAGTGCGGAAGTTGTTAGACAAAATTCAATAAATTTTAAGTTTTAGGTAAAACATTTTTCAAGAATTTGAACTTATATTTAGGTCATCTTTCACTAGCATTTTTATATATTTCATATTATATCATACAATATTAGTCCATCATAAGCTAAAAAACCAAAAATAGCCCATTATTTAAAGACTTTTTCTCAGTGTTATAGATAACAATTAAAAGTACAATAGGGTTAATCTGAATGGACACAATTTGAAATTTAAAGATCATTTTTATCGACCTGTAATATTCTAACTGTTTGCGTTAGCGGGCTCGAGGTCATCCGCTCAAGATCCCTCACTCAATACATTGATCATGCTAATTCAAATAGTTTTGTTAAGAATGGCAAAACTAAAATTTCATTGGCTCATCAACTGCTTCAATTATATTAAATTTATACAAAGCTAGTAAGTTTTTGAAAAACGGCTCCTATTGGCTCTTTTATTAGATTTATATCTAGATTAGGCCATATAAAATTACAAAACCATCTGCAATGTTATGCAAATAAACGAACTGGGAACTTTATGTTTGTCAGCGAGTGAGCGAAGATAACAAAGAGACAGAGTCAGTTTGTACTCTCGTTATTTATGTTTCTGAGTTGTCGATTATAGAACGAATTTTTGTTCTCACTTCTGGAACGCTTTGGGATCATAATAAGAACGTTCTGGAACCTACCAAGAACAATATGTTCTCATTTAAAGAACATTTTTGATAAATTGAAGAACAAGCCGTTGTTATTTCAAGAACTAATGCTCTCATTTTAAGAACCGATGATCTCATTTTGACAGCCGATGTTCTTATTTTGGTTCTCACTATTATCACCATCTTGATAAGACATATACAAAGATAAGCTTCAACATCATTCTGCTGGCTATGGCGTTCTCGCTTATTGAGCCGGCAAGCGGGAGCTCTCTGAGTTCACATTCCAGATCCCAGCTCTCAGACGGATGAAATAGAATTTATTTACAAATATATTTATTTAATCAGTCTGAGCTGGCATTCGAACGCACGCAAAACCCTGCTCCCCCGCCCGCTTACTAAGCGAAGCCATGCGAAATTCAAGAACAATGTGGATGGAATTTGCTTCTTAATAACGCCACGTTCCAAATTCAATACAAATTGGACTGATTTAATGACTTGGGTGAACACTCAGAAACCGCATTTGAAAATACCACCTTGAAGTCAGTCAAACTCGAAGTCAAAGTTTGCATGGAAATGCATTTTGTATGCTCGTTTTAAAGCTGGCAAAGTTTCGACAGCTTTGTGCATATATAAGCCTAAGCGGCACAATTTATTACGAGACAAACCAACCTTATAAGAAAAGTACACCTGCAGTTCAACAAAATCGCCTTACTGTCGACTAAGGGCATAGAATATTCAACTGTCTGAAAAAGCGCTGTCTATATTTCTCCTTCAACTGCTTACATTTATTGATTCTTTTCGTGCGCCGCCGAGGGAACACGCTTTTGTTGTTGATTTTGTTGTTGTTGCTGTCGTCAGACTAATCCAAGCCACGACACGCGCCTTTCTTTGGAAATTGTGTAAATACATATGTATACCTATATACATATATATATATATATAAATATATGTATATTGATATGCCTCAAAGTGTATATTAATTTCAATTTGAAATTGGAAATTGCGCAAGAGCGAAAAAGCGATTAAGGAGAAGAAACAGGAGCAAAAAATTGAGACCACTTCAGAGCTGGCTTTTCATTTGATTTCCATTTTTTGGTTAGTGCTTAATGCTGCTAGTCTGGTCGAGCGGTCGACATGGCACGTCACGGCACGGCAGGGCACGGCACGGCAAATTTTTGCGAAAAACAGGAAATTTGCTCAAATTGAATTCTGTGATTTCCTGCCAGGCCTCCTTCGCCAGCGATGACTACTTGTCCTCGAATGAATTCCGTTCGTCCGCTTTCCACTTTTCACTAATCTGACTTAAGCCAAGCGGGACTGGCTACACTCACCCTGCTTGCTCTCGCTCTTGCTCTCTCTCTCTCTCGCTCTCTCTATCTCTCTGTCTATCTTTATTTCTTGTCGTACGCCCAAGTGCATTTTAATGGATTTTAGTTTTTGACTGTCAACTGAAGTTGATGTTGATGATGACGTTGTAGCAGCGGCACGGCGCGGCCTTTCCCGTCTCACGCAGCCAGCGCCTTTTTCAATTCAAGGAAATTTTCACTCTATGATTCCTATTTCTTTGTTGTCGCTGCAGCCAAAAACGGAAGTAGTGAAAATTGATTAAATTTCATTTGCTTTTTGCGCGAACAACAAAGCGAACATCTGCGTTTTCAGCGTTTTTAGCCGCTCGGCTAAATCGTATAATAGTTTTGTGTACGTGAGTTCCAACAGTGCGTATGCTTAATAAGTGTTTCCAGCGACAACAAAGGAAACAGTTTCTCCTCGTTATATCGCTGCTTAGGTTAGGATTATACGAGGCGTACTATCTATAAAAAAAAAACACTTTTTAATGAAAGTTACCATTGTTTTTCAAAATATTCTCCATGATGCTGCGGGAAAACCCATTTTCGAAGCAGTTTTGCCACTCCAAAAACGGTACCTCTAAAAGGAGCTTTTTAACCTTTCACAGAGAGATGGCATTAGGACATTAGGCTAAATCAAAACTGCAAAGCGGATTCGATGGTTTGAGTGCTCCAAAACTCTGTTGCGTGAATTGATCGATTTACCTAGACGAAGGACACTCTGCCTTGGCAGTTGATTTTAGTAGTTTTTCAGAAACTCCTAGCAAATTTATATTCATATTCATAATTGACAATCTTACGTTTCTATAATGATATGGTAGTTTCATGTCCTGTTTTTGAGAAAAAATGGTTACCATTGTGTCTTAAGTGATTTGTCTGGGAACGACTTTTGTTTGATTTGACACGCAGCCAATTACTATATTGTTTCCGGATCATATGTGGCGTCACCAGTCACGATTTTATACACGTCTTTTTAAGCACCACAGTGTCTTTCCTTATTATACTGCCAGAGTTACTTTGAAATTCAGATAGTTGTACTTTAGTGAAACTTTCTTTTTGGCTTCAAGTGCCGTCGTGACTCATCTGTAATTTTGGAGTTCTCATTAAAAATGAAATCGGCTTATTCAACTTCAAGTCTACACACTTATCGAATATACTCTTTCAAGTCGTCCCCAGTTATAAAATGTTCCCTGTGCAGGTGTTTTGATGGCTGTCAAATATATATAGGCTTTAAGTGGATCCATAACCATGCCATTGACCTCCTCCTTGCGTTTGTACATTTTGTACATTTTGATTTCACCCTTGTCAGCAAAGCCTTTGCCATCCTGGCCGACACCCTCATGCGCATAATGCAGCTGCTCCCTGCACACGTGATCGATCTCCGGCCAGAGGGCATGACTTTTGGCCTCCGCACCAGTGCCAAACTCCTCACGTGCCTCCTCGCCCTCGGCCATGGCCTCGTGCGGCACGTTGACCAGCGACTGTGAGATTCGTGATTGTAGTCTCAGTTTGTAGTGCAGCTGCCTGTCCTCCTCGATTTTCTCCAGGCCCGTTTCAACAGCATCGAAGAACTCATTCTCCGGCAATGTGGAATATGGGCTCTCCTCAAAATCTGGGCCTGGATATGATAAATGTTTCCGTTTTTCCACCATTCTGGTCTTCGGTGCGCCGACGCTTATCAATCTCACATTCCAGCTTGCGCTTGCATGATTCATCGTTCTCGGCAATGATTTCCAGGCAGTGCTGCAATGTGCTTAGCACCCGGAATGTGATAGACTCGCTCTTGAAATCAATGGGCTTGAGATCATCGCCCAAGTCCAGCGGCTGGCCTGTGCTCTTGTTTACCTCTTAGCAGGCATCAAATTAACGCTGCAATGGGTCCATCTCTCTATCTCGATTTGAACGTCTCCAGTTCACCAGCCTTTTCACGCAGATTGCGTTGAGTCTTCTTCAAGTTGACACCGCTGGCTAGCTATATGCTATTGGACTGCAACGACATGGTGCGGCCAAGACGACGCAACGAAGTGGTATCCGTGCCACCCGTATCCTCCTTGTACATCTGCAGCACCTCCACCCAATGCATTTGATTCTCGCTCGTCTCAGCACACAGGCACCAGTTGTTCGAATTGTTCACCGCCACATCAAAACGCAGCTCATCCGATTCGTGGGGCCTTAATGGTTGCCTTGGTCAGGCTAATGGCGCCGCGACAGCCCAGATCCAACTCGAGAAGAATTGTCCGACCAAATTGCTAATTCAATTCTATTGAATGTGGCACCAACGCCAAGAATTTGATCTGACCACATTGATCTATCCTCAGTTAGATCATTTGGTCAACATCTGCAGTTCCGAAGACTACAAAAAGATGCTTATATACGCAATATTGCTATTTATATTAGTTCTAACCTTTTTATATTTTGATAATGATGGAACTAAAACTGCCGACTGGGAACACTTGGGGTCTTTGAATTAGAATTATAAGAAGAAAGTTAATTAGTCAACACAATGCAAGAAAGTTAAGTAATCAAACAAAGGACGTAAATATTGATATTGGCAATTTTTCCGGATACAAGATGATTCCAAAGAAGAAAACTATGAAACAGATATCTCTGTAATACTATGAAAGTTTATTCTACCTGACTAATCTCCAAAAATTTCAACTCTTAAGCCGAAAATCCTATATATTTATAGCAAATGTAATGAGATTTAACTATTTCACACACACACAGACAAGCACAATTATACCAAATATCTCAACTTTAAGTGCGAAAACGAAATCTAACAGGAAGCATCAACAACAGCAACACTGAGGGCAACATCAAGGGAGAGGAGCTTGGCGGCAGGCAAAACGTTTCCCATTAGCGGCAAGCCACATTTTAATGGCAATGCAAATTGCGCGAAATGCGTCAATTTCGGTATAGATGTTTTAAAGCCAGCGGCAGCGGCGGTGAGGCATGGTTTTCGGTGGAATGGGAGTGAGAGTGGGGTGGGAGAGGATGTGGAGGTGGATGTGGCAGAGGGGCGGAAAGCGTAGATGGTATGGAATGAGATGGCTGAAGCATAAGAGGACAGCTGCCATAATGCTGCTGGCGGCAAATGCAAACACACCGAAGGACAGATGAACTGAGGGAATGGCACTGAAGGGACCCTGACCATTATGAATGGCCTTGGCCATCACATGGCGTATACGTAATTTATATGCTTGCGCCTGTGCGTGTGTGCGTGTGCAGCAATGGCAGCCAAAAAAAAAAAAAGAAGAAAACAGAAATGAAAAATATGAAAAATGAAAAATGGAATGAGCCAGAGCAACAGCTGTAAATGGGTATTGTGAATTGTGAAAATATTAAATATCTATATAATGGAAATACATTGTACGATGTGGCTGAAACATACATATATAAGGAGGACATTAAGGATGTGGCAAATCTGGCAAAATGTTATAGAAATTTCACACGTTGCGCCATATCGCATAAAATGAAATGCTGGCAATAAAAGTTAACCACCTTTCAACGTAGAAAGTCAAAAGCAGTTCTTGACAGACAGACAGACAGACAGACAGACAGCCAATCAGCACAAGCCAGACATCCCCACAACAGCCCCCGCACTCCAGCGGGCTCAAGCTACTTGTGCCTTTTTATGATATGCGAGATGTCTAAAAATAAAAACCACAACCGAAACAAAAACATAAAATTAACGAGGCACGTTTTTGATTTAAGAATAATAAAAATAAAAATATATATAAAAAGAACAAAGAAAACAAAGATTTAGTTTTTCAGTTTAGTTCGTTCATAATACCCTTGCAGCGTGGGAAGTATATATAATCTTTATCGGCATAACAAGCCCAGTCGATGTGGCCATGTCCGTCTATCTATCTTTCCGTCTATTTCTGTGCGAACTATTCTCGCAGTTTAGAAGTTAATGTATATGGCTCATTTGTAAAAATCATCAATATTGGACCAGTATATCATATTGCTGCCCTATAAACAAGCCATTTAGTATGAAAACATTGAACGAAGGATGGCTCTAACATTATTTGTGCTAGCGTTGGCCTCTGTCTCTCTCACTGTCTCTCTATATGAAAGTTTGTGTGTTTGTAGATATATCAGAATGTATTCATCCATTCACAAAATATTTGAAGGAAATTAGAAAGAAGATTGCTTCGCTGCCTATTGCTACTGCTGTAAAAAATACGTCCGTTGACGAAATGTTATAAGGATCGGGCCGCTCTGTGTTCCTTATATTTTATAGTTCTGCATGAGGATACAAGTTGCGGGTACCCGAAGTTAGCGTTCCTCACTTGTTTTATAAATGTACATGGAAAGGTTGTTGCAAAAAAAGAAAAACAAACCATTCAAGACCCCTGGGACCGAATTCTGTGGAACCGGACGGCAAAACAGCTACGTAATCTTTTAAAAGAACTTAGAAGCGACTTCTTTGAGCAAAAGCGGGCGATGCTGTACATAGCACTCGTTTTTAACGCTACACTGAGGGTATAATTTTCTCCAAAACAGTGGAAGATGGCAGCGATCCTCAAGATCCATAAGCCAGGCAAATTGGAAGTCGATCCTGAGTCTTATCGTCCATTAAGTCTTTTGCCCACAATATATTTATATAGAATTTCAATCCGCACAAACTCATCAGGCTATTAATAGATATGCATGAAATAGGAATACGTATATCGATGTCAATTGTTTACAGTTCACGTGGAAACTTTAAGTAATTTTCTAATGTTTCACTATAATTACCAATTCTTGATACTTGAAGAACCCTCTGTTTTCCATGACGGGATATTATGTTATAGCTACAGCTCATAAGCCAAATGTATACATAGCTTCCCGCTTAAATCATTTAAACTACGCAACGGATTCAGATGAGGCTTTCACTATCATACAGCTCATTCTTTCCGGATAGTGTCAGTCAGACGTATTTACTGATTGAGTACGTGTTCAAGCGTTTAACCACAGGGTAACTAGAGGTGCGATAGGTTTCAAAGAAATCTCAGCCGCTTCGCTGCTTCTTCTGACATTCGGCTAGCGACGACATGTGGCTCTCAATCTCTTGTCAACATCCCATTTAATTTCTACGCATTCAAGCAACATGTTGTGCAACTGGATTTTCGGTGGAACTGCACTGGAAAGCTCTGATAAAAACGAAGATACTCTATGGTTTATCAGTCGAGCTCTACTTAATCCTTGGACATATTTAACGATTGCGTGAGTCAATCATTGAGTAAGTAACGTTTTTGAGTGCACTTAGCATAACATCTGCCCAGCTGCTTGTTTGTGATTGAAGGTTTGGAGCTGTCAAGCAAGTAAAATAAAATGGCGCGACACTATAAATTGTCGTTTTTATATTTCAGTCATGTCTGGAAGACGTCGTGGCTCGAAAATAGATTGTAGCACAAGGAATGGTAAGAGTTAGAGAAGCATCTGTTGAGCGTAAGGCTCGCCGCAGCAGATAGAGATTTAAGGTCGTCTTGCCCTTGATCGGGATAGGCATAGATCCGACAAAGACAGAGAATCAAAGGAAACAGATAAACTAGCCGTGCGAAGCTGAGGTGGCAAGTGTTGCCTCCCATCTGGTGTTCTCCATCGATCTTCTTGTCATAGCTACACCATCTTTGCACTTAGAGAGCGTGCATGTGTGAATGCTTATGCATATTTGTGCTTATGCTTATTTCCAGCTTATTAAGTATCTCTTTAAACACTTCCAGACAACAACAATTGAGGTATGGCCAATATATTTTGATTGCCACACAGTGGCAATGTCCTTTGTTGGCCCGGCTTGGCCTGAAAAGTTTTAACTTCATTTTGGAAGAGGCAACCGAAAAAAAAAACTGGGAAAGTTGGTAAATGTTAAAATATAAAAAATGTGAATTCAAAATAATAATCAAAGAGCGCAATGTGATTTGCATAATTTGTAATATGGAATTTCCGCTCACATGGCCCTCATTTCCTGTTACGAGCACAACACACGCGCACACACATACACACAGACACAGATACGCACGGCCAGGCCATCTCCTGTCAGCTTAACCGCTGCTCCCGCTTCCGCCGTCGCCATCCCTACAATACGCGCTACCTAACCCTCTTCACGCTTGGATAACTGTTTAATATGCATAAACTTGACAGAGCTGAGAGAACGGAGCGGAAGGGGCAGGCAGCCGCATAAGCAGCAGCGAGTCGTCCGTGCCTCAACAGATTTTTGGTTGTATTTTGTGTTGTATCCTTCCGTTTTGCTCCCCTCGGGCGATACAGGGGGTCTGGGTTTGGTGGATGCGATGCAGGAGGGTGCGACTGCTGTTTTTGGCCTAATTGGTGGCTGCTACGTATTGTCGTCCGTCATGGGAATACGAGTATGGGCTGCTGTTTGGAAGAACTTTGTCTACGTTGGTTCTGCGACTGGGCTTGGCTTGTGTTTTGGGTTTTGTGTTCTTTAAAAACATTCTTGGCAACACACAAAAAAAGAAAAAGAAAAATGAAACGTTGCCGCTAAAGTGAATCTATCTCTTCTGTCTCTCCCGCTGGGTTATTATTTACTTTATTGACAGAAGACACACAGAGGCATAGGAAAAACTTTAAAAAGAAAGCTTAATTGGGCATAATTTTATGGGAATTTGGGAAGTTGGCTCTAAATTTTATGAAAGCTCATACAAATTTACTAAAATTTCAATGAATTTTAATTTGAAGTGATTTCATCGAGCTCCGTTGCAGATGGCCCTCCCTGTAGCTCCTATTACCCTTACCGAAGTGGAAAAGGAAATCAAAGAGCTTCGCAATAACAAGGCTCCAGGCGAGGACCAGTTTGATAATCGCTATATCAAGCTGCTCCCTCGCAGAGCTTTACTATTCCTCGTATTTATTTTCAACTCCGCTCTTCGACTCGGACACTTCCCAGGCGCCTGGAAACAGGCCAACATCATCATGCTATACAAAAGTGGGAAGCCAGCAGATGAACTGGATTCGAACCGTCCAACAAGCCTTCTATCATCATTTGGCAAAATATTGGAGAGGCGCATCTTAAGAAGGATTCTTGAAACCAGCGCGGTCAAAAAGGCAATGCCAAAATTTCAGTTCGGCTTTAGGCTCAGGCACGGCACGCCCTGAGGAGTATGTCGTCGGAGCGTATCTGAATATCCAGCAGGCATTTGATAGAGTGTGGCTTGCAGGACTCCTGCATAAACTTAAAGATTTACTTAATCCACAGCTATGTCTCATTGTTAAAAGATTTCTTCACGAGCGATCCTTTAAAGTTGTTCAGGACGGGGTGTCCTCTCAAGCAAAGACGATCAGAGCTGGTGTACCCCAGGGTAGCTTGCCAACCCTCTACAGCCTGTATACGCACGACATGCCTTCAGCTGGCAACATGCCGATCTCGGACCAGAGCAATCTACTTGTCGCCACCTTTGCAGATGACACTGCGGTACTGGCCAGACCTATTTAAAAAAATTTGGGAGCTGGGCCTGCAGATGGAATATTGCCATAAATACTGATAAGTGTGTAGAAGTCGCATACACTCTCAGAGAACAAACCTCCCCTGGGGTATTCTTACATGGTCAACTCTTAGACCAGAAGGATGCTCACAAATATCTTGGACAAGCGGCTTAATTTCGAGTGTCATATAACTGATACAGTTAAGCGTCTTAAGACAAAGGCGAGTAGTTTGGCTTGGCTTCTTAATGCCAGGAATAAACTGTCAAATACCAACAAGACGCTCATTTACAAAGTCATTCTGGCACCCATTTGGAGATATGGTATTCAGGTATACGGCATAGCGGCAAAGTCGAACCTCAATAAAATACGTGTTGTGCAGTCCCAAACCTTGCGCAGAATTTCTGGCGTGGCATGGTACATACGCAACAGCGATATCGACAAAGAACTCCATGTACCGAGGATCGGAGATGTGATCAATCGCCAAGCTACTGCATATTTAGACAAACTCGCACATCACACTAACCATCTGGCGCAAAGGCTCCTAAGAAGTAGACGTATCCACGGAGTAAGAATGAGAAGGAGGCTCAAGAGAGTTCACCCAACCGACCTGTCCCACAAAACCCTTTAATCTACCCCTTTTCCCATCCAGTTACCCTATTATCTAGGTTTTAGTATGTACATTTGTATATATTTTGTTGAAAATTAAATATAAGTTATTATTAATAGTAACAGTAGGCTATAAAAACAATAAAGTAATAAACTCGAAAAAGCAAAATAAAAAAGATTCGCTTGGGTAAGGCCTCGCATAGCCTGCTTTTGCTGCTTCCAGGTTGCAAAGAAAGTTGTTTTGTCCTTCAAACAGCTGTTCCTCAGTTGTGAAATTTTTGCTTCCGTCTTCGTTTTCAAATTTTCACACTCAGGTGAACAACAAGGCAGTGGGTTTCGTTACCAGTGTGACCAGTTGCCTTCATTTGTGAGGGACATTGCCAGCTTATAAATATAGCGTTGCCATCTATAATCATAAGGAAACATAACTTACCTGCCCAACAAATTTAGCCTAATTTATTGAGGAGATTGCTTGCTTCCAGAAATTGGCAAAACGTGGCAAGATGATCCTGCAACAAGGAGTATACGCTACTTAGCTTCAATTTAAGAACTCTCTTCTTTCTAAATAATAAATAAATAATCTTTATATTGGTATAAACTTAGCATTATCATTTTTTTATAATGCCCAAAACTTTAGTCACGCTTAAGTAGATTAAGGTCCCATTTATTTACATTTTTCTACTCACTGAGCGTTTTTTTATTAATTTGTATATCTTATTAAACTTTTGCCCTGCAAATTATTCAACAGAAATGTTTTTTACATATTTTATTCTACAATTTCTTTGACGATATTATACATAAATACAAATTTTATTCAAGACTAAAACAGCTTATAAGTTTAGTTTCCCACACACAAAATGCCAATACCCACTGACTGACAACTCAAGTGGGTGCCACTTGGCAGCAATACACACAAACACACACGCACACCCAGACAAACACTCACACATAGAAATGCACACATACCCAGACAGACATACAGACAGACAGTCGACGTGGCACTTGAGCCCCGCATACTTATTTTGGGTCCTTTGGCAGACAGTCCGGCCGACAGACGGACATACAGGAGAGGACTGCTTTTTGTGTTTAGTCTGTTGGAAAAAATCTAAAAACAAACTAAAACTAAAACTCGACTCGACGAAGTGCTTAACCCCTAGTTGAAGTCCAGTTAGATCAGCTCAAGAGTGTTGTTAACACCACAGAATGAAGCTCCTTATGAGAATCGTAAAAGCAGTTTTGAAATAGAGTCCAGCATGAATAGATTCATTCTCAAACACTCATGAATACACAACACATGAATACTTTACAAAGCGGGATAGTTCTCATACAACATTCATTCGGAATATATTACCTCACTTACCCCACTAATACCATCAATTAGTAACACTCAATGCAGAAAGCTTGAGTCGAAACAGTTGCCACGCCATGCCCAATTGGGGGGTGTCTATTTGCAACAGAATTGTCACAGAGTGAACGAAGTACAAGGCGAACGAGTGAGATAGAATATGTGCTAACCTGCTTGCACACACACACACACACATGATCGCTGGCTGGGCTCGACACATTGATGACATAAGTAGATATGCAGAGCGAACGAGGCCTTTCTTAATAAAGAAGGTGAATTACTAACACCACCTTATATGCCTTATAGCAGTGACTGATGCTAGCATTCATTGCTTTTGAAGCAAGTACAGTATTCACTGCCATTCATTCTGTATAGAATGTTTCATTAGAATGATGAATTTGAATGCATGCATTTTGTACTCTTAAGAATTAGTTTTCTCTTTGTTCAAATTGAATATACTTTCTTGGCGGAAATGTTACTGCGGGGTATTCGCCGACCCCTTTTATATTCAAAACACTTTTTTTCTTTCTCTTCTTGGGTACCTTTCTGATTTTTACACATGAATTAATAAAAACCACTCATTAAACCCTTTTTAGGGTGACTACAGACATGGTAAGTTTTATTTTATGTTATTATATTTTATTTCTTTGTTGAACCTCAGTGTGTATGAGTAATGTGAAATGTAAGCCACTTTTCATACCCTTACCCGAGTGGAGTAAAACGAGCACATTTATATTCGTGCAAAAGTAGGCAAGGGGAAGCCTTTTCGAACACATAACGTATATATATTCTTGATCAGCATCTACACACGAGTCGATGTAGCCATGTCCGTCCGTATGGACACCTAGATCTCGAAGACTATAAGAGCTAGAGTCACCAAATTTGGTAGGGCGTCAGATAAAATTTGTTTAAAATTGTTGCCACGCCCGCTCCCGCCCCCACGTATCGGTAAATATGTATCGGTTTATATATGTATTATCACATAATCCACCGCTTTTGCCAAATCGGATAATAATTTTAGGCAAACTCATAAAAAAAAACACCACAAAACAAAAATCAAAAAACGTTGCTTACTTTTGAGTGTGTCGAATATAAAACAGATGCTGAGTACGAGTATCTTGTAGTCGGAATATCGACTATAGCGTTCTTATTTTTTGTCCCTTTTTGGGCGGAATTTGCATATGCACGGCAGGGTCTGGCTAATTTGCATTCGGGGCGGCCACTGGTGGTACTTTGAGGCTTACTTAACCCAACTGATTTTATGTTTAGCCACTCCTAAACACACACACACACACACACACACCCCTTCCCCACACTCAGACCCCATGAGTTTATGTTTTGTGTGTGTGTATACTTTTGTGGTTGCTTATGTGTGTGTTTTTTATTTTATTTGACATTTTTATACTCGTACTCGAGTAGAGTAAAACGAGTTTTTCGGATTCGTGCAAGTGTATGTAACAGGTAAAAGGAAGCGTTTCCGACCCTATAAAGTATTTAGACTCTTGATCAACATCAACAACCAAGTCGGATCTCGAAGACTATAAAAACTAGAAGCTCCAAATTTGGTATGTGGACTCCCCTAGTGTTTCGTCAGATCAAGTTTGTTTTTCAATTTATCTGTATGAACACCTACATCTCGGAGACTATTAGAGCTAGAGTCGCCAAAATTTGTACGTAATGTTTTGGCAGATCAAGTTTATTTTAAAATTTTGCCACGCCCCCTCCCTTTCCCACAAATCGATAGAAACCTTTTATCCCACATTTAATTATAACTCGGTTTATATATATATAAGCAGATAATCTACAGATTTGCCAAATTTCATGAAGACAGGATAATAATTGTAGACGAAATCGTAAAAACAACATTTTGTATGAAAAAAAAGAAAAAAATCCGAAAGTGTTGCATACTTTTGAGCCTCCCGAACATTAAATAAATGCTGATTACGAGTATCTTATAGTCGATATATCGACTATAGCGTTCCTTTTTGTTTATGCTTATGTTGTTTGTGTGTGCTTTGCATACATTTTGGTTGCCGCCGCATTTTAACTTGCAATTTTTGAATACGTTTTTAAATAGCTTTTTGTGTTGCGTAAGTAAGGACGCTCACTTTATGTGTTGCGCCTTATTCTTTTGCTTTTGTGGGTCATAAAATGAGTTTGTATTTCGTTTCCGTTTCCCGTTTTTTATTTTTTTTTTTGTATTTTTATATTTTATTTGACTCGAGAGGCTGCTTTAGCTTTCGTAATGTTGGCCGCCTGGGCAATTAAAAGTCAGCGCTTAAGTAAGGTTAATCAAATGATATCATATAAAATTAAATTTGAAGAAGAGAAACAATATTGAAACTAAGAAGGGAAAGGAAAGCTATGTTTAGCAACATTGAAATTTATTTATATCCCAATTCTCGTTCTTCACCTGACCTTCCCCTACTCCATCTACATTGTCCTCTGCTTTTACTGCACTTTTTGACCTCTTGCTCATCTACTCTGACTTTTTCTTTTCTTCTTGCCGTTTTCTATATCCTTCAGGCTGATTGGTTATAGGCTTTTTAACTATAAATTTTAACATGGTTCCTCTTCGGGGCTGGCTTTGAATTACTTGTCGCGCTGCTGAAGTTCCGCAGACATCTTTGAAACTCTTAGCATATCCAAGAGAAATTCATATGTTTGAACTTTTACACAAAGACCTAAGCAATATTGACAGAAAATTCTCAGCTCTGGCCGGAAAGAAGTTTTATGGTATGGAAAGTATACTACGAACTTTTATATATATTTTTCAAATAAAAGTTTCTAAAAATTAGACAAGCCAAACAAGACGTTTCACATATCGAACAGTAAGTTGGTTTTCTTTTTGTTAAAATTACTTTGAAAATATTGCCACGCCCATCGATTAGCATACATCATGTTATATTCATGCAATTTGTCAATACATCAATATATCCGTTCATGGAAAAGGAGCCTGCTATCATTCAACGCATATATACATATGTTTGTGTTAACTGTGTCTGCATTGACGTATGATGGATGGATGGCAAATGCTTCCGTTCCCTGACAGAGAAATTTGCTATACTTTGTGTAAATATCTTACATTTTCTGTATGTTAAACATATGTACAAAGTTGAAATCGATGTGCAGGTGTATACACACTCTTAAAAACAGAGATGCAAGTGAGGACTATAGCTTAGTACACACAATTGCCTATTAAAGAGTAAATTTATATACAATTGCTTACATTCCGCTTAACAACTAATAATGCTTATCTAATTGTAAACCTATTGTATATAAATAGAAGAATTTTCGAATTGAAGTTTCAAAAACCAGGAACTATTTTCAGCACACATGACTTTTGTGCGATCAGCTTCTACCACTGGAACCGGCGGAGTGGCTGACATGGACATAGAACCAAGCACTTCCTTCTCCAATACTCTCTTCACTCACTTTAGGCTCCTATGAAATTCCACGACTTGCACGAAAAGCAACAGCTTCTTCAAAAATGTTGTTGAAAAATGAGCAAGGACAAATTTAATTAAATGTCACCCCATCTTTTATGACGCTTACTCTGCATGATCATAATTTAATTACCATGTGAAATTTGTAATTGCAAACCGTCTGTTTCAGTTGCTCTTCTCTCTGTTTTGTTTTCTTTAAACTTGTTATTTTTTTGATTATCAGAGCACCCAGCGGCTGTTGACCTCAACTTTTATGTTTTGTTCATCCTTACCTGCGCGAGAGCAGCATGAGGAGCATGAGGAGGAGGAGCAGCGCAAAAAGTTTAGCCAAAATCGAAAAACCGAAACAGAAACTTAAATTCAAGTCACGACATTTGGTGAAAGCGCCATCACCTGAGGCTGAATACCGTTTAAAATTCAGCAAAAGCAAAAGAAAAAATAATAAAACTAGCAACAAAGGCCCCAAAAGAAAAATTGTTAACGGTCAAAAGCTAAGTCAGAAAAATACATATATATTACATATATGTATGTATATATTTATACATATTTATATAGGTTATATAAACAATACATACAGCACCTGAACAGTTATGTATATATATATTGTATATATGTATACAACTGGCTATCAAGTCAAAAAGCCGGCAGAAACCAGAGCCAGTGAGCGAGGGTGAAAGAGAGGAAACCAAAACTGAAGCAAGAACCGCTTTAAGCAAACCTCAAAAAAACATTTCCTTTGGCCCAATTCGCAATGCTCTAACCATGACAATGATATGTTGCTTATATTGCAAGAAAAAAGTTGTGGTCAAATCAACCCATAGATATGGTAAATTCATTATCTAATCAACATACATTCAGCAGGCAAAAGCATTTGATTTCAATCTATTCTATTTGAGCAGCCAAAAGCCTCTGTTTTCTTCATATTCTTCTTCAGCGGCCGTTAATTTCTCGATATTCTGCATCGTAGATGCATGTAAATGGCAAGAGCAACGCCTATACCCACCCAACCGACACCAAAACTTTACTTGCAATATTGCGTGTTCCAAATTTCTCTAGCAATATTGCAAACGAGGCAATATTTAAGGGTATTTAAGTTTTCTCTTAGTGAAGATTTTACCTTGTTATTTATTCTGGGGTTGGCTTTTGTTATTGTTGTTGCTATTGTTGCTGTTGCAGGAACGTTCATGTAAATGACAGGTGACGCCGTTTATTTGAGGCTTTTTCTTTTTCTGGTCGCGCTGAGGCAAATATTATTTGCCATAGCAGAACGCACAATGGAAGTAGCAACGGAGGCTCAAGCTATCTAGAAGGACCCAAGGCCTTCCATCATCATCTGGGCATTATTTTCAACTTCCTCTGCTGGAGTTGTCAAAGCTTTTGTACTTTGTTTATTATTGAAAAAAATATTCAAAAAATGAAGCTTTAAGTTCTCTATACAAAAAACTGACAATAAAAAATGTTTCATTTAATTGAAATACAAACAAAAAAAAAAACCCAATATATTCCCACAAATATAAAAAGTACAAAATATTCCACTAGACCAGGTACCGGCAGCTCGAAACCACTTCTTGCCATTGCAATCACGTGACCTGTACAACTCACCCGTAATCCAAATGAAAACACCACATGCAGATTAATGCAAACATTGTAGCTCAGAGAAGCCCATCTGCAAACCAAAGCCCCACATATAATAAAGGCACAAACAGTTCGATATGCAAATGATATGAAACACACTTTTCAGCTTAAAAAGCCTTAAAAGATTAGCCCAAGTGTAAACGACCTTTGCAGCAAATAACTGTTTTACCACACAAACTTTGACCTCGATGTTGACCCGTTTGCAGGTGGTATTTTGCGCCAAAAATGTCAATGTTTTTTGTAAATTTACCCAAGTTAGTTTCCAATCAGCAAGTGTGCTGACTTCCCCCATGCTAACACAACATTTGTAAACAATAATCTAATCTGAGTTGTTCATTAATAATTGTACAAATTTCAAACTTTTCTGCATTTCTTTTCTCAAGATATTTATATAATTTATTCATCAGAATTTCATAATAATTTTGACAAAATATTTTGCTTAACTAAATATTTCAGGAATGTTTCAAGCACTTTTTAGCACTTTCCAAACCGTTTGAAAATGTCACAAATTTCTTTGTGGTCCTCCTCCTCGCCCTTTCGTTGCTTCACCCGCACCCCCAACTTCACTAAGCTGACATTAATTATCTTCAATTGGTACAGAAACCGCAGAAAATATTCTCTTGCAACATTTTGCAGCTATTTCCTCTTTTTACACTTTACACTTTCGCTCCAGAAAGTTTTCAATTTCATTTTCAGGTTTTACACCTCACGCCACTTCACCTTACTTTTCGACTCATCAGAGCCACCAAATTGTTTCAGCGATACTTGTGTTTTTTTTTTTGTTTTTTTTTTGGGAAATTCAGTAGAGTGTAAAGTGAATAAAAAAGAATAGTTTGTGACAATACCTGTGTCACACTTTTTCTCTAGCTCTCTCTCTCCTGTTTTATATATGTTCCCTAGCATATGTTTTAATTTTAGCTTAAGCGCTCAACATTAAAAAATCAAGTAAGAACGCTATAGTCGATATTCCGATACTCGCATTCAGCATTTATTCAATATTCGACAAACTCAAAAGTATGAAACAACATTTTTTTCTAGGTGTTCAGAAGGAAGGACAGACGGGCATTGCTAGATCGACTAGGCTGCTGATGCTGATCAAGAATATATATACTGAATGGGGTCTTAGACCCTTCCTTCTGCCTCTTACATACCTTTGCACGAATACAATACACTCGTTTACTCTACTAGAGTACGAGTATAGAAGCAAAAGGACAGACTTTCCTGTATTTAGATTATAAAATACAACGCCTCCTCCTGTTGATCTATGTTTGTGTTAGTGCTAGTGATCTTTAATCTTTAGTTTTTGTTGCTGTCTTGCCTTATAAGCTACCAGAAGTTTCTGTGGTACTCATTTTGGGATATAACCGGTATATAGCTCGATCGTCATTTCTGCGTTGAAGAATTATGTCACGTGTATTAAATTCTTTGCCAACTAAGACAATCGCCACTTCATTTATTTTTGGTGCATTAAGTTGCCATTCATGTTGCCCGACAGGTCTTTTGTCTGCCTTAATAATAAGTTGATGATTACAGGTGGCATTTGTTCAGGAGTGAATAAACATACTAACAGGTTATGTTAATCAAAAAGTCTTTCCAATGCAGCGACAATTTCACGATCAACACGATCGACACGTGTTATGAATCGACAAAGTTTATTAACTTGTACATCATTGTTTTCCATGGCGGTACTCTCCAAAGTAGTCGAGAGACTACTTCTGCGTAGAGTCCGACCAATACTGGATGAGGCTGGTTTGATCCCCGATCACCAGTTTGGCTTCAGGGATTGTCATGGCACACCGGAGAAGTGTCACCGCATTGTGGGACAGATTCTGGAAGCTTTCGAGAAGAGGAAGTACTGCTCAGCAGTCTTCCTAGACGTGAAGCAGGCCTTCGACAGGGCACGCTGGACTGCTGTACAAGCTAAAAACTGCTCTGCCCGCCACATACTATCTGCTGCTCAAATCCTATCGCGAGCGTAGAAGTTTAATTGTGAAGTGTGACGACGAGAGCTTGGCTATAATGGACGTTCGAGCTGGAGTCCCGCAAGGTAGAGTACTGTACACTAATCATGGACCCGAGTATACTGGCTGCCACATACGCTGACGACACTGCCTTCATTGCCAGCGACACCTGCCCACAGACCGCCTCTCTCACACTGCAGTCCCAGCTCGACACAACAGGCACCTGGCTAAAGAGGTGGAACATCATGGTAAATCCGGTCAAAATCTACCCACTGCACATTCGCTCTGAGAAGAGGAGACTGCCCCTCAGTCACAATGGACGGCTCAACAATCCCCGACAGCAACACTGCCAAGTATTTGGGCATAATTATTGACAGGAGACTTTACCTGGAGGCAACACCTCGTCAATAAAAGGGCAGGCTGAAGAAGCATCTTTGGCTCATTGGGAAAAGGTCGAAACTCAGGCTAAGGGTGGAACTGTTCATTTGCAAGGCACTAATGAAACCCAGGTGGACGTATGGGATCCCCATATGGGGTACTGCCAAACCTCAGCGTGATACAAAGGTTCCAAAACAAAGCTCTAAGGGTCTTCTCGAACGCCAATTTACTAACATCAAACGCCGAAATTCATCAAGAGCTTGGCGTCCCATGGGTGCATGAGGAGATCGCCAGGCTCAGAAGATCCCACATCGCCCGTCTCGATAGGCACGCCAACCCCCTGGCCATCAATCTGTTGGACAACAGCACCACCACCCGGAGACTCAAAAGACACCACCCGCTGGATCTGCCTCGCCGTGGACGCTGAATTGTTAATGTTAATTCCATACTATTTATTGATTGTCCGAACATAGGACAGATTGCAAATGAAGAAACCTGCCAAAACAAAAAAAAAAGAATGTTTTTCCATAAAGTAGATTTGGAGAAATTTGTGTTCTGCATTCGGGAATCATCCAGCTCAAAGATATATTTGGCCCTCTTTCATGTTCATGAAATTGTTTCGCACAAATTGTTTCCGAAGGATGCCATTTGGAAATATGAATTGTATTTCCAAATCAAGAAAAATAAACTGTTGATCGTCTTGTTTATATATAGAAAACGTACGCAGCAAACAGTTAATCGATGATTATATACGCGAAATGACATTCTGAATCTTCTATGCGGCGATTGTGAACCATTCAGATAGAGCCATAAAAAATCACACTTCCACAGTTCAAATAGACTCCGTTAACCTTCTATCCATAGTAGACGATAATAACTATCACACGTGCCATACACACACGCACACAAACACATGCACGCACTCACACAGACACGCACACCCCCGCAAACAGTGACAGTTTTACTAACCATAGTAGTTGCCATATCCCATATCCGCTTTTTCCTGTCTTTTGTGCAGCTGCCAACTGTTGAGTTATTTTTTCTTTTTTTTTTCTTTTTTTTTTGTATTGTATTGCATTGCGGATTTTACTATCGATGTCCTGGGCTACATAATGCATATAGTACATACTATGTGCAGTTCATTGATAAGCTGTCTATTTTTGGAGTTCGATGGGAAGAAGATTACATATCGGATACTATGTGGACGTTTGTCAGGCGGCTGGAGGCGAGACTAGCCTTTTGGGTCAGATACAGGTTTCAACAGGAGAGCAAAAGGTTGTTAAATTAGGCTAGCCGGTGCTTATATACCCTGCCAGACATATATATTACTAGCATTTTTAACTAGCTTTCCAAAGATTCATAAATGTACGAAGTAATTGTATGACAAATTTCTTTTCTATCGAATCAAACTTTTTAAAGATTCTATTAAAATATTCATTTAATTTCAAACCTTTAAGATGTACTTTTGAACCACTAACGGAGGCAAACAAAATTACTGTGTAGCAAGCATACTTTTCGAATAGTCAATGTATATTCATTGCCATACGAAGATTGACTCCGGTTGTTGAGCCACTTGCAGATCGAATGAAGCTTAGGGAAGCCCACCTAATGAGCCAAAGCAAGCACACGCAGGTGCAACTGATACAAACTATGCAGTTGATAAAACCTTAAAGCCTCACACCCATGAGCCAAACTAAAACGCCACAGATGCTAAAAGCTTTAAGGCAATGGTCGGCATCCACACAATCACAGCTTAACTTTGCGCTTGCTTTACCCTTTTTCTTTGCCCACAATTCTATTTTTGGGAGATGTCACGGAAGACTCTAAAGATTTAGACATTCTCATATGTAAACACTTCAATTTATAGCTTCATTTGGACATCACTTTTAAAGCATACATGAAAAAAAACCATGGCCTACAAGACTACAAGGTGCAGCAAATGCTGAAATGTCATTGGTCACCTCGAAGCATTCATCTGGTGCTTTTGTTGAACCCTTAAAACACCCCAATATAAATTCAAGTGTTTGCGTATGCTCAACCCCTTTTTAAACATCTGTTAAAACTTCAAACATTCTGCGGCAACATAACAACATATTATGCATTGTGCATCGCCATCCATATTTCGGATAAAAAATATATCCCCCCAATTCTTTGTTAGACATTTTCTCGCTCTGTGAATTCTAAGCAGTTTAAGCAGTTTTAGGCAGTCGAAGTCTGAAAGCAGACTGCCATCAGCTACCGAAGCAGATAGCCGATAGAAAGCAAACGAAAATCGTATACGAACTTTGCAGCTAACAAACGCATATCCATATAAAATTTGACCTTGAATATGACCCATATGCATGTGATATTTAGCAAAAAAGGTTCTTCACTTACGTACCAAAGTTTAACCTCATTGTATATTTCAGACTAGCTTAAATACTTTAGCCTGTGCGTTGCAAGCCAAGCAAAGGGTATGAAATAAGTCCGCAGTTCTGCCATTAGCATGGGAAAATCATTTTCCAAACAATAGTTGGTAAAGCGTTCCTGGAGAAAAAGAACATAAAGGCGAATGGAAATTGTTCTTGCTGTTGCTGTTGCTGCTTCTTATTTTCCACTAACCATGCTCGCCGTATCCCTTGCTCTGTTCCGTTCCTTGTTTGAAACTAGGGACAGAGACCCGCTGGCGTTGCGGCTCGCTGCTTACTATAAAAGTTAAATTGCAATTTCAGAAAGTATTTAATGTGACAGCCGTGAGCTCGAGGAAACTGTAAAGGGACAGCTGGGGTATTCGACAATGCAACACGGCCAAAGAAAAGCAAACAAAACAGAGAGTGTAGATGTAGATGGAGGAGGAGGAGGAACAGCAGGATGACATTGAATGCTGAAAAATCTCAGTAACAAAAAAAAAGGAACAAACAAGAAATGAATGCTTGATTCAGCTTTACTGAAGCTTATATGCCATGCATATCTATGATATGAAATGATATTTCAGCGCGATCTTGTTCATATCTTTTTATATTCACAGTGGCATAAGGTTCAGAGGCAGCGGACATTCGACATAGCAGGAGGCCACCAACACCAACATTCGCCATCATACCTTAGCTAGCTTTTAGATAGTCTAACTTTATGGCAATCTCAACATAGCCTTCTGTGTAGGGTAGCTAACACGCACACACACACAAAGATGGAAACTACTGTCAACGCAGCTGGAAAGCGATTGTCACTCGCTGTTGCTTTGTTGTTGTTTTTGCTAAAAAGAAAAAATTCAACTGCAAGTAAACGTTCAACAAAAATTTGTATATGTATTCGCATACATTACCGTGAAAAGCGCTTAAGGAAAAACAAGAAGGAAAACAACAAGGCTGAAAACAAAACAAAAACAAAAACAAAAAGAAAACCGAGTATATAGAGCATAACAAGACTAAGAACATTGCCTAAGGGAAAGTGAGCTTTACAAAAATATTTAGAAATTATATGCAATCTAAGTATGATCAAGCGAGTATGATCACACGACTAGACTACTTATAGTCGCGACCTTCAAATTTGTCTCAACCAGCTTCATATTATACATAGATCATTTATGATCATACAATTCTAGAGAGAAAAGAAACAAGTAGGAACGCAAAAGTCGACATTCCCACTCTAAGAAACTCGTACTCTTTGTTTATTTTATATTCGGCACACTCGAAAGTATGCAGCACATTTTTTACTTGTACTTTAGTAGAGTAAACGAGAGTATAGTATTCGTGCAAATGTATGTAACAGGCAAAAGGAAGCGTTTTCGACCCCATAAAGTATATGTATTCTTGATCAGCATCAAACAGTCGAGGCGATTTAGCCATGTCCATCTTTCCGTCTGACCGTGCGCTCGTCTGTCCGTCCGTATGAACACCTAGATCTCGGAGACTATAAGAGCTAGAGAGACCAAATTTGGTATGTAGACTCTCCTTGTGAGCCGTCAGATGAAGTTTGTTGTTAAATTTTGATACGCCCTCTCCCACTCTCGCAAATAAAAAGAACCGTTATCCATAAAAACAACCATATCTCGGAGACCATAAAAGCTAGGGTTTTGCCACGCCCCCTCCCGCTCCCGCAAATCAATAAAAACTTGGTTTATATATGTATTAGCCCATAATCCACCGATTTGTCAAATTACGATCCGATGAAAATTGTAGACAAAAACGTAAAACCACATTTTGTATGAGACACACGCTATAAGGTGCTCGGAAACATTATTACAAAGAAATTTCGGAGTATAAAGAGAATTCTGTCTGAAGTATATGAAATATTCACCATTTCTCTTCGATTACAATGAAAGTTGAAATGAATAAGCAAATATAAGAATACAGAAAAAGCCTAAACCTTAGAGCTGAATCTGTTACCGGATATCGGCGAACCGCGGCAACGAACAGCACAGTTACCACGGAGAACTTAAATTATTCAGAATCGGATAGAAAGGCTTTGTGTTGTGACCACGTCTTTTGAAAAGCCCAACTAAGAACGGACCTGCCAACTTTTGAAAACATTCCAAATACGTAAGTCGATGAATTTGCTTTTCAGGCGATATATACCGAAATATCGGATTGTGCATATATCGATATAACAGCTGTTGAGCGATATTAGTAAATTTAAAGAATCCAATTATACCAATGGCTATATCTACTCGGCTTGTCATGCTAATCAAGAATATATATAATCTATGGGGTCAGAGATGCTTTCTTCTCTGCGATACAAATATCGTGACAAAACTATGACACCCTCTGCAAGGGTATAACAAGGGAGGCCCGTTGCACGAATTTGATCGGGATCAGTCTGCTATAAATATATCAGCTTACTATATTTAAGGTATTCAACTGTCGAGCATGCTCGACTGTAGTGCTCTTATGCGTTTATCTGCCAGAACAACGCAGAATCTGTGGCCATATCAAAACTCAGAAAGCTGACGACCACTGCAACTGCAACAGGAACATGAGGTTCGCCGCCGAATGTAAGAAAGGATCTGGAAAAGTGGGAATGCAATAGACGAAGTCTTGGAATATTTGACCTTTGGCATTACGTATGCACATGTACGTATGTACGTACGAGTATATGCATGCAAAAGATACACAAACATACATCGCATAGCAGCACACATTGGTTGTAATGCCATTTTTATACTCGTACTCTAGTAGAGTAAACGGGTATATTGTATTCACGCAAATGTATGTAACAGGCAGAAGGAAGCTTCTAATACCCCATAAAGTATATATATTCTTGATCAGCATCAACAGCCAGGTTGATCTGGCCATGTCCGTCTGTCCGTCCGTAGATCTCGGAGACTATAAAGCCTAGAGATACCAGATTTGCTATGTGGACTCTCCTTGTAGGGCGTCAGATCAAGCAAATCGCTAAAAACCATATATCTTACAATTTTCAAGATATCAGTGTGTAATGAAAATCTCTTATAAATTTGACTATTTTCTAAGTAACCGAATTTTGTTAAAATCGGTTAAGAAACAACGTCAGATTTAGCATTAACATTTTACTTCATTTTTATAAAACACTCAGCAATCGTAAATAAAAATTGTTCTGTCTCCCTCCCACTAACACATGTGGTTGCTACTGCTGCTGCTGAATTGGACTGAACTGAACTTGCTTATAGCTTAAGAGGTGGAAGGGACTATAAGCAGCCGCTGCTAGCGCCTTTTTTGCGTTGTTGGGATTTGAGCAAAAGAAATTCAATTAAATAAATTTAAAGCTGTGCTATTGTTCTTATTATTCTTGCTATTTATGATAAAGACGTTCTGCCAAAACAAAATATGTACATATGCATATTTTCCTCACACGTGTTATTGTATTGGTGCTGTCTCTCCGGCTGTCCAGTTTTTGCTTTTGACTCAGTCAACGGACTAAATCAAAGGAAAGTCCCAAAGTTTTAGGCAGTCAATGGCTCATTGATATAGCAAGTCGCGCTCGCGTGACATTTGCCGTAGCTACATCAAAAAGGGTTTTTTCTGCCTGCTCAAGCAAGGAACACACAGTGTTTCATACTTTTGAGTGTGTCGAATATTGAATAAATGCTGAGTAGGAGTATCTTATAGTTGGAATATCGCATATAGCGTTCTTACTTGCTTTTTTCTTTTTATACATTTACAATCCGAGTTTCAACTAAGTGCGGAGATATACGGTTTTTAACAATTTGCGGGGGCGGGAGGGGGCGTGTACAAATTTTGAGAAAAAAAAAAGTGCTGACGCTCCACAAAGGAAGTCTACATACCAAATTTGGTGACTCTAGCTCTTATAGTCTCCGAAATTTAGGTGCTCATACGGACGGACAGGCGAGAATGGCTAGATCGACTCGGCTGCTGATTCTGCTTAAGGATATATATACTTTATGGGGTCGGGATACGCTTTTTTCTGCCTGTTACATACATTTGCACGAATAAAAAACAGTGTTGCATACTTTCGAGTGTCTCTAATATTAAATAAATGCTAAGTACAAGTATTTTTTGGTCGGAATATCGACTAAAGCGTTCTGGGCTTTCGTTCTATCTCTCTCTTTTGAGTGCGCTCTCATGCTTTTGTTTTTTGATATTGCCTTGAAATTGAAATTATTGAAATTATTGCTATGAAGGTGAACAGGTGATGTGATTATTTTTGTACCACAAATCCGATAGTCACCAACTCTTACACTAAATGTAGTGAAACTAAAGAACTTTCATTGTTTTTTCTTCATATTGTTTACTTGCTTCTTATACAAATTGTCAGGGAAATAAAACTTTTAAAGAACTGTCCATATTCTTAAATTTGCAGCTAATTTCTTCTATAACACTGGAATAAAATTATTAGAAATTTTCCTTAATGTAGTCACTTGAAGCTTTTACTTTTCCTATAAATTGAGCAAAAATAAATAAGTGAATCAAGATTCTTTTGGGGCTTCCCGTGTATAAAAGTCAATTGCGAAGGACACTCTTAACACTGATATGTTATCAAGATAAACAGATAAATACAGCCCCCCCACAATCAGCCTTGCCTTAGGACCGCTGTTAGCAAATATTATTTCACTTCAGATGCTCAAAATCCGAAATACCGTTATTGCTGTAAGCCTATCTATACATATATTGATTTTGATCCAGAAAATATTCCCCCCCGGGAGAGACTTTGCGGCTGTCCTTATGGATAGCTTGTGGAATTTGTTTTTGTTTTATAAATAAATATTTATTGATTTTTCATTATTTAATAATAAATATTTACATCACACAACACCAACAGCAACGCACACACACACACACACACACACACACATTAAGCTTGATTGCATTATGTGTGTATAAATATTTCTACATCGATATTTAGATATGCGTCGAGTGCTTTCCATATAAATTTCCCAACGAAAATGAAATTAAAAATTCAATTACAGCAAACATTTCGAAGTGCAGCTGAAGCTCAGAGAATAAATAAAAAATATATAAATAAATAAAATAAAAGCACAAATATGTGCAACACGTTGTTTTTCACCTATGTCAGCCATTTTGGTTTTTAGTTGCTGCCGCAGAAGCACACAGAAGCCTCTTCCTCTGCCCACCCACCGCCGAACACTCACCCATACTCTGAAAAAATACAAAATAAATAAATAAATAAAAAAAAAAACCAGAGAAATATATTGAAAATTTATTTATAGTCAAATACGCTACACTGCACCTGCTGGTGGACAGGGGGGCTGAGGGGTCTAGGGATCGAGACGGACTCGTCTGTGTGGTGAAGTCTGAGGGTTGCGGGCGGCCACCGTTGTCAACACTTCAGTGTGTGTATGTTTATATGCAGCTGTTGTTGCTGGGGTGTAAAAATGATTGAGTGTTTGAACTCAACTTTTTGTGTTGTGTCGTTCTCGGGAAGCTGGGAGTGTAAGAGCAAGTGTCTACAACTCCAGCGGCACACCTGATACCCTGTAATTTGATTACCCTTTTGTAATATTTAAGTTTATCGATTCGAAAATTTGGTTTCGTTTTTGAAAAGCTTTTATTTAACCTCTTGCAACTGAATTTGGTGGCAGTTATCCTCAACCGATTGAGCATACACGATAAATGTGGATGACAATGCATGAATAGCTGAGTGATATCATTCTAAAACCACTATAACGGGACGTTTTCGTACAGTGCGCAGTAGGTACACTTCAAACAGTCGACCTTAGCCCCCATCTGATGTTTCGTTGATAAATTCAATACATTAACAAAGTAACATTTAAAGAAAGTTAACATTGTAGCTTTTAGAGTAATATCGAGAGCTAATGAATTTTCAGGACAGAGACTTTTATCAATCATATGATGAAGCAGGACATTTTAGAAGGTGGTTTTTGTATGGAACATAAAGTGAAGTTGATAGATATGAGGACGTTAACAGGAAATCACTTCAAGCAGACTCCGTTGGTTCTTCATGGGTAATATTCTGGTAGGGAAGACTCTTCTCTCAAAACTGAGGAATGAAAATGCTCTTAACGAAGTTTTTAATATTCTTCTGGTAGGGAAGACTCTTCTCTCAAAACTGAGGAATGAAAAATGATCTTAACGAGGTATTTCTGGTTGAATTTTATACAGCAATAAAGCCAACCCTTTTATGTCTTAGGAAAAGAAGCGAAGATCAATAACAAATAAATGATTAACAATCAATTAAGTATATTTTTTATTGCTCTTTCAGATCCTCGTTCTTATGAAGTGAAAATGAATGCTTGATTCATCAACCCTGAAATAACGTTAGCTCAATTTTAGATAATTTCGTCTTCTTAGTTTAACTAAATACATAATATCATGCCCAGTTCAGGGCAGCATTTCCAAACTGAAAACTGATCTATCGTATATGCAAGATATTCAGCATGTGACTTGAGTATGATATTTACTCGGATATGGACCTTAGCCCAGGTATTTAGACTTCCTCCCAGGTATTGCTTATGAACTGAACAAATATTGCAGCATACTTTTTAGGGCAGCATAGGCCAAAATCATATGGAACGGAAAACATGGTATCTCCAAAGTCTGGCTTGGAATATAGCTGCTGAGTCGAGTCGTGTCAAATTCCATGCTGTCTTTCAGCTCCAATCTATCTCCAAGCTGATGCACAAACGCCTTAAATTGTGCCTAAGCTAGAGCTAGCAACAGCTCTACAGCTTCGGCTTCAACTTTCATGTTAACGTTAAACTCGTGCTTCTGCTTCAGCTTCTGCTTCTTTGGCTGCTTTCAACTTATCCTTGTTCTTGTTCTTGTCTTGCTGCTGCTGCTGCTGTTGCTGCTTATTCTTTGACTGCTATGGCTACCATGGCCTCGGTGGATACATGAAAATTACCAACGACAACTGGCAGGACCCCCCGCCTGGTGCTGTCAACAGCGTTTTCTTCGTTTTCCTTTTTTTTTTGTAAGCGGGGCGGGGGGTGGGCGTTGAGCATGCTCTTCTGAGTGACTGGCTCTTGCCTTTGCCGGTTTGCTGTCTCAGCTCCATCACCTGTGTGTGTGTATTTGTTTGTGTGTGTGTATTTGTATTCACTTCAATAAAAATTTAGCATACGCTTCACTTCACATCACGCACGCTCACACACACACACACACACACACGCACACACACACGCACGCACGCACGTACACACCTGTAACAATAAACGCCCCAGGCGGCGGCGGCTCGGCTGGCATTGCTTTGTATCCATTGCTCTCGCATTTTTTTCGATTATATGTTGCCCTGCCTTTGCTTTTCTGGCTCGTTTTTCAATCGAAATGTCAGCACGTGTGTGTGTGTGTGTGTGCCTTTGTGTAGATGAGAGGGGCGCGTGTGTGTGTTGAAGCAAATTACTCGAGTGAAGTGTGCGGCACTTCAAGATGAAATAGCCCAGCAACAACAACAACAACAACAACAAAAGCAAGAGCAACTGACACGAAATTTTCCCCCCAGGAATCAACTAAAACATTATCCATCTCTCTCTCTCTCTCTGTATCTCTCTCTCGGGGTCTCTCTCACAATGCGCGCTTGTGTACGTTTGAATTTGCTAACTAATTTGCTTAATAAGCAACAATGAATAAAACGAATAAGATACTAAATATAACAAAGAGCATAACAAAATTCGTAACATCAGTTGGAAACTTATGAAGCACACACATATAATAACTGTACAAAGAAAGCAAAGCAGAGCAAAATGCTGTTTGGAAATTCAAACAGTAAACCCAAAAGGGACCATAAATTATGCAGATTATGATACTGTTATGGATTACTAATGCTTGAAATACTACAGCCAGATTTTTATGGCAGTGGCTGAAAAACTTTCCATAATATTTTGATCTATTCAAAGTAGGTTTTAGCTTCAGGAACTCAGATGTTAATCAAAGGAATCAGAATCTGACTTATTCTGTAAGGATTTAACGAACTGAATCTGACTTACACAGTAATTGAATGGATTCGTATATCTTTATATCTTATATCTTTATACAAACGCGTGCCCTGCATATCCTGATCTTACCATAAAAATATGCAGAAATCTTATGTCACTATTGCGAGCGTCATTAACAGCACTTTCGACATATTAAGAGCAATCACAATCATGCACAAAACCATGACACGTTGTATCAGTTTCTAAACAAAAACTCATAAATCTTTGGGAACCCTAAAAATGAGGCAAAATCCGCCTGTGATCCGAGAAAACAATGCCTTCACATTTTAGAGAACTTGGCCTGCTTTTTTGATCTTCAGCTCTTCTGGCTGTTTTCTTTAGATTCATTATAATTGAGTATACAAATATATTATCATCCACTTGCCCAGGGCGTAGCCAGCTTTGCCCGAAGGGGGAGGGGGGCCGGCCGGTTTAGGGGTGGGCCCAACATCAATATATTTATTACCATTAGGCAAGCTTATAGTGAATTTATACTGAAAGTCAATTGTGGGGGGATATGGGTCAAGCCTGCCCCATCTGGCTATGCCCTTGCCACTTGTGACTGTTTTGATCCTGGCTGGCTTCAATTATCCTGATGAGCATTCATGCGATTGAACTTTTGATCATATTTCAAAACAAGCTTGGCAGAAACCAACTTCGTCGTTGAACGATGCTCATCACGATGGTTATTTTAGTCGAAGTTCTAACAATTTCAATGTATGAATCAAAATGTGAATCACTCGTACTGTTCGCTTTTTCCTCTGTTTGAAAGTGAGCAGGCGAGTCTGCGATTTTGTTTTCCGTTGACGCATTTCATGCTGCACATTACGCAATAGCTTAACTCGATTTGCTGTTGATTTTGTGTTTTCCACCATTTTCAATCTTTGCAGACGCAAAATCACGACAAACTAATCTTCTAACTACACTTTGACAAACTCAAAAGAGGTAGTGTATTTCCACGTCAACTATAACCAGCATCGAAAAAAAATCATCTAGTTGTTGTTCATCACCCGAGGGACATCTTGGAAGAGCTTTACAAATGAACACTTTCCATCAGCAAAGTTTTTGGCCTTTCGTTGTCGAAGTGCGCTGAAGCATTAAGGGGGTATTGTCTCTACACACATGACTAACCACCCCGCCCGCTGTCGCCCTTTTGCCACCCATTTCAAGTGTCGTATAAATGCTCAGTGCCGAGTATTTCACGTGTGCTTTAAATTAATTGCAAATGAAATTAGAATTTTATTGCCAAAGCATTGAGTGAGTGGCTCGGTTGTCCTGGATAGATTGAAAGCACAAGCTGACTAACCTAAGCTTCCTACCTCTACCTCCTCGCCTCCTCCCACATGGCCTTTACATTTCTCTGATTGTGTGATTTGCATTTTTTTGTTTTTTTTCTGTTTTTTTTTTTTTTTTGTTTTTGATAAAATTGTAAATTGTTTTGCGGCGCAATTTTAATTGGAATTGGAATATTAAAAGGATGCGGGGCTTCCTACATTATTCATTTCCAAAAACGACTAATTGCGGTCCATTTAATTTACAAATTGGTTGGTCAAACAACAACAATAACAACAATAATAGCAACTAAAACAAATTCAATTCAACACAACGGTAGAATGCTGCCATACGATATTTGTGATGTTCTAAGTTAACAAAATCTCGGAGAGAAACAATTAAAAGTTCAACTGCTGAGGATTGCAATGGAAGACAAATTTGAATTTATCTCATTGAACTGAACGTTCGAGTTAGTCAAATGAATTACTTATTTCATATTCATACTCCTACTCTAGTAGGGCAAACGAGTGTATTGTATTCGTGCGACTGTTTGCAACAGGCAAAAGGATGCGTTTCCGTGGGATATGAGCAAGTGAAATTCAATTAAATAAATTTAAAGCTTGGTTACTGTTCTAATGATTCCTATTATTTGTGATAAAGACGTTCTGCCAAAACAAAATATGTACATTTTCCTCACAGGTGTTGTGTGCAGTCCCTTTCCTTATCCAGTTTTTGCTTTTGTCTCAGTCAACGGACAAAATCAAAAAAAAATCCCAAAATTTTAGATTCACTCATCTGCTTATCGATATAGCAGGTTGCGGTCACGTGACATTTGCTGCGGCTGAGGCAAAAATGTTTTTTTTTGGTACCTGAATACGAGTATCTTATAGCCGGAATATCATAAAAATATTTAAACATTTTGCTTACGCTTTTTCTCTTTTTGAAAAGAGAAAGAACAACGCACAGACCAAGCCATAGGTATAACAGCTCGCATAAGCTCAAGCCCAAGTAAAACTCTAATTGGAAATTAACCAAAGTTTCACATGAGAATGAATTTATTTGACGACCGTAAAGTATGTTTAAAATTCAAAGAGAAGCTAGGATAAATTGCTACAACAACTACTACAACAACTACTACAACAACTACTACAACAACTACTACAACAACTACTACAACAACTACTACAACAACTACTACAACAACTACTATAAGAACTACTACAATATTAACGTTTCTTAATTTGTAACAAGATATTCTACCTCACTTTGAAACTTTGTTTTTATTTTTAGTAAAATTTTAGTAATATTCCAACTGTTTCAATGTATACTTAACTCTAGAAGAACCCCTATTGCTTTGCCTATTTTCGGACAATTTGAAAAGTGTGTTCAAGTACATCTCACCCGCTCTCCAGGCGTACAAATCGGCTGACCGCTTTCCTCTGTCCACCTATCAGCTTGCCTGCGGGCCTGACAGTTATAAAATCATTATACACAACTGTCAATTACCCATAGAGATAGGTAAAGACAAAAAGAGACAGAGAGAGAGAGAGAGAGAGAGATAGAGAGAAAGAGCACTGAAATATATGTTGTGGAAAATGTTTACCAGCCCGTTCAATTATTCAAGTTAATTGGCAGTTGACAAGCAGTTGTTGTCGTTATTGTTGTTGTTGCTGTATTATTGATGCATAATTTGGGTCAGCTTTAAAGGATTTAAAAAAAAAACGTTGGAAAATGGAAATGAGGGCAAATTTGTATAGCAAATTTGTATATTAGCAAACATGCATTCAGCAATCAAGAGATAAGATCAAGCCATAAGAATTCCCTAGCAAGTGATATACGAGTTCCCCATAAGAGCAATAATAATAACATTAATATATTCAATTTCCTTAACTGATAACAAAACCTGTTTAACTGAAACTAATGCTTATTGTAATGGAGATAACTATCAAAGTTGGATAACAGGACTGAACTTAAGTCAGAATAACAAATGTTGACATTGATCTGATATTAAACTTCATCATAATTATTACTTTATTGTTTTTATGGCCTACTGTTACTATTAATAATAACTTATACTATAGTGGTATATTTAATTTTCAACAAAATATGTACATACTTAAATCTAGATTATAGGGTAACTGGATGGGAAAAGGGGTAGATTAAAGTGTTCTGTGGGACAGGTCGGTTGGGTGAACTCTCCTGAGCCTCCTTCTCATTCTTACTCCGTGGATACGTCTACTTCTTAGGAGCCTTTGCGCCAGCTGGTTAGGGTGATGTGCGAGTTTGGCTAAATATGCAGTAGCTTGGCGATTGATCACATCTCCGATCCTCGGTACATGGAGTTCTTTGTCGATATCGCTGTTGCGTATTTACCATGCCACGCCAGAAATTATGCGCAAGATTTGGGACTGCACAACACGTATTTTATTGAGGTTCGACTTTGCCGCTATGCCGTATACCTGAATACCATATCTCCAAATGGGTGCCAGAATGACTTTGTAAATGAGCGTCTTGTTGGTATTCCACAGTTTATTCCTGGCATTAAGAAGCCTAAACTATATCAGTTATATGGCACTGGAAATTTAGCCGCTTGTCCAAGATATTTGTGAGCATCCTTCTGGTCTAAGAGTTGTCCATGTAAGAATACCCCAGGAGAGGTTTGTGCTCTGAGAGTATATGTGACTTCTACACACTTATCAGTGTTTATGGCAATATTCCATCTACAGGCCCAGTTCTCAAATTTTTTTAAATAGATCTGGACGAGATCTGTAGCGGGGAAGACGCAATTGTGGCTGGCCAGTACCGCAGTGACATCTGCGACAAGTAGATTGCTCTGGTCCGCGATCGGCATGTTGTCAGCTGAAGGCATGTCGTGCGTATACAGGCTGTAGAGAGTTGGACCTAACACGCTACCCTGAGATACACCAGCTCTGACCGTCTTTGCTTGGGGGGATACCCCGATCTGAAGAACTTTAAAGGGTCGCTCGTGAAGATGCGATCATTGATAATATCAATATTACAAAATCAATCCAAATTATTGAAACTAGTTTGCTCTACAGTTCACATTTGAACTATTTTAGTCAACATTTTGTGGCTCTATATTAAATAAGTAAGGTATCAGGTGCTCCCTGTTCTACTGAGTCAAGCACAATTGCCCCCATACTTATATAGCTTACGAAACAATCAGTTTAAAAATTTAGAATATAATAATAATATAATGTAACTCGCAGGCAAATGTCAATATACAACAATATTTAATGTTTCAGAACAGTTTTTTAAGCGCAGAATAAATTCGCCGAAGCGCAGAGAACTATACGGACTTTTGTCCGTTGTTTTGAAGTGAACAAACTCTGGCATAACAGATTTGTTTATTCATTCTCCTTGTGCTGTTCTTTTTCTTTCATTTTTGGATTTGCGTACACAAACAGGTCCTTCGAGTTACATTATTGTTATCATTATTAAATTCTAAATATTTGAGGTGAGGATTTTTATTCCCCTATGCCAATAGCCTACAGATGTATCTATTCTTATATATAACTTATCTGCTTAAATATTTAGAAAATGTCTTTCAACAAAGCTTTGATTATGGCCTTCTTTGGGATGAAATATAATCATATAGCCATTTGTAAGTATTAAGGGCCCTCACGGTTTGCTCATTCAAAAAGGGGAAAATTATAATGCCAGTAAAGACATCATTACTAACAAGTAAGAACGCTAAGTCGATATTCCGACTATAAGCTACTCAGCATCACAATCTGCAAGAGGATTATCACATTAAACCCATTAACGCATAAAAAGAAATTAATATCGGATTTAATGAAAATGTGATCTAACATTTTATGCAAAATGTAGAAGTTGTTTTTGATTTGGGCTAAGCCCAAGCTATAGAGCTTATCAACTAACATGAGCCTTGTATGACGCTTAAAGTCAACCTGACTGCACCAAATAGCCAGAATACTCCACCGCCCTTCGAGCACTTCGTTTTTACAGCATCTCTGACTTTACGAAATCTTTGGATGGCATCATAGAAATGTGAGTTGCATCAGTTCTTAACAAGCACTATGATATTAAAATCACATTGTAAAGTTGCCAGGTGATCCGCTTGGTGCTCATTCCAAGCATGTTTTTATAATACATACTCAGGTTTGAGGTTTTACCTACGACGGCAGAAACATGTAGATTTGCTGTTGCTGTTGAAGAACGCTGGCTTTGCTGAACGAAGACTGCCTAATTACGCCACTATTGTACCGGCACTCGATTTAGTTGCTGTGTTGACTCCCACTACCAAATATGCAACTATTCACTTCAGTCAATTAGTGCTCTCATTTTGCTTGCAGAATGGCATAATTACGTTGTTAGCGGAGAGAGCTTTGATAAGCGATAAACACTATAAGTGGGAGAGCTTTTTATAGTTTTGTTGTAGGTGTCAATGTAGTGTCAACATACATATGTATTAGTAACAGAACTCGCGAGTCACGAGGTTGTTTAAGAGGTAAGCACTTCGCCTAGCAGAAGCAAAACCACCCCAGCTTTTATTGGCACTCAAACTACTGCAATACTCACTCAACAACTCACACCGCCGTTCACTTAAACACCGCCACAAACGCCGCATATAACAATAGTTGACTAGTAGTTGCAGTTCACCGCTGCAGTTCTCTGATATTGGCTGTCAGAGCGGAGCGCAGAGGCTGAACACTTGGTCTGCTTGCTATATGTATGGATGTACATAAGCAGCAGCAACAAAATCGAGACCATTGAGCAAGGCTCCCCGTGGGACGACAGCGATATTGCTCTCTTTTCTAAAGCATAATGCAGCAACACAGTAAACCTGGATACGCCGTTGAGTAAAATTAGCTGCAGCAGAGGGAGCCGAATGAAATAGATGCCGCTGCATGTAGGCAAAAGATCAAGCCAGCATTGTTGCGGTCAATGGACAAAACGGAATGCAAAGCATGAAGAAACTTTTCTTGCAGTGATGAAAAAAAATAAGTTGAAGTAATATTTATCTCCAACAGGCCGAAACAGCAAGAGGAGCTCGCTGGGGGGAACCAATGACGGCAAGTGCGTCACTCACTGTGGGTGTTTTGATTGACAACTGTAGCTGCTTCTGCCGAGATGTAAATACTTGTTGCTATTGAATGTATTGCACGAAGGTACTACACCTCGTCTGAGTCTGGGCAATCGACTGAGCGTCAATGTCGCTCTCAATTTTGAGTACATTGACATCTGATGCATTATCACCACAGAAACACCATAAGTAGACCCTCAGCTCTTCTTCTTATATGAATGCTTTTCGACATTCCGCGGGCACTTTGCCTCTCATAGAATGTTTCACATCGAGCATATATTGCAGCACCATTGGTCTTTCAATGAAAGTGAAGAAACGGAAAGGTGGCCACGGAATTTTAACATTCGTTCTTAATTAACATTTAAGCAAGTGCTCTTTATATTGGGCATCTACTAATAGTTTGTCTAAATGATCACTGCACATATGCTGGTTAGCTTGAACAGGTGGACGAATAGCTTGAGCACCATGATTTTGTGTACTTTTTTAGGTTTGTAATAAATGTTATTCCCATCTTCATTTATAACTTTTCAAGTTTATTTATTCTCGACTGAAATCTGTCGACTACACTGCCATAATAAATAAGGGGAGTTCATTAGTACTTCATTTGCTTCAGGACCCAAATCAATGCACGACATAGAGACAAACATCGAAGAGCTTCAAATTCTTGTAGTTTAACTGCAAAAATATTGGTTTTGCTCTCCACACAAACTTAAGACGTCATTGTGGCGAAGTGCACATCCGAACGGAACGAATGCTGACTACTAACTCAGGGGACCATGCCAGAAAGTCAAAATATTGATGGCTTCATTTGGTCCCGAGGCCGGGGAGGGTCGCTCGTTTCGCAATAAATTTCTTAACATTTGAGCCTACAGGCACTGTCATTGCTCAATGTTTGTCTCACTCGTAGAAATCCCTCAAATGAACAATTTTGATACCGTACTTGACTAACTCGTAGATATATTTCATAAAGTTAGAGCGATAGCATTGAAGGCTAAGAAACATTGACTTTTTTAATATTTTCTGCGTGCTGACTGAAGCGGGAGGTGACTTTGTTTTATAATAATATAGAAGTTGTGTATATTGCTACTAAGCTATCTGATGAATAGAAGGGGTCATATATGCCAATGGGTCTCTGGAAGATAGTGCTCATAGTACCGAATTTTCGTTGAAAAGTGGAAGTGAAGAGTGGCTTCAATTATTAAAATTTTGAAACAAATAACTTGATAGAACTAACATGAAATGCCTTTGTTGAAAATGCAATGAAAGTAGATGTCTTTGCTTGCTATAATTTTCCCCTATTGTTATAGGCAGGCTATATAAATCATAAAGAAAGTCTTCAATTTTCAGTAACTGACTTAACGTCTTTAACTAAGATCCTAAACACGCCATTTTCAGCCGCAGCCTGAAGGCAAAAATGTAGCGCCTTTTGCTTATGCAATGGTTTTTCATTATGCCACGCCTCCCGACAATATTTCAGCTATGGTGCTCTAGCAGCAATGCCAGCTATCCCATCTAGCCAGCCCCTGTATCTGTCCAAGGTTGATGATGATGATGAGCTGGCAAACGCTGGCATGAATGAATGAATAACTAACTGTCTGTCTGTATATCGGTCGGTGTGTGTGTGTGCTTGTATGTTGATGTGTATGGAGGACCGCAAAGCCATAAAGCTCATATACATAGTGCATACATACATTCATATGCCCCACGGGTCTACGGGCCACAAACTGGTCAACCAAATAGTCGAGCAGTCCTGGCGGCAAGTGAAACTCTTCAGCTTATCGCTTAAGGCTTCATGCTACATATATGATGCGGTGCATGAAAATTGAGCTTTTCTTCAATTTACTTTGTTAAAGTTTTAGCGAAATCATCCAAATCTCTATAAATAATGTGTCTCTCACTCTTAAACTATGCTTCATTTATATTATAAACGACAACGATCGTTTCTATGACAGTCAGCTATATGATCTTGGGCAGCCCAACCACAATGTATTCCAAAACGCGACAAGCAAATCAAAATATAAATTGAAGCTGCCTTCATTTCGAAGTTGTGCAAGAATTCGCATCACATAGCTTTGCTAAAACATTTCCCTATCTTGTTTTTGTTATTATTTCAATAGCTCTGATTCTACCGATCAGCGAATAAATAATCAGAATCAAAACTTAAGAGATTGTATATAGCCAAAGCCCAAAGTTTATGAAACTGAAACTGAGATTCTCATTGGTAAACAATTTTCTAGATACACCAAAACGGAAAACAAGGGCAAAGTTATGAGGAAATGCGACTACATATTTGGCAACTATTTGAGAAACTTCGACTTGTATGCCACACACACACGCACACACGCACACATATGTGCAAGCACACACATACATTCACGTACACATTGATTATTTCTTGCCAGCAACGAAAATATTGTGTTTTTTGTTGCCTTTGCCTTGGCAGCTTTTTCTAGTTGTTACTGCTGCTGCCGGGAGTCTCCATCCAGTTTGAGCAGCAGCAGCAAGAGGGGGCTTCTGCATGTGCAGTCTATAAATCAAGCCAGGCAGCCAGCCACCTGGGGAAAGGCAGCACCAGCAGCACCAACAATTGAAACAAAAACTAAACATGACAAGCAGCCGTTACTCTCCAGAGTACTTCCACATCAAGTATTCGCTGTGTAGGCCTAACTGGCGTTTTGAGTTCCACTTGGATTTTGAAAGTACGCAGCAAGCCCCTCCCCCGGGGCGCCACAGTGCGCTGCAGCGTAGCCAATCAATGCAACCGCCCTTAAGTATGCAATGGCTCAGTGCAAGTTGTGTAAGTTGATATTTGCCGAGCAGCCAGCTAACCCCCCGCCACCCGAGCCTTCTGTCAATGTGGTGGCTGGTTGGTGGCTGCCTGGCATACACACGTGCCTGCCAATACCTTTATATATCCTTACAAAAAAAATCAATTTAAATGTTGGCTTACAATCAAAAACAGAAACAAAATGAGTCCGCAAATTGTATATATTTTATAAATGCCTGGAAGATAGAAATGCAATTCAACCAGTCAACATTCTATTAAGCTTTTCCCCTATCTTTGTCCTTAATGACTGACTGACTGCCTGATTGAAGCACAGACTAAGCCATAATAGCTAAACACACATTTCCTCTAATTTTTCCTTTAATGACTGACTGGCTGATAGACCATTAAAGTACAAGCCAAACCATAATAGCTAATGTGCTGAAATTGTCGTTAAGTTACATCTTATGGCATAGGTGAACACTAAGAAGTCATTTTGGGGAATATAAGTTCTTATATAAGCAGGCATTGCAGCGTTTACTTTGTTATGTATGACGCTTTGGCTTTGCTCGCAAGCGGGCCTCTCCAAACTGCAATGTTTGGGTGGTAAGCATAGGTGGACTCTTTAAGCTGCCAAAGTATTGCCAGATATTCTTAATATAGTCTGTAAATCTGACCTAATTTGAGCTACATTCTATATTATATTTTGGCAAGAGTTCTGCCACTTTAACTAATTGATTCTCTCTCGTCGAGCGAATTTCAACATTTTTATATATTTTTCTTACATCTCTCTCTTCTACATAGATTTTCTTTGCATTTTATAGGTTTTCTTCAATGCGAAAGTAAGCCAAGGCTAAAACCTGATTCGATTAGCTGAATTGCATACACATATGAGTACAACACACCAGCATACTTATGCACACATACATACACACACACACACAAGCACCCACATAGTTGGCTACCATTTTATGGCGAAAGGCTCTTAAGGCTTAACTTTAAGTGTTTGGGCCCTTAGCCTCAGCATTTTGCTCGACGAAAAATAAGAAATATGCTGCTCATTTTCTATTGCCTACTTTTTGGGGCGGGTTAACAATTAGCACACAAAGAGAACAATAAATATATTCTCATATATTTCAATTGCACACACACACACACATGCGGATTGAGCGCTGATTGTGTGTGTGTGTTTTGGGTCTTTTTTAATTACAGCCGGCTGCTGCTCACTTTTATTTTTATTTTTTTTGTTTGAGGCTGAGGCTGAGGGTGGGGCTGGCATTGAACTTACTTCTGGGGTTGTGCTGCCTCAAATATTTTACACTCGACGAGGCAGCGGCAACAGATGGCGCCTTTGCACAGTGGGAAATATCAACGCGTGAATATTAGCTTGACGTGCTACTTTTTACTAAGCCCCTTTTTGGGAATTAAGTTTTGTTCCTGAAGCTTTCCTAGGAAAAAGCAGCATTGATTATACAAAAATCTAACAGATCTTAAATCAATTAGTTGCTATATTGTCTATACATAAGTCAGCTAAGGAAAACAACTAAGGACGCTATAGTTGATATTCCGACTATAAGATATTCGTACTCAGCATTTACTCAATATGCGACACACTCAAAAGTGTGAAAAAAAAATGGTATACCAAATTGGGTCTCTCTAGCTCTTACAGTCTCCGAGATCTAGGTGTTCATACGGACGGACAGACGGATAGACGAACGGACGGACAGACGGACATCGACTCGGCTGCTGATGCTGATCAAGAATACTTATGGGGTCTTAGACCCTTCGTTCTGCCTGTTACATACATTTGCACGAATACAATATAATCGTTTACTCTACTAGAGTACGAGTATGATCACTATTTTCGTTCTGAATAGTACGGTAATCCCATTTTTGCATATACCGTGAACGATATTCTCGATTTTAGAAAGAACTTCTGTTCTCACTCCTGGAACGCTTTGGGATCATAATGGGAACATTCTGGATTCATTAAAAGAACATTTTCGATCAATTCAAAAAGAATAAACGTTCTCATTTTAAGAGAACCGTTCGTTCTCACTATCATCACTATCTTGATAACACTCTCACGTATACAAAGTTAAGCTTCATTATCATTGTGGCGGCATCGCTTGGTGATCCGCGCACTTCTAGCTGGCGATCGAGAGTTCTGAGTTCAAATTCAAATATATTTATAAATAAAATTTATTTAATCAATCTGAGCTGGCATTCGAATACACGCACCCCGCTCGCCAGCCAAAACTAACCCGCGATATGCCTTTAAAAAACTTTAAATCATAGAGACAAGGGGAACTTTGGGAATGACTTTGGCGATAAAATGCTTCGACTTCATATTATTCATGAATTTCCTTAAGCATTTATATTTAAGCTAAGAAAAGATATTTTTAATCCTGGAAGAAACAGTTAGATCTTACTTCAAAAGAGCTATAGTACAACTAAGTAAGCTACACATTTCAAAAACGTGTAATCTTTTAACATATCCCCCCTACCTTTCACCTTTCACAATCTGCACTTATTCTGCTTTTTGTCAGAAGATATACACATTTTCGCAGCCAAATTGTAGGCAACAGAAAAGTAAGTGCTTAAACGTATCAACGGCTGCTGCTGCTCTAACAAAATGGTCTAAAGGATGCACTTATGCAGCTGCCACTTTCTTTGAATGATGCTCAACGCTATCTGCAAGCAGAGCAGCCTCCAGCTCAATGCCCAAGCTATGCCAAGCCACCATCTCCTCTTCAGTTCTGTGTTGAGCGCACTCAAGCCAATTGCAAGAAGAAACTGTTGCTGTCTCGCGGAGTTTTCCACTTTATATATAGAAACATATATATTATAATTGTATACACTGTACCTATGGTAAAAGGATATATTAAGGCTGTTGGAATATATGTAACAGGCAGTAGGAAGCATTTCCTACACCATAAAGCCTATATATATTGATCACTAAGACAAGCCGAGTCGATCTAGCCATGACCGCCTGTCCGTCAGGATGAAAATCTATATCTTGGAAACTATAAAAGATAGAGAATTCAATTTGGCTAACACGACTTTTTTGGGCGACCCAGCCGCCCACTTTAGTGTTTTTTTTCAAAGCTTTTTTATTTTTCAAAGGAATTGAAATGAAATTTGGGATTTTTCTGTCCTAGAAGTATTTACATCAACTGATCAAATTTTATACGATTCGGATACTTATATCATATAGCCCTCAAAGAACCGATTTTTTCGGAATCGGAACCATTCGGAATCAAATCGATGCAAGTTTGTTTTTTTATCCATTTACAGACAACTTTTTATTTAGATCAGACAACTATATCATATGGCTCTCATAAAACCAAATTCCTCAGAATTAACACAGTAGGAAAACTTATTTTCTTTTCATTAAAATCAATCATATCGTGGAAAACTTTTTCTAGGAAAACTTCTTTTCTTTTCAATGAAATCAGTTATAGCTTGGAATGTATCCACTTTGGGCGGCCCCAAGTACGTTGACCGAATTTGATCAGGATCCGTCTGCTATATGATATAGCAGTTTACTATTTACAGAGTCCGTTTTAAATAACTGTATATATATACAACCGAGCTTAGTGGGGGCGGAAAGGCAATGGCCGCCTATCCACTGCTGGCCACGACCTTGACATACCCTGACATATATATATCTCTATCTATATATATATATAAAATATATTTTAAAATAGTAGCCAGCCATTAAACACGGCTCGGGGAAAACGAGCATATAATTAACAAGTGAAAATGCTGCAGTCAAGCTTATATATATATATATGCTCTGTGATGAAGGTGAGAGCGTGAAAAGTTCAAGCTGAGCTTGAAAAGTAAAAACTGTTTAATTGATGTTGTGCGCAGCATCATTAAATATGCAAAAGTTGTGCTTTTCAGAAATTCACTTTGTACAGTGTAATGAAAATGTAAATTGGTTTTGAGTAAAACAAAAAAACATAAGCGAAAGCCTCAATAATGATGAGCCAAATAGAAATAAAGAAAGGAAACGCGAGTCTTACTTTCTTGAAATTTCCAAGAGAAATGTATATAAATATTTGAAATTATTAAGAATGCGATGATATTTGGTAAATCGTTAACAAGAAAAATCATATAAGAATATGCCAGAGGTTAGACTATGAGATGCCAAATATGTATACGAGGTCAATTTGAGCTCTTTCGATTCACAAAAAAATGTGAATGAAATGCACAGAAGGAAGCGTTTTCCACCAAATAAAGACCAATAAATGCCCGCAATTTTAAACCAACGTTTTTCGGGCAGCTAAGTGAAATGAAAAAAAAAGGTGGATGCTTCGTTAAGAGCACTAAACACTTCAATTTAACATTTAACTTATAAAAATTATGTTTATCGTCTAGCAATAGGTGGAATAAGCTGCTTAACGAAAGTATACGACTCAACATTCGCTAAATCGAGGATATTGTCAGGACTATGGTGAAAGTTTTAAATGGAAATGTAAGGATTAATCTATGATTGACAGGATGTTACATATTTATACAACACATATCAGAAGAGTGTTGAAAATGGTGGGATCAGTATTATTATACTCGTACTTTAGTAGAGTAAACGAGTATATTGTATTCGTGCAAGTGTATGTAACAGGCAGAAGGAAGCCTCTAAGATTCCATAAAGTATATGCATTCTTGATCAGCATCAACAGCCAAGTCGATCTAGCCATGTCCGTCTTTCTGTCCCTATGAACACCTAGATATCGGAGACTATAAGAGCTAGGGAGACCCAATTTGGTATGTAGTCTCTCCTTGTGGAGCGTCAGATCAAGTTTGTTTCTAAATTTTGCCACGCCTCCGCAAACGACAAAACTTTATAGCTTCCACAAATCTTAACACATTTAGTTGAAACTCGGTTTTGTACCAACTACCAACTACCGCATCGAGTACTTTCTGAGCTGGAGTTTCTTCATCCATACGTACGACATGACCCAGCCAGCGAAGTCTCGTAGTGTTCATTCGCCTGCCCAGGTCAATGTCGCCGTACGGCTCATCATACATCTCATCGTTCCATCGAATACATTAGGTATCGCCAACGTAAATAGGACCAAAGATCTTGCGAAGAATATAAGAGCACCGGAAGGGTGAGCGTCTTGCAATGTGTTAGTTTCGTCTGTCGAAAAAGAGCTCTACTGTTCAATTGCTTACTGATCCCATAATTGCCACTTAATCTGTATAATATGGAAAATTTACCGGTTTGCCGAATTTGTTAAGATCGGATAATAATTGCTGACAAAATCGTAAAAAACATTTGTATAAGAGTTGAGTGTGTCGAATATTGAATAAATGCTGAGTACGAGTATCTTATAGTCGGAATATCGACTACAATATCGACTCGTTCTTACTTGATTTTGCATTAAATCTAAGCTTTTTTTCAACATTTTGGGGTATTTTATGAAAATTACTATCAAAATACTTGGTGGAAAAGCTTATTTGATGAAGAAAACTATGACCCTAAAATGTTCTTGGCATGTGAAGGACTTAAAGCAAAGCCTCGTTTTATTTCACGAGGAAAATCGCGAAAGGAAGAAAAAAATACGAGTCGATTAAGAAATGCATACAAGCTAACCGGTGATAGCCAGTTACAGTTATTCGCTCACTTTCACTGCATATGCTGATTCGTCGCTCTGGAGATTAACCCTTAGAAAGCCGGCAACCATAAGAACAAACGACAGCAAGCGAGAGAGACATCTCGTCATTGTCCTGATGTAATTCTTCTTGAAAACACTTGCCAAGCTCGATCACTTGCAAGTGATCATGATCCCATCTGTTTGACGAAGTAATATTAAAATAATTTGTGTACAAAAAAGTGGCATTTGTCGACCACACATTAATGTCAACTAAAACACAAAATGACTAATTGACAAATTATAATTTTTAGAAATATATAACTTTGCCCGATATTTCGAGGGTCTTACACTTCCAAGGCGTCAGAGACACATTTATCATGAGTTGTTCACAATAAGGGCGCAGTCCATTCACCTCACACTGATCAAATTTGTTCTTGATATATAATCGTTGATGTTATCAAGAGATTGTTGTAAGCCCAATGGCATTGAATGAATTTAAAAAATAATTATTATTCTTCATAAAGACAATTATAGGTGGCGTGGGCAGCTAAAGGGAATATTCAAAAGCCAAATCCATATTTCCAAGCTCCCGATAGAGGGCCCCCAAGCTAAACGGACTCTTAAATGAAATGCAGTTAAAGAAATTAAAAGAATTAGAGAAAAATAAACAATTTTCAGCATAAAATACTAAATTTCAGTTAGATAAACTAAACGGGCAGACAAGCGAGAATGCAGCAATGCGAATTTCACTGTAGATATTCTTGATCAGCATGACGAGAGAGTCGATGGAGCTATAATTTTTAAGTGTGTACACATGACAATGTCCAAAATTGTAGAGTTTTCCGTGAGGAAATTTCTTGAAGGATTTTTCTTGAAAAGTGCAAATCGATCCCCGGAGATTATTATTCAAAAAGTATTATTCAGATTCATGTTGATATGAAGCAAAAACGACCTCATTTTGGGACTACCTCCTTCAGGATATACTCCATATACTAGATCTCTGTAGAAATTGTCTGTTTCCAAACCTGAAGAAAGGGCTTAGGGGTTGAATGATTTGGCTCGAATGAAGAGGTCATCTCTGAAACATCTTCACTGAGGGCCTTGAGAAAGGAAAAAATATTGAGACAACTCTGGAGCATAAGACCGTTCTCACTGTTTCTTTGCAAAGCACGAAAAAAGCGCTCTGTCCTGGCACATGGACTACGTTTCGGATTTTGCATCAACATTCGAAACAACTAAGAAGTCGAAATTCTGACCATAAGATGCTGGTAGAAAGACCACTTTCAGAAAATACCGGAAGGTGGTCTGTTTCTCTCACGAAGCAATGATATATATGTATGTTTGAGTGCATATACTGAAATATATATAAATAAATTTAATGGAAAACGTTTCTAGCGATTTTGTCTTCAGTTCTAAACCGATCCTAATGAAATCCGGAAGAATCGGTATATATATACAAGCTAAATGTGTCAAAAATATAAGATATTAGGTTTTTATTGATTTGCAGTTGCGGGTGGGGGCATGGTAAAATTGTAAGGCAAACGTGATCTGCGTGCATACTAGATACCAAATTTGGTTGCTCTAGCTCTTATAGTCTCCTCATACGGACAGAGGAACCGACAGGGCTACTTCTACACAGCTGTTGATGCTGATCAAGAATACATATACCTTATATGGTCGGAAACGCCTCCTTTTGCCTGTTACATACAACTACACGAATAGAATATATGAATATATCAAAAATGAAAAAGAGCATTGCCAGATGTGTAAAGATCTATTATAGTTTTTATTCAATGTTTGAATGAAAAGCCTCTTGCCCCAAGGATCTGCCACACTGCGCTTGGATAATAGGCAACACTTTTCAGTAAATTAATTGAAATGCTTAAGTAAATAAAAACTAAAAACTATTCACCATAAGTAAAAAGGACATGGCGAAGTCAGAAAGCACGCACAGTCACATGCACACAAGCAGACACACATACACAATGCACACACACACAGACAGACCAAGTGTAGCTGAGCAGCACTTATATTTCATAAGTCGCGGCAAATGAGACAAGTAAAATACATATATATATATATAAATATATATATGTGTGTGTGTGTGTGTGTGTGTGAATGAATGCTTTTATGTGTGCATTCGTGTATTCATACACATATTGCTTATCTGCATCCAAGTGCTTTAACGAATCGTGCAAAGTGTCTGTAAACATTTATTTAAAAAAAAAATTCCTTTTTTTTCATATTTTGTTCGGGATAGAGGGAACGACTTGGAGGAGCAAAGCAGCAGCACAAGCAACTGGTAGAACGTGTATGTATATGTGTGCATGTTTGTGTCAGCGACATTGTTTACGGCTTGCTTTGTATGACATTGTATGTGTGTATGTATGAGTTATTGTTCCAAGTCATGATATTCCCTTATTCATCTTTATACTCATACTCTCGTAGAGTAAACGAGGATATTGTATTCGTGCAAATGTATGTAACACACAAAAGGAAGCGTTTCCGAGCCCATAAAGTATATATATTCCTAATCAGGATCAATAGCCGAGTCAATCTAGCCGTGTTCGTTTGTATGAACAAATAGAGCTCGGGGACTATAAGAGCTAGCCACAAAATTTGGAAAGTTGACTGTTGTTTTAAAATTTGCCACGCCCCCCTCCGCCCCGCATCGATAAAGTCCTTATATCTCCAACAATTTTTAACAGATTTACATAAAAACCCGGTTTATATATGTACACACCACCCATCCCCACCCAAATAAAAAAGTCTTTCATAGTTTTGAGTCTGTGTCAAATATTAAATAAATGCTGAGTACGAGTATCTTATTGTCAGAATATCGGCTATAGCGTTCTTACTTGTTTTCTCTTTTTTTTTGTGTTTCGTTTCCTCCCTATTCAGTTTTTGTTCCCGTTTTGCCAAATGACAAGGCGGGCTGTCAAAGACCCACACCCACACACACATGGGCCATTAGTGTCTGCTGTACTTAGTTACACATAGCCCCCACAGCTCGCGTTTGCTCCCTTTCCCCTCCTGAGAAAACAACAAGTAAGAACGCTATAGTAGATATTCCGACTATAAGATACTCGTACTCGCACTCGCCACCGGCACCCGTTGCCTCAAAAAGATGTCTGGTTGCACGCAAAAAAGAAAAGCGGGACATTGTATGAGCGAGTGGGTGATATTGCCGGCACTCGCAGCACACACAAAACGTTTGATAAGTGTGTCTTTGCTTAACATGGCCAATGGTGAGTGCCACCGTAACACATTTCAATGGGTGTGAGTAGGGTGGAAAAAGTGATACTCTGGTGGGGTGCTCTCATACAAAATGTTTTTTCTACGACTTTGTCCACAATGTGCTTATGCATATACGATCCGAGCTTTAACTAAATCTGTTAAAAATTGTGGGAGATATACGGCGTGGCGAAAGTCTAAAACAATCTTGATCTGACGCCCCACAAGGGGAGTCTACATATCAAATTGGGTTTCTCTAGCTCTTACAGTCTCCGATATCTAGGTGTTCACAGAAACGGAGAAAAGGATAGACAGACAGACAGACAGACAGACAGACGGACGGACATGGCTTGATCGACTCGGCTGTTGCTGCTGATCAAGAATCTATATATACTATATGGGGTCTTAGACGCTTCCTTCTGCCTGTTACATACATTTGCATGAATAAAAAACTCTACTAGAGTACGAGTATAAACAGAAAAGTTATGATCCTAAGTGTTCATTAAGAAACAATCGGTTATTTGCGAGATATATGATATAGTTGTCCGATCTGGATAAAACTCGAACTCGAACAGCCTGCATATATGAGAAACATATGGTAAAAAAATGCAGCTTTGTAGCTTTTAAAACTTTGAGATCTTTGTTTTCAAACAGACGGATGGTTAGACGGACAGACGAGCTTGGATATCAGACAGACGGACAGGGATATCGATTCCCCTTGTTATGCTGATTTTCATGCTTCCTGACAGGCAATGTTCACCCATTTGGGTTCCACAAGATGAACCCTAACTGGATCCATTTCATTGATGAAGAATACGACTATGCTTTTACATCAAAACTTTGTTATCATATATAAATTCTGATCATCACTCTTAGAGCTTGGATTGGATCGATTGTCCATCGCCCACTCGAAATCCGAGCTTATCATCATCGGCTTATTGCAGGTCCATGGCTTCCAGGTCGTTCATTGGTCCAGATGAATCCTGATTCTCCAATTTGAAGGTAACTCTGCGAGTCCTCTTCTTTGCCAGCCTTATCTTCCATCCCGCCTTGGACTTCTTTGCACCACGATAAGTAGGATGTGCAGTACGCTTAGATGCTTTGAAATTTTGCAATGAAAGAACCGATTTGACCAATGAATCCTCTGCATTGATCAGCAAATTGTTCATGCGGTTGGTTAATGAATCAATCTGTTCCATAGCTACATCCCGCATCGACTTCCGCAATGAGACCAATGACTCATTCCCAGCAAGAAGCATAGAACTGGGACATGGTGTTGGCAACCGGCGTGGTAATGATAGTGAATCATTCCTGGAAAGCAGAAGTGGACTGGGGATGTGGTGTGACCCAAAAAACGGTGTCAATCACGTTCAACTCACCATTCTGAGTTCATTAATTCTACAGAAGCATCCATCTCCACATCATTGATGTTGGCCTGCTGAAGCAGATCCCTGAAGACATACTCGCTGACTGGCCAGGCGCTATACCAACATGGTCTTATCTTATACAATAAGCCCTTCTGAACAAACTTCTCCACTTCTTCGCAGGTCCTGCAGGCCACCGCCTTCATGGTTTCATAGTCCTGTTTGACTTGAGCACGATAGGCAACCTGGGCCGCCACTTCGTTAATATGAACCGGGCGATTAAGCCACCTAATAAAATCTAAAATTATATCAGGCGACTCCATGGTGATTTTTCACAAAACAACAATTTTTCAGGACGATTGAATTTACAGAAAAAAAAAGTACACCAAAAAAAACCACCGTAAAAATTTGAGCAAAAAACTTTTCTAAACTTTTGTTATTCAACACGATGTTAACTATTCGATGAACAAAATACGAATGAGAAAATTTCGTTACAATGTTTGAGGTTTGAATGGATGACAGATGAAATAAAAATGAAAATGATAAAGGTAAAACGATTTGAGAAAATTATAAAAAAAAAACAAGAACGCTAAAGTTGAGCTTGTTCAAGAATTATATACCCTGTACTTAGTAAGCTGCTATATCTTATAGCCGACTGATACTGATCGAATTCGGTCAACGGACTTGGGAACGCCCAAAATGGATTGATTCCAATGAAAAGCAAAGGAGTTTATTCTACTTTATTCTGAGAAAATCGGTGTTAAGGGACCTAAATGATAAAGGCGTCCGATTTACACAAAATGTTGTCAGCGAACATGAGGCTAACATGAGGCAAAGCAAATATGGCTCGATTTGGATGGAAAATAAAAATGTTGTGTTCATTTGTTGTCTTTGAATGTGGGGCCACCTAAAATGGATACACACCAAATTTTGCTCCACTTCGATGAATACACAAATGTTGTGGTATATGGGGGCTATATGATATAGCTGACAGGTTTGATTTGAGTCTGCATACCAAATTTTTGTGACTGTAGCTCTTATAGTCTCCGAGATCTAGGTGTTCCTACAGACGAACGGACATGATCAAGAATATATATACTTTATGGGGTCGGAAACGCTTCCGTTTGCCTGTTACATACATTTGCACGAGAACAATATACTCGTTTACTCTACTAGAGTACGAGCTTAAATATTTCATTAAGAAAGATATATGAAAATGATTTAGCAAGCTTTAGGTCATTTTGACTACATTATAAGCAGTTGCTTGTGCACATGCATAAGATTTCACATGAATTTGGGCGTGCCGTGCCAGCTTATCTAATTAGATAATTGTTTATCAAGGTCACAAAGGATGAAGGAAAATCGTCTGAATAGTATGTTAGTGCCTTCGTCTTTGGAAAGTATGGAGCAGACAGCCAAGGCAATGGCGAGTGCAAATACAATTATACATTTTATAAATAAAAATTAAATAGATTTTTAAAATTACATAATAAATAAATTACATATTAAATTTACATCGAGAATTAAAAAAACAATTTCGGCTCACAGCCCTCAGAAGCTGCTTAATTTCCCTGCAAATCCAATTAAGAAAAAACATAAATTTATTATAAAATACATTTGTTATATTTGGCCGCAATTAATTTGTATCTGTTGTGCGCCTGCAAACGATTTATGGGCTTCGTAATACACCCACAGACACACAAACGCACACGCACACGCACAAGATATGCAAATCACTTTCACCTACAAATACACACACACATCCCTGTGGAAACCGCAAACGTAAATAAATTTCCACTCAACAAAAAACGGGTTGAAGAACTTTATTAAAATTCTACATACGCCTAGTTATCTGGTTGATGGCTTTATGCCCACTTCGTTCTCGCCCCCTCCCGCCCCCCCCCCACTCCCTTCACTTCTGGCTTCTGGCTGCTTTGTCGGCAAAAATGTAAAAATGTCTATTTGGCTAACTCGCTGCGCTTGAAAAGTCACCAAAGAATGTCGACGAACGACTATGAGAACAATAACATTTTTCAAGCTGCTGAGTAGCCTGACTACGTGGTTATACCCTGCAACTAAAGGGTATATAGTATATCAGCCAAGCCACGCCCTTATCTACATATCCTTAACAAGGCGCGAATGACAAAGCTAGGCTTGGTTCAAAACTTTTCTGTATGTATTTGGTTGGTGAAGCGCCGAACTTTATCCTTCAACGAACCCCAAAGAACCAATACCATTAACATCACCAAGAAATTATTCATTCACAATGCACTTTCTTGTAGGAATCAGATAAAGACTGTGCCGAAAGGAAACTATACACTCAATATTTGTCAGAGCCTCAATAGATTTACAGATAACGACAGTTAACTTTTTTTGTTTTAAAAAGAATTTAATTTACTTCAATTTTGCTTTATTTGACTTTAATAATTTTCATACAAATATTTCTCATCGCCCATCTTTATCATATTTTTTGGTCACCCATTTATTGCCTTCCTGCTCGCCGCCTTGATGCTTTGTTTACCTTTCCTACAAGATGAGTAACTTGCTATTGTTTATTTATCTTTCAATTTTGGGGGAATTTAGTGAAATCTCATGTTAATCAATGAAACGTACATTGTTTCCATTGGTAAACCACTCCAAAATATAATTCTTTCGTGTACAATGATATTATATACGTTTTAAAGGCACACCTTTTGGTTAATATTGGCCTTAAACGTGTCTTTAGGAACAAAACAATAGTTTACCGAATGATTTCCTTCCTGCAAATTTGTTGTTTCCCAACTTTGAAAATTGAACCATTGATTTTACCACCTTTTAATTGAATATACAAATTTGGATCTGATAACGTTCTTTAGTTCAATATGAAGTATGTTTCATCGTTTTTTTTTTTTTTTTGGTATATTATGATTTTCTGTATAATTTTCAATCATAACTCTGTCGCGTATGCTCGATTATAGCTGCACTTTTTTAGCTGTTTGCTAAATCAGAGGCAGACATTGTTTTGTTCTTGTCAATCAAGGTCAACACCTTTGTCTCACCCTTTTTCTCTTTTTTTGGCATGTCTCGCATAGAAAAGTATTTCCACAGCTAACAACAATGCTTTTTATATTGTTTATACTGATATATTTATTACTATATTTTCCAAATCAAATTTGAGTAATTGCACAGAATTTGTTTGTGTTTGTTTGTTTCTACATGGGGCATTTGGCAGACGAATGACAGAATAAAGAAAAAACAGAAACATTTTATTCAGAAAAAAACAAGCTTTATAACGTTACTTGTTCCGTTGTGTTCGGACTTTTAGATGGCAAGAGAACTGGATGGTTATGTGTGCTCTTTTTTTTTAGGTGCATTCCTTAGAAAACTGCATGAACTGTAATTATAGCATTGCATCTCTTCCAAACTGTGGCACTTTAAATGCAAAAATTAGATCAGAAAATCATAAAAAAAAAACACGAATAGGATTTCTTCTTTGAAATGCAGCTCCATTTTTGCCAACACTTGAAAAGTGGACAATATTATAACCATTGCAAAGGTATACAAAACTTCTGTCAAAACGACTACCTCGTTCGATAAGTAAAACTACATTTCATTGTTTTGGTTGTGTTATGCTTCACACATCATAATCGTTTCTAACCTCACTATAATACTACTTTATCATCCAATACAAAATATATAACAAAACATTCAAAAGAAACAAAACCATTTCCGGCAAGCACAGTGTCTACGAGGGGTATTATTTATATTTCGGGAATAGCAAATAATAACAAACATTTTTAAACGAAAATGCCTTCATTGTTTTTCTAAATAGTCCTTGATGATCAAACACTTTTGCATTCGTTCAAACCATTTGTCGTAGCAGTTTTTCCAGTCCCCTTGAGACACCTGGAAAACATGGCTTTTGAACGCTTCAACTGCTTCTTTGATGCTCTTAAATCGTTGAACACTCAGTTTACCTTTGACATTTGGGAGCAAAAAGAAGTCATTGGGTGCCAAATCAGGAGGATTGAGTTCGCTTATTCGCTGTTTTGACTGTTCAAAAATTCACCTGTATGAGAGCTCGCATTGTCATAATGGAGAATGATTCATCTTTGGCATTTGGTTTTAAGGTTTTTTTTTTCCAAGATTGCTGGCAAATGTGTACCACTCAGAATTGAACAGTGGCCACATGGCCCATTCGGCCGAAGAAACAGACGACCATTAGCTTCGCTGTGCTTCTTCCTTCAACAACTTTTGTTGGACTTGGCTCGTCTTGGAATGCCCACATATATCTATGATCCGTCACCACTTCCGAACTTTTTAATCATTTCCTAACACCAATCAACGCATTGGTGTTTTTTGGCACAACAATCACTTTCGAAATTCGTCGGCGACCGAACTACGACCACGATTGAAGTCACTATGCCAGCGATATACTCTGATTTTTGATGGTGCCTTATTGCCATACAAAAAACTGAGTTCATCGACACACTCTTGCTGAGATAAACCACGTCGAAAGTTGTAAAAGTAACCCAACGAAAACCTACTTAGAAAATTTCCATTTTTCGGCCAAATTGGTTTGCTTAACTCACTGTAAACAAAACATGAAACGTGCTTGAAATGTTCATGAAAACGTTGTAAGTACGTTTAAGCTAAAAAAAAACACATTAGTGTTGTCCGCTTGTGAAATATAAATAGTACCCCTCGCATCCCGGTCGATGCCACTTTACTGCTGAATATCTTGATTATTTAACTTAAAGGGTTTCAGCGTTTAGTTGGCCCCTCGTGCCGAATATTTTAATGAGATTTTCGAATACCAAAGACAATTCAAAATGTAGGCTAGCAACGTTTTTTGTGTACACGAAGCGATGGCAAGGGAAACAGCATCAGCATCAGCACCAGGAGCAGCAGAAGTAGCCAAGTTAATTAACAAAAAAGCTGATAACGTCGCCCAGCAAAAAGGAGCAACGTCTAAGGGCCAACTAGGGTCCCGGCTGAGTATAGAAAATGATTTATTATCTGTCAAGGCAATTAAGTAAAATTGCTCGAAAATTGTTTCGTTTCGAGGCAAAGAACTACACAAGAAACTTGCATGGATTATGTGAGTATAATTTAAAAGGACTTTACAAAAATCCGTATATATATATATGTGTCTTTATCCTCACTGACTGACGAATAAGCCACAGGTCAAACGGTAATTGCTAGGAAACTGAAATTTTCACACAAACTTGCAATTTATGGCGCACCATAAAAATGATAGACAAGTTTCAATGACAAGTTTGCCAAAACCGAGGTCAAAGTTCGCATCAAAATGGTAATGTCAGTTTTTAGTAAATTAAACGAGTATATTGTTTTCGTGCAAATGTATGTAACAGGCAGAAGAAAGCGCCTCCGACCCCATAAAGTATATATATATTATCTCGGAGACTATAAGAGCTAGTGTCACCAAATGTGGACTTTCCTTGTAGAGAATGTTTTTTCAAAATTTTGCCACGCCCTCTCCCGCCTCCGAAAATCGATTAGAACTTTATATTTCCCACAAATCTTAACGCATTTAACCGAAACTCGGTTTGTGTATGTATTAGCATATATTCTACCGATTTGTCAAAATTTAAGATCGGATAATAATTGTAGACGTAATTGTAGATAAAACGTAATAAAACATTTTGTATGAAAGCACCCTAACAACAACAAAAATCAAAAAGTGTTGCATATTTTCGAGTGTGTCGAATATAAAATAAAGAGTACGAGTATCTTATAGTCGAAATATCGACTAGAGCGTTCTTACTTGTTTTTATGTAGAACCATGGTTGGTATTTAGCGTGTCTGTAAAAGTAGCATAAATTACTCGGGCGACGCCGGGTAAACTTTTTTACTACAATTATTTATTATTATTATTGATTAATAATTAATAAAAAGTTTTATTAATTAATTCAAACAGAGGCCAAAATCTATTATAAGTTCTTAGGTATATGGTTTAAATTTTGTATGTAAAGAAGCTCCCAAACATCTCTTAGCAATGTAATGAAGTTTGATTAAGACAAAGCCCCTGAACGCAACTGAAACATAATTGATACAGAGTGAAGGGCTTAGAAATAGTTAAGAGCCGCTGCAATAACAAATTAAAATTTGGTTCAAGAGTACTAACAATTTTTTGCGTACTTTTTCAATTTTTTTTTAAATTACAAAAGTATCCACATTTTCTTTTAAATATTATTTCTTCATGATTACTGGATATTTTTACATTTTTCATTCACTATTTGTTGAACATATCGATTAAGCTATTTTTTGTATATTTATAAAAAAAAACCCCATTCCTGTGTGCTTCTTTTATATGAAGTTCTTGAATGTTGGCAAGGAAAACTCTTAAGGTTTGCATTAGAAGACGTCAATCGATCAGCTGTCCTATTAAATTTAGGGTTTCCAGAAATTTGTTCCGATTCTATATTGGGATAGAACGGAATGCATATTGTGGGACGGCCCCTAACTTCTATAATAAAATACCACATGGCTTGCGATTTGATATCACCTTCTATAAAGTCAAAGCTCAAAATGGTTTGCCTTTAGATACTTATTTAACTTATTATTTTAGATATGTTAAATATTATAAGTATATATAGACCTGTAAGTCATTGACATAGGTCAATAAATACATATATAGTGTCTACTTAATATGACATTTGTATGCAACTTACCACCCCTCCCAATACCCAATTGTTTACCGACCACTTAACAACTTAAAATACTTTCTAATGTTTCACTATAATTACAAATCTTGCTACCTGGGGCATCTTCTGCTTTCCTCAATGGTAAACTATATAATAACCTTAAGTCCTTAGACAAAATTTTATGTAAAAAGTAGAATTTTGTTATATTTATACTTAGAACTGAAAAAGTGTTTTCATTTCTTACGAATTGTTAAGTATTTTGTTGAATATTTTCAAAAATTCTTGCATATTTAATTTTCATTTCAAAACCGAAAGCTTTTTTTAAGACAATTTTTTAAAATCTTGATTAAAGATTCCTTTTATATATTTTCTAAATTTAGGCTATAAAAAATTTACTACGAAATTAATTAATGTTGATTTTTGTTCTTTTTCGTTATTTTTTTTCACAACAAAACTTTTACACACTTACGTCTAATTCCGCCTCGGTTGTTGTTGTTATTGCAGGCTGCTTCCGGACTGTTGTTGTTGTCTTTGTGGCTTACGCTTTTCTCCACCAAATCCTCCGAAGGCTTGGGCTTGGGTATGTTTACACTAACACGCACGCAAACACAAACAGACACACAGTCGTTATATATCCGCGGCCTTTGAATTTTCAAAACTTTTTCAAAATTTCTTCAAACTTGGCCAATAACATCTTTATACAGTAAAAAAAATATCAAATAATTTTTGGTTTCAAGCAATTGCAAACCAATGCAAGCAACGGAGACCCCGCTAAAAGTACGGTTTTTTGAGATTTTGAATCCGAAAACTGCCGCCGTTTGATGTGATTTGTTGTTGTTGTTGTTTTTGCTCTGAGAAGCTGCTGCTGCTTTGGCTGTTAGGAAGCTGAACTGAAGCTGAGCTGAACTGAGATTGGCTTTGGCTGTTGCTGAAGCTGTACCGAACCGCACGAGCGCCTGTTGACGAGTGATTTTGAATTTTTTGGGCCGAACCCCAACTGAATGAATCCTACGCTTAACAGTAACGGCTGGCAGCCAACAGCAACAGGATCCGTACAGGACACGGACAACCCAACAAAGGGACAACAACAAGTGGCGCAACAGCAGCAGCAACAATGTATATGCAAAAGCTTCTTAAATGCTGTTATGCTTAAGCTTTTATGTTAAAAACCAAAGCTTAGTTTAGTGGCAAACAAAATAGAAAAAGCTTGGATAGCGGCGACAATTTTTCAAACAAATTTTAAACAAGAAACGAAACCTTGGCTTGTCGAAGCTTAAGGCAGATATCTATACATATAAAAATAAAGTCAATTTGTTTGTGTGTATTTGTCTAATCCTATTAAACTATTGGAAAAATCGCTATGCAATTTTTACAGTATGCTAATATCGGCCAAGGCAAAATAAAGGGCTATTCTGTTTTAGAAAAAGAAGGAAAGACAAAGAAAGGACAAAAGAGGAAAAATAACGTAAATTATTAAGGCTTTAACATTTAACTACAAACCAGAAATTAAATGAAATACATAGTGCTAAAAATTTCACCTCTGTGGCTTTTGACATCTTCTGGCATCCCGAGATTCTCGACGTGCATGTCCTGTACGCTGCGGCCGGTTGCTCTGCTCTTTGCTCAATATACATTTGAACCTTTTCTTGTCATTGTAGTTCTCCATTCTTCCTCTGTTTCATTGTAATGCTGACGTTCTGTGAGAACGGCTACTTACTTCTGAGCTTCTGCAGGGCATTGTTTTGATGAAAAAGTTATAGCAGAATATACGATGCAATATGTAAATCCAAGCAATGAAGGCTATTTACAAACTTTGACATTATATTTTAAAAAATGTTGAAATATAATATTAAAGAAGGCGATCAAGGAGAAATTGTTCAGCTTACTTTTACAGATGGCTTGGTCGGCTAAAACTTTTATAAACAAGAAAGGAAAGCTTGTTTCGGCTTGCATAAGCTTATTTTCCATTTACATTGTAATATTTACATATAACCGATCTAGAACAAATCTGGATGGTGTCAAGGGATACAAGACGAATTTGGATGAAAAACAGAAAAGTTATGCTCGTAAGTGTTCATTCCGGAACAATCGGTTATATGGTAGATATATGATATGGCTCTCCGATCTTGATCAGAACAAGCCAGCGGACGTCGGGTCTCCTCAAATGGATGCAAACCGAATTTAGTTAGATTTGGATAAAAAACAGAAAAGTTATGCTCCTAACTGTTCATTCCGGAACAATCGGTTATATGGGAGCTATATGATATAGTTGTCTGATCTGAATAAAATCTGAAAAAAATCTCAAAAAATTGCAGCTTTGTAGCTTTTAAGACTTCTGAGATCTTTGTGTTGAAACAGACGGACATGGATATCAGACAGACGCACATGGATATCGATTCCCCTTGTCATGCCGATTAAGAATATATATACTTTATATAGTCGGAAACGCTTTCTTCTGTGCTTTGCAAGTTTCCTGACTAAATTAATATACCATTTTGTAAATGTTATAAAAAGTCCTGCGGCAATTTGATTGGATTCAGGATTCAGGGATGAAATGTAATGTTCACCCATTTGGGTTCCACAAGATGGACCCAACTTGGTTCATTTCATTGATTAAGAATACGACTATGCTTTTACATCAAAACTTTGTTATCATATATAAATTCTGATCATCACTCTTAGAGCTTGGATTGGATCGATTGTCCATCACCCACTCGAAAGCCGAGGTCATCATCATCGGCCTATTGCAGGTCCGTTTCTTCTAGGTCGTTCATTGGTCCAGATGAATCCTGTTTGTCCAATTTGAAGGTAACTCTGCGAGTCTTCTTCTTTTGGGTGGACTTCTTCTTTGCCAGCTTTATCTTCCATCCCGCCTTGGACTTCTTTTGCACCACGATAAGAGGGATGTGCAGTACGCTTGGATTCTTTGACTTTTCTCCTCCGCGTTATGACTAATGAATCCACTGCATTGATCAGCAAATTGGGATTAGAATTGGTCTTGCGGTTGGTTAATGAAAGATCAGAATCAATCTGTTTTATGGCTACATCCGGCTTCTACTTCTGCAATGAGACCAATGACTCATTCCCGGCAAGAAGCGCAGAGCTGGGATATGCTGTAGGCAACCGGCGTGGTAATGACAGTGAATCATTCTTGGAAAGCAGAAGTGGACTGGGAATGTGGTGTGACTCAACAAACGGTGTCAATCGCGTTCAACTCACCATTCTGAGTTCATTAATTCTACAGAAGCATCCTTCTCCACACCATTGATGTTGGCCTGCTGAAGCAGATCCCTGAAGGCATCCTCGCTGACTGGCCAGGCGCTATACCAACATGGCCTTATCTTATACAGTAAGCCAATCTGAAGAAAATTGTCCACTTCTCCGCAGGTCCTGCATGCCACCTCCTTCATGGTTTCATAGTCCGGTTTGACTTGAGCACGAGAGGCAACCTGGGCCGCCACTTCGTTAATATGAACCAAGCGATCAAGTCACAACACAACAATTTATCAATGGATGCCAACTGTATTTGATTTGATTTGGCGGAAAAAATTCCGAAAAATCGGTTCTATGATGTAGTTGCCCGATCTGAATAATATTTGGTGAACAAACGTGGGGCCTCCTAAACAAATTTTGTGATCACAAAAATAAGATCACAGTAATCGTGCTTTCTGTTTCTGTTCTAACTTCTCTCTCAGTTTTAAAGCTATTTCAATTTTCACCAGAGTGATAGAGAGGGGACAAGCCTTCAAAGTGCCCTATCTCTCTTACTCACAAACAGATGTATATGTATATGAATGCTTGTGTATTTGTATATCAGAATGGATTCATGCATGCACAAAGTATTTGAAGGAAATTACAAAGAAGATGCCTGCGCTGCCTATTGCTACTGCTGAACGAAGTCCACACGTCTGTTGACGAAATTTGATAAGGATCGGGCTATAGTTTATACTTCTGCAAGGGTATACCGATTTTACATTAAATATTTACATAACCAGCTTAAAATAAAATTCTGGATTTATGTTTTGTTTTTATGAATTTTTTATTATCGTCTTTTAGAATTTCTTCACTAACGTTTTTTATATAAAAAAAAAATCTTTCCTTCTTTCTCTCAATTTTGTCTTTTCACAAAATAAAAACACATTATGATTAAAATTTTATAATAAAGACTAATTAAATTTAACGTACAAATTGGAAGGTTCTGTAATCACGCCCCTGAAGCCGCTCTTAAAATATGCTTTGTAAGACATCTTCAACAAACGAAGACAAGGTTTATATGTATAAAGCGAGGATGGCGGCGCGAGAGCCTTGATCTGGTATCTGGTCTACAAAATGCGGGAGTATGTTATGCGTGTGTGCGAGAAACGTTGGCAGTTAACAGAAGATAAAAATAGATTGATATATGTTAAGGTAAACAAAAATTATTTTAAGGTAAGCAAATTTTTGCAAAGTATTATTTTTTTGAAACAGCACCGCGTCGCACACTAAGAATCTCTCAAAATTTGAAAAAAATAAAAAAAAATTTATACATATGTGTTAAAGAAAACATGAACTTATAGATGGCTATAAATGAAGTATTGCTAAGGGGCGACGATTGTGCCTCTTGTTGGTGTTCTTGTTGTTGGTGTTGTTGATGATGATTTGTTGCTATTTGCAGTGACTGTGTGTGTGTGTGTCTATATGTGAGGGCTTCCCTTTCTAATCATCGCCCGCCGAACGCTTGACCTTGCGCTGCTTGGGGCTCTGCTGGCTGGCATTGGCCTTGGGACTGGCCTGCTTGCTTGGCTTTGGGCTCGTCTTGGGCGTCTTCGATTTGGGTGGCGATTTCTCTATAAGAAAGTAAAGGAAAGCATGGTCTGAGTGCAGGCTTCACTTTGACTACATTTGAAGTATATACTTACGCAATGCTCGCAGCGTCTCCTGTGGAACCCAATCGTAATCGATGGTGCTATCATTGGCAGTGCCAGTTTCTGTCACCTTCTTGGCGGCGGCACGCTTGCGCTTGCCAGAGCTGCCCAGTAAGTACTGCTGGCCAATTACCAATAGCAGGACCACAATGCCAGCAAGCAGAACGTACAGGAAGAAGGTCTCACCATCCAGACCCTCATCCACCTCCGAAATGAGCACGGTTTCATTGAAAACAGCCTCGTAGTAGCTAATGTCATTGGCATCACGATACGCCAGGGCAATGTTCAGGCCAAAGGGACGTCCAGCAAACTGATCCGAGGGCAGGAATGTATAGGACACGGTGGATTCTACGCCCGGCTTCACCTCACGATTATACGTCACGGCGGAGAAGTTCTGGATGAAGTAGTTATAGTCCATGGGATAGCGGAACGAGGCCTCCACCGAATCAATGATGAACTCCTGGTCGCCTTTGTTGGTGAAACCAATGAGGAATTCTACTGGCTTGCCACCGGGCAAATCCAGCTGTTGGCCGGGCGTGTACAAGGGCTTGGTAAAGAGCAGATAAGTGTCGGCATTGGGCGATGACTTGCCGCCAACGTTTTCGTCCTCGGTCTCGGCATCTTCACCAGTGACTGCGCCCTCATCACTCTCCACATCCACCAAATCGTCCTCAGCAGATTCAGCAGCAAAAGCGCTGAATTTGTGACCTGCACAGGGGAGAGAGGAGACAAGCAAAAGGCCAAGAATGAGTGAGAGGGAGATATGCATCGACGACTTGCCAACGCAACATATGTGTATGCACATATGTATGGACTATTCGTGACAAAGCTCTGCATTCTTAAATATATATATGATGTCCGTGTTGGTCCTGTCTAAGCCCTGCAACTCGGTCAAGTCCGCCCAGGGCCAAGCTGAAGACGACACGTAGTTGCCACGTAGTCGACGCCGCACAGACACCGCCGCCGCTTCACATTTCCACACACGCATTTCACAATTTTGTTTTCTATCCAAATGCAAATCCAAGCTTACCTGGCGAAAAGGTGCATATTATGGTGGGCAGCACCAGCAACAGGAAAAACATCAACTGCCTCATATTTTTATTCAATGTTTTCTACTTTTCACGAAAAATTAAACCGGAGAGCCAAATGGCAACACGTCCGCTGCGCTTGAAAGTTGGAAAACGAAAAACAGCAACAAAGTGAACGAGCGCCCGAAGGTAAACGAACAAGGGCCGACTTTCGCTGTCAAAAAGTCTACGTGGTGCCACGTCTAGGGTTGCCCTTGTGTGACACAGAAAAGCCGCCAAGCGTGAATGGCAGAAATCTTTGTTCACGAAAACACAAACACATCAATTAAGCTAGCCTTCAATTAAATTAATCAAGCGTTTTGTGCAGCAATTGTTTATAATTGAGTCAATTAAATGCAGTCATTTTTTCTTTTCAGCTTAGGGGCAACTCTTTCCGAATCCCCAGTGCTGCAAAATAACTCCAGCTGTCAAATTACTAGCACTTTGTTTTGTTTTTAGCCAATATAACCCAATAACTGCAACAAAAGTGTTATGTAAAATTATATTAAGTAGAAATTAAAATTTTGTTCATATTGCAATAGCTAACAGAGATATTTTTATATCACGAAATATTGCTTATATTTAACAGCACTCAACTATCGTTAGGAAAAACATCGATTATTTGCTACTTAGTGCTGAAAAACGCTACCAAGTTTGAAATTGCTACAAATTTGCATTTTTCTCGTTTAATCTGCGACAAAATCAAAGAAAAAAAGTTATGTAAAATTTTATCAAGAAAAACAGCCAGTTTGTTAAACCTGCAACGCCTAAAAAGTGACTTTCAGTAAAAGTATTGCACTTTTCACAGCACTCAACTATCGTTAACCAGCACTGCATCAACAACCAGCGCAGCCAACTTCACGCTGCTGCTTTTCAACTTCCTTTTTGCTTGCTGCTGTCAATTGAGGCGCAACTGCACGTGAATTTTGTACCAACGAAAGTCACCAAAATCTACAATAAAACATGGACAAACCAGTTGTTTGGGCTCGCGTCATGAAGGTTCTCGGCCGCACCGGCTCCCAAGGCCAGTGTACACAGGTCAAAGTGGAATTCCTGGGCGAACAGAATCGTCAGATCATCCGCAACGTAAAGGGACCCGTGCGTGAGGGAGATATTCTGACCCTGCTGGAATCTGAACGTGAAGCCAGAAGATTGCGCTAGGGCAGCATGGAGGCCACCCAAAGACGTCAATGGAGTGCTTGAAATTTATTTTACAAACAAAAAGCGGGTAAGTTTTGCAGCTATTTACCAACAAATCGATTTAAAATCTAATTGTGATGTTTCTTTCCCTTCCCCCAGACACAAGGCTTGCACAAACTCACACCACAACAACAATATAGAACTACTACAACAACACAGCAAATAAACTCTACATAGCAAACTTGTGCGTTTCTAAATAAATTTCAAGTATTTTCGTGCTGAAAGAAAAACCACAAAAGTGACGTTTTTTTTGTTTTTGTTTTGTGCCTGAAGTGAGAAATGTCAATGCCGGCGTTGTTCCAGCATTAGCATTACTGTTAGTGTCCCTGCAACACTTTCCCCACGCCCTCGCTCTGCAGCGACCCGCCCTGCTTGTAGCAGTAAAAATAAATAGTTTGGAAAATTGGATACATTTGACGGCGTGGCCATTTATTACATTGTTTTCATGTGCCGGCAAGGATATCTTGCGGCGTTTCTACCAGCTTGAGGAGCACGTCATCGCTGAGCATCAGTGGAAGCTCTTTGGTGAAGTTCTGGACTGATGCATTTGTGACGCTGTTGGGATGCATCGCACGTAGATTTAGCTCCATATGCTTGAGATGGGTTTCCAACAGAGTTGAGATCTTGTTCACCCAATTAAGCCACTCCAAGAGCTTTGGGCAAGGCATCTTAGCTTCCGCCAGCAGTGCTACAGCTGACATATTAAATTCCTTAACCACTTCGGCCAATTCTGCCAGGAATTCCTCCATTTGCTGGCTGGTTGGAGTAACAAGGGATTTAATAATTTAGTTGTAGCTGGGATGTCTAGCAATTCACTTACATTCCTTTCCAGATATGCTGATAAGCATCATTGCAGCTGGCCAGCAGTGGCATGCTGTTGGCCCCAGGCGACAGCCTGTAGCGCTCCGCCTTCTCTAGCAGTTCGCGCGCATGTTCAGTTAGCTGTGGTGCCGAATCGCTGATGAATTTGCAATGCAATCGAATTTGCTCCTGGGACGTTTGCACGCACATGTCCAGTTGGTTTCTATAGAATTCAAGGCGTTCAGGCTCCAGTGGCATGTTACATTTTATAATTGAAAAGTATTCATAAAATGTGATTTGCCATTTTAGTGCTGCAAAATGCGATTTCAAATTGTTTCACAGCACTGTTATTTCACAAGCCAAAAGTCGTGACTTTTACGATAAAGACTAGGAATCCTTGTGTTTAACTTGAAATAGACTATGTTTGCCAGCGATACTTAATTAATGCGGCACAAAGTTCGGTCTCCCGCTAATTTTCATTTTATCAGCATCAATACATACATTATTTGAATTTACAACAGCGCCGCCATTACAATGTGTGCACTGTTAAAGCGTATTCACTCAAAGAGAATGTAGAACTGCAAATAAAATTTATTTTTGTAAACGTAGCCTAAAGTTTGGTATACAATATTCAGCTGGCCATTTCATTTCACGTTTACAACGTCAAAATATAGCATAATTCATTTTAAAAGAAATTTACATACACGTGCTGCGTTCATAGCAGGCACTGTTAATGCCTCCTAAGCTCTGTTAACGCGAAAGTGGAATTAACAGCTGTAATATTTGCAATTGTTGCTAAAAATAAAACAAATTTCAAAACAAGGCGGTAAAGATCATTATCCACATACAGCATGGTGTTCAAATGACAGGATGACAGCTGCCTCATGCGGGCAAGTATTGTTTGAAAGAAATGCGGCACCATTACATCGTCCCCTCTCGACACTCAGTACAAAACCAAGGTGGTTTCCTGCGACGTCTAGTGAGCGGTTTCAATGTGGTTTGCGAGGACACCATTATATTTTCAGAGGGCGGAGGTGAGCCTTGCGACTAGGGCACAATTAATGGAAAGCATTGCCGTTCACTTTCTGGCCAGTGCCAGTTTTGTAGACGGCGTCGAAGTGCAACAGGTGGTTGATTGACAGCGCCGCCTGGATTACATGCAACAGCGTTACGGCCAGCATCTAATTACGGTGTTGTTCGATCCGGAATTCAAGCATGATACAAAATCTTATGGTTTGGGTGACGCTGCTCCTTTATACTGAGCACACCTCATCTGAATAGGTGCGAGGCCTTGGACCTCATTGCGCGTCAGGCCAATTAGTTGATACGCGAGGGACGCGCTGTGAGCTTTGTACTGGTACATCCCGAGGTGGCCCAGGAACTCCAGGATGTTGGTTCCTTAACACTAGAACATAAACTATTTCATAAATCACTGACATTCTGTACTTCTTATAGTTGACCCTTACCATACCCTTATACCATGGGTGTCTCTATAAATATTAGTTTTTAACCAACTCCCAACTACTAGATTGATTGTTCTTCAAATCCAGTGTCTAGTCATGGTTTCCGCTGTTAGAGACTGGTTGTTGGATATGACAACGATGCAAATGATAGCTATTGCCATTGAAATGTTGTTGAATTGAATAAATGCCAAATTAGCTCCTCTTTATTAAAACAAAACAAAACATCGTTGCTCAAAGGGCAAATTCGTCCTGGTTACCGTCGCCATCACAGATAGTTTATGTCAAAGTTGCGCATCTTCCACTTCAAGCGCCAGAACTCATTCCAGAAGCCCACGTCTATAATGCGTTCATGGAAATTATAAATGCCCACCATGGTATACTCGCAGATAGCTGGATATGTGCAATCATCCTCGTCGTAGAGATCCACCCACAGCAGCGTAAAAATTCCAAGCGACAGCAGGCGCAGCTTCTTCTGATTAATGGCACGCTCCAAGGTGAGCAGATATTCGGCTGACACCGGATTCTGCTGCTCGGCCGGCACTGTGATCATGCGATTTGTGTGCTGTCGTAGTATGGTCATAAATGCATTTTTGTCGGGATTGTTCTGGGCCGCCTGGTAGAGCAGCACCATGCCTGTGCCATAGGCTAAAGCCTTCTTTGGCTTGGCATAGGATTCGCGCACCACACCGACGGCTACCTCCGAGTAGTCACGCACCAGTCCTTTCCAATAGTTTGCCCACTTCTCCACAACGGTGCCTTTGAAGCGCTCCGGCAGTATGAATTTGTCAGCTACGCGCTGACGCAGAGCCGCCACGCGGTTGCCCACGCCCAGCAAACGCATTCTGTGTGACTACAAAATGGATTTTAATTTATATTTAAGATAAAACAAAAATTACAATTGTGTTTTGTCTGTCGTAATATTTTTGGATGCGATATATTGATGAGTACCTAATATATGAGGTAGTTTGGAGACAGACGATAGTTAACGATAATTGTGGTGCCGTTGCAATTTCGTTTTCTGCGTTAACATTGCTTGAATAAGGTAGCAACTTGCACTAACAGGGGTTTTTAAGGAATTCTTGTGTTTAAATTGCAATAAACTTCATGTTTGCCAGCAATACTTAATTAACGCATTCCAAAGTTCAGTCTACCACCACTAAATTGAATCCTATCAGCGTCAATACATACAATATTTCAATATACAACAACGTGCCATTACACTGTGTGCACTGTTAAAACGTATTCATTGTACGAACTCGTATGAACTGTAATTCCAACTAATTTTTGTAAAGGTAACCTAAGTTTGGCTTAAAAAATTCAGCTTACAACTTAAATTCACATTTGCAGCGTCAATATATAATATAATTACATTTAAAAGAAATTTACATTCACGCGCGCTGGTAGAATGAACTGTTAATGCCTCCTCAGCTCTGTTAACGCGAATGTGGAATTAACAGCTGTAATATTTGTAATTGTTGCCAAAAAATACAAAAATTTCATAACAAGGCGGTAAAGATCATCATCCACGCAGAGCATGGTGTTCAAATGCCAGGAGGATAGCTTCCTCAAGCAGGCAAGTATTGATTGAAAGAAATGCGACACTGTTACATCGTCCCCTCTCGACACTCAGTACAAAACCAAGGTGGTTTCCTGCGACTACGGCACCTTGGACTGGGCTGAAGGCGGCGTTGGCTCAGAACGACGTCAACTGCGCGGTTTCAATGTGGTTTGCGAGGACACCATACTCTTTCCAGAGGGCGGAGGTCAGCCTTGCGACTATGGCACAATTAATGGAGAGCCGGTGCGAAGTGTGCTGCGCAAGGGCAGCACTGCCGTTCACTTTGTGGAGTCCAGTGCCAGCTTTGAAGAGGGCCTCGAGGTGGAGCAGGTGGTAGATTGGCAGCGCCGCCTGGATCACATGCAACAGCATTCTGGCCAGCATCTAATTAGTGCCTTGTTCAATCGGGAATTCAAATATGATACACAATCCTGGTTTTTGGGTAGCAGCGTCTCCTATATACAGCTGAGCACACCGCATCTGATTAGTCGCGAGTCCTTGGACCTCATCGAGCGTCAGGCCAATGAGTTGATACGCGGGGGACGTGCTGTGAGCGTTGTACTAGTAGACCCCGAGGTGGCCCAGGAGTTCCAGGATGCGCGTGCTCCTCGTGGTCTGCCCAAGGATCATGAAGGTCTGGCCCGAGTGGTGCGCATAGAGGGCATCGAAAGCAACATGTGCTGCGGCACTCATGTCACGGATTTGTCCCAGCTGCAGTGTATCAAACTCTTATATGCGGAAAAGGTCAAGACCCAGGTGTTGGTGAAGTTTGTCGTGGGTGAGCGTGTCCTCAGCAAGCTGGCTGAGGTCTTTCAGCGGGAACAGCAGCTTACCTTGGCCCTCAAGTGAGTAATTCAAACTGATCTTCAAGGACCTACAAATTATCTTCGCATCCCCCGCAGTGGTGGAGCCCAGCAGCACTTGGACCTGGTGCAGAAGCTTCAGGCGAATGTTAAATCAACCCGGAAATCCTTCCAGCAACTGCTCAAAGACTTTGCCCAAGCTGAGGCCGAGCGTCTGGAGAATCTACCCAAGGCCCAGCGCCCCAAATACTTTACCCTCCATCGTCGCGACGGCATCGAAGTGGACTTCATTCACACATTTCTACGTACCGCTCCGGAAGGTATTTTCTACTTTCTAACCGTCTCCGAGAGCGGCAGCACTGCCAAAGGTCATATGGTGCTTCGCGGCGATCCGCAGCTAGTGGATAAGTTTGGGACTCAATTCCTTGAACTGCTAGACGGCAAGGGCAACGGCAAGGAGGGTAGTTTCCAGGGCAAAATCAACAATCTAGCCAAACTAGAGGAATGCTCCGCCCTGCTCGAGGCCCATTTCAACCCCAAAAAGGTGCAGCCAGTGGCAGAGGAACCAGCCACAGCCTCTTAGCTATGGAAAGATCGGATATTATTTTAGTTTTTCTTCATTTTGACCAAATCCTTCAATGCGCAACACCAAGAAATATCTATAAAATATTCCAAAAGACAAATTATATAAAATTCTGAATAATGTACAAATATGGAAATCCGCTAGGCTATATACTGTAATTGATTTGATTCAATGTGAAAACACTTAGAAGTCGAAAACTAAAATTTTATTAAATCATTTGAAGAAATGTAAAACATTTTATTCAAACATCTGCGTAGCAACCAAAACTTTGTTTTCTTGAAAAATATATAATCCTGAACAAGATAATGTTCTTATTATTCGATAGAAAGATTAACGATTTGTGGGTCGAAAGTCAACCTTCATTAGGCTTAAAGTCTCTTAAAAGTATGCTAATATGTTGAAAACTTGAAATTAACGACAATTTTGAAAAGAAATGATAGCAAATTGTTGTTTTTTCACCGAACCAAATTATAACAAGAAAAGAACTCTAGCTTCGCATTGCCGAAGCTTATATACCCTTTAAATTGTCAATATATAGCAAATTGTTATTTTGTCACTAAGCCAAATTATATTTCGATATTTGTAACGTATGCAAGGACGCATCTCCAACCCCATAAAATATGTATATCCTTAATCAGCATGTCAAGCCTAGGCAATCTAACATCGTCCGTCCGTTTCTATGCGTACTAGTCTCTCAGTTTTAAAGTTATTGAACTGAAATTTACAATAAGCTTCTGCAGTAAGCTGCTTATATGTCGAAATCGTCCAAATCGAACCACTATATTTTATAGCTCCCATATAGCCGGCCAATTCGGAATGAACTTTGGTGCACCAAAATTAGTTGTTTTAGTTTTAGAAGCCTTCACGTCTGCTGAACAAAGTTGATCCGTATCATGGTACTGTATCATATAGCCTATATAACCGGCGTATCGGAATGATCTCTTAGAACGGTATTTATGTATTGTGTATTCAGGTTCGAGTTTCCATTTTCTGAAAGTAAATTATACTTTATTAGCGTTTTTAGGTGTTGCAACAACCAGTCACGTCATCGATACAAGCCAAAGTGGACATTTGGAAATTGTGGGTGTAGTGTGACTACAGTCATCATATTAATGCGATCTCTTGCCCTAGTATTTTATATAGTATAACAAAATGTATGACTTTGTGGTAATTGTCACAGTAATGTTTCTTATCCATTATGGCATTGTTTTCTCCTACTTAGTTTCTTGAACAATTTATGTTGGTTCCTTAACAAGTTCATGTCTTATTCTATTACGAAGAAACCAAAAAAGAAAATTATTTATTAAGATAAGTACAAATACTTCTTGTAGTTGACAATCATTATTATTTCTATGGTATTTTTTTTTTTTTTTGCTTTGTTTTAAATGATATTTGTTCTATTTTGAGTGAACTTTTCATAATTTTTCATAATCATCTAAGCTGTAAATTGTATCTACAGTATTAGTAGGGAATTCTTTTAGGTAATATCAACTCTTAAGACTTAAGACTCTTAAGGACAATGGTCAATTTTTTGCATACTTCTGTTGAAATAGCGCACACACTGGACTTCCACAGGAAGAATTTAAGGAAACCGCTGTAAATAAATTAGAACGCTATAGTCAATTTCTTGTCTATAAGATACTTGTACTCAGCATTTAAAATTTGTGGCTAAAAGGAGTGGGCAAAGGATACAACAAATAAGGTGGCTGATAAATAGCAAAAAGCACTATGTTAGAGCAGTCTATGTGCATTGTGTAGCCCCGATCTGGCATTACTTGGTACAGATTTGGGGGATCGCCACAAAATCCAGCTACAAACGTATCCAGATATTGCAGAACCGAGCCTAACGGCAGATAACCAACTGCCCATGGTACGTGAGCGGCTCCACCCTTCATCGTGATCTCAATCTGCATACCGTGGAAGAGCAGATTGGACGGCACACCAGCCGGATACAGACAGACTGTTGAGTCACCGCAGTATGCTCGCAAGAGGATTACTCCCCCCCGCCAGGCCTTTAAGGCGGCTAAAAAGATTGGGGTTTGCCAAGACAATTGGCCAACCGTTAGGTCTCCTCACTCATAAGTCCTTGTGCGAATTGCATGAGGTTTGGCTCTCTTTATATATATATATATATATATATATATTTGTGTTGTTAAAGTGTTATTTATGCAATGTACAGATTAAACACTTCTTAAATAAAAAATGAAAAAAAAAATTAAACTAAAGTTTAGCAAAACCATTTATTAACTTGAAAATGTGAAAATATTTACTGAGTATATTGGTAAATATAAATTGAAAGCATGCTTAATATAAATATTTAAATATAATAAATAATTATTTAATTGAAATTAAAAATTATTCGGTAAATTTCGATAAATACTCATATTGTCGATTGCCCGACCATCAATAACAATCGGCTACAATTGGAATGCTTCTTTTATGTGCGGTGTAGCTGCGCGTTGATAATATTTGTCGATTTTGGTGAAAAGAGAGCCTGGCATGGATATGGTGAGTTGTTCTCCAATGTTGGTTTAGTGTTTAAAATTTAGCGCGAAACAACATGAATTTGAGAACTCGTAATAGTTTTCACTAATCGAATCCGAATTTGAACAACTTTCCTTCTTGCATTTGTACTTGCTCTTGAAAATAAAATTATGACCTGACATATATGATAGACCAACTTTACTGTTATGCTACGGTTTTCATAAAAGTTAGCCAGCAACATTTGCCTTGCGTGGGCTCTTAGCAGCATGTCTTTCGAATATGAGCATCAGCAACATTTCCTTGAATCATGTTGAGTTTCGCACACAAAAGAGAGAGAGTGACGAGAGAGAGAGAGAGAGAGAGACGGCCGAAATCTGTTCGATTTCCTCCCCTTTCGGTTCAAACTCCCCATGATGAGGATAATGCTAGTTGCTCTTATGGTCGCCTAGGCTGCTGCAACGCTTTCCACCTGCTAAGCCTGAAGCTGACTGAACACAAAAACGCTGCATAGTTTTAGGAGCAGACATTTAATGACAGCAGCAGCAGACGCGACAGCGTTGGCGTCTAATTTCAAGTTTGTGTCTTACACGTGGCCAAAGCCAAAGAATCGCGCATTGTTAGTTTTTTTCTTGTTTTCTTCAAATATATATTTTGTGTGCCTGTTGTGCGCTGAACGCGCGCGTACCTTTACCGTTACAGTTACCGTTATATAAGTTGGTGCGTTCGCGTTGTGGGTTAGGAAATCAATGTAAACACATAAAGTGGCTGCCTGAAAGTAGGCAATAGAATAGTTACAGTTGAAAATTTGAAAGTGAAACGGAAAGAGAGGAAAAACAGTTGCCAAGAGGGTAATGCTGCAAATGTGGAAAACGTAGTGAAAAACTGTTGTATATATGTGCACTTAAGAGATAAAGTAATGATAGAGCCACTCAATATCCTTTTCCAGGCAATTATGGCCGTAATTGTTTGGGCAAAGCCCATTATGAAGCATTAGTTTGTGACCTAAAAACGCAACTAGCCTGTGCATGTATATATGTGTGCGTGTGCGTGAGGCTTTGTGTGGGTGTTGCATGCGTGTGCGGGTGAATGTGAACGGGGTGATGGCTGGCTCTGATGGCTGGCTGGCCTAAGTCTGTCATCAATTGTGTGTGCTTGTGCTCCTCTGTGTGTGGAGTTTTTATTTTTTGTTGTTGATTGATTTACTCTGTGAAAGGCACGCATGGCTTATAGATGTCACACTGAGTGGTTGGTGAGTGGGGTGTGGGGTTTGCTTTGATTTAATTCAATTAATGCATGACATATAAATTTATATTTACCTATTTTACTCAATAGCCAGCTTCGAAGGCATGCCATCACGTATATTTATCACGCACAAAATTAAGACATTAAAATAAAATGCTGCCGAAGTTCTGGCTAATCACCTGGGGCCAGATCGTATGAGCAACAGACAGCAGCAACAATTTTGCACAGTATACTTTTAGGCTGAGCCTAGTTACGCACACCACAACAAGCAGCACGAGAGCACAAAAACAAGAACAAGTGCAATAAAATACAACAAAATATAATATATACAATAATCTTACACCCACTCGACCCTCTCTTCATATATAAACGGCATTGTAAAACTACAACAAAATGGCCAACACAGCTCAATTGCTGCGACGCCAGAGTTCGCGCGACATTGTCCTAAAGAGCCAAAAGAGCATCGATCAGTTGGAATTGAGAGTAAGTATGAAAATTGGCCTGCCGTTCTGTTAAGTTAACATTAAAGCGCCAAAATTGAAAACTTCTTCATATGTGGGTGGGCGTAGGCAAAGGACGCGAAGTTATGTGACGTCGCGACGAATCGCCTGAAAGCAACAGCGGAACTACAGCACAACAGGAAGTCGAAGTCATGTGACTATTACTGGCTGCTGGAGTCTAAACTAAACTTTATTCTTCAGATTTCAAGCCGATTTTCTATCAAAGTTATATATATTGATATGGTGGCAGTATCCAAGGAATATTAAGTACGTAAATATTCTGAAATTAGGGAAACGTAACGCTTCAATCTAGGCCAACAACTACAAACAGGACAGGGTTCAAATTTCTATTAACTGTGAAATATTGCCATTACTTTCCTTTTGATCTGTATTGCTAAGAACAGAGGGCAAGAAGTGAAACTAAGATGAAGCTGTATGAATTCGGATTCGTTTTCGCCTCCACTGTTCCGGAACCATTAGTTTACATCAATTACACTATTTACTTTATTCATATTCAATCATATTTATGTTCCATAAGCTCATGAATTCAATCAGCATTATGAAAATGCACAGCATTGTAAATGTTTGTTATGCTTTCCCTCTCAAACTATATCTCTTATACAGGGTGACAAAAAAATAAGTGTATTCTACATGTTCACTGAAAGAATGGATATTATCACTTAAAAAGAAAAACTTTCTATGAAAAGCTTAATTATGTCCAGGTCACCCTTATCCTGAATACAGGATCTCAAACAATGCTATGAAATTACAAAAATGAGTCTTGCTTGGGCTGCCTTCGTTCTGTGAGCTGGGGCTGAGTTCTGTAGGAAAGTCAATTCTGCTTTGAATCTTTGGGGCAAACTTATTGGTAGATTTTTACTATCTTTTTCTGTCAAAAAGAGAAGACTAGGCTCTTTTGGCGTTGACACATTTTTTCCGAAAAAAAGGAATGGATACAGAATTCTGTTGATGGCCAAGAGGCTTCTGCAAATCAACTTCTATGCCTGGCTGTTCGTCTGCTCAATACTTAACACCCCTCATCAAAAGCAAGAAAGGAAAGCTAACTTCGGGAAACCGAAGCTTACATAGCCTTGCAGATTCGATTGAAATTCGGTCAGCATACGTGGAGGCTTCTAAGACTGACACGTTGCAAATTTGGCTTAATTCAGATAAAAAAAACAACCAATTTTGCTGTACTAAGAGCTGATTTCAAATCGGCTGATTATATGGGAGCTATATGATAAAGTGATCTGAACTGGATAAAAATGCAAAGACTTTTAAAACTGATATTTTCCAAATTTGGTTTTCGGATAAAAAATAACCATTTTTGCTGTACTAATTTGTACATTTTTGCTGTCGGTTAAATATGGGAGCAATATGATATAGTAATGCAATTTGGTCAGCACACGTGAAAGCATCTAAAACTGACATCTACCAAATATGCTTCATTTAAATTTGCTTAAGAGTTCATTCTACTTTATGGGGTCGAAGATGCTTCCTTGCACTAATGTCGTGACAAAACTATAATACCTGCTGCAAGGGTATAAAAATAACACCGAACTTATTTTCATCTGCGAGTAATTGGCCTTTTCAGAGCTTGTAATGCACAGCAGGACCAGATTGACACAAGCCCGAAATTCAATATTCTTAAGATCCCAAATTATCATAAAAAGTATTAACATTCGCTAACCGATTGCCGATTTTTAAGTCACACAAACATCTGCATATTTCTTATCGCATAATTTGACTTGTGCCGGCTTGATGCGAAGGCTACGATGTATCGCTACTCAGAGCATTAAAATCAATCACGAATAAACCCTTAGAGAGGAGCCACTTCTCTTTTAATTGATCAAAAATTAATTCAGACGACGACGTTTACTTCGTAACTCAACATGGACTACGCATACAATCTAATGCGAGTTCATATGTTTCTTCTGCTAAGGTTTTCGTCTTTAGCTTTGCCATCGTCTACATTCTTTTAGACTTAGAAAAATGTTTTACGTAAAATGACCAAAAATTACCTGAAATTTTAAGTAAAACGGACTATTCTTAAACTTTAGGAATGTCAGTCCTAAAAAGTGTTCCATGGTTACCTAAAAGAATACGTAATTTGCAATCCTGCAAGAAAGTTCTCTATTAACCAAAACTGTAGGCAATTTATGGCATAACCAAAAGTCGAAGTAGTTCCTTAAACATTTCCACCCACACAATCGTTTCCATACTTCAGAAGCTAAAAGCAGTTGGAGAATTCTAGGCCCTCCAGAAGCGTGAAAATATTATGCAAAAATATGGCACAGTTTTGACGGCGAATTTAAGAATAATATGTTTCTTAGGAAGACGAACTAATACGGCGAAGTTCTTAACAAAATCACTCTGATTAAGAGATCGTGGGAGATCCGACTAACTGGCCAGCCGCTTGTTGCTTATTGAAAAAGTTTTGAGTTTTTAAGGTTATTACACAGGGAAGAGCTATCCTAATTACGAAGTTCGATGAACTTTTTAGCGCATTATGAAGCTGCCGAAACTTGACCCTGAGCCAGCTAATCATTAATGTTACATAGGGGAAATATATCAATGATATAATACCATAATTAAAAATACGATTTATTAATTTAAAATTAATTTTTTTTTTCCAAAAACAATAAAACTTAAGAAGAGTGTTCTATTCTAGTGGTTGTGAGTGTATCTTGAGCGTTGTCTGACCACCTTCCCTACTGTTGCAGGAGTTGCGTGGACGCCTGGTGCCCAAAGAGCATGGTGTCAGCCATCATCACCACACATCGCTCCACCATCACCATCAGCCGCTGTATGGGGCCACAAATCAGGGTTTCATGTCCGATGCCTTCGATGAGTCGTCGGAGCTGGAACAGGAGCCGGCATTTGGTTCGGAGGCCAGCACCAGTAAGGCCAAGGCCGAATTGATGGCCAAGGCCACAGAGCCGCCAGAGGACATTGTCGAGGGTGAGAAGGAGGGTGAGGAGCGTGAGAGTTGGGATAGCAAAATTATGTTCCTGCTGGCGACCATTGGGTGAGTGTTTTGAGGAAACTAAGGGAAGATTGCTCGTTTCTGCACTCCAACATTTGGGAATCCATTCATGTATCCCATATATTATTATCCTTTTTCTCATAATTATCCGCGCAGCTATGCCGTTGGCCTGGGCAACGTTTGGCGCTTTCCCTATTTGGCGCAAAAGAACGGCGGGGGCGCCTTCCTCGTACCGTACTTCATCATGCTTTGCATACAGGGCATCCCCATTTTCTATCTGGAGCTGGCCATTGGCCAGCGTTTGCGCAAGGGGGCCATTGGCGTGTGGAGCCAGGTGTCGCCATATTTGGGCGGCATTGGCATCTCATCGGCGGTGGTCAGCTATATTGTGGCCCTGTACTACAATACGATAATTGCGTGGTGTCTGATCTACCTGCTGCACAGCTTCGAGTCGCCGCTGCCGTGGGCGGATTGCCCCACCCGGCTGTATGCCAACTATACGTACGATCATGAGCCGGAGTGTGTGGCCTCGTCGCCAACGCAGTTCTATTGGTACCGCACGACGTTGCAGTGCTCGGAGAGCGTGGATATGCCGGAGAACTTCAACTACCATATGGCCATTGCCTTGATAGTTTCTTGGTTTCTGGTCTACATCTGCATGGTCCAGGGCATCACGTCGTCGGGCAAGATAGTCTACATGACGGCCATATTCCCCTACGTGGTGCTGATCATATTCTTCTTCCGAGGCATTACCCTGAAGGGAGCGGCCGATGGGGTGGCCCACCTATTTACACCCCGCTGGGAGACGCTACTCGATCCGGTTGTGTGGCTGGAGGCGGGCACCCAAATCTTCTTCTCGCTGGGCCTGGCGTTTGGCGGCCTGATAGCCTTCAGCTCATATAATCCGGCGAACAACAACTGCTACAGAGATGCCATACTGGTGTCGCTAACGAATTGTGGCACCTCCATGTTTGCCGGCGTTGTGGTTTTCTCGGTGATCGGGTTTAAGGCCACGGCCACCTTTGATCGCTGCACGGAGGAGCGAGCCAGCCTGGTGGCCCAGAATCGTACTCAGAATCTGCCCATCTGCGATTTGGAACAGGAATTGGCTAATGTGAGTATAAGGTCGGTTATGATCAGACAAGGCATCATCCTTAATCCCTATGCAATCGTACATTTTTGTTACAGAGCGCCTCGGGCACAGGACTGGCCTTCATTATCTTCACCGAAGCCATCAATCAATTTCCCGGAGCTCAACTCTGGGCTGTCTTATTCTTTCTGATGCTCTTCACCCTGGGCATTGACTCGCAATTCGGCACCTTGGAGGGCGTCGTCACTTCCCTGGTGGACATGAAACTCTTTCCCAATTTGCCCAAAGAATGGATTGTGGGTGTAAGTCTGGGAACGCACGTCTGGGAGCGTGAATCGTTGATGACAATCAGTCACATGTCTTGAATTTCTCTACAGGCATTGTGCTTCTCCTGCTGCATGATCTCCATGTGCTTTGCCAACGGTGCTGGCAGCTACATTTTCCAACTGATGGACAGCTTTGCCGGCAACTTCCCATTGCTGATTATAGCCCTATTCGAGTGTCTCTCCATTAGCTACATTTATGGAGTGCGTCGCTTCTCGGATGACATTGAAATGATGACCGGCTCCAGGCCGAACTTCTACTGGATGTTCTGCTGGAAGTACTTATCGCCCTGCGCCATGGTTACCATATTGGTGGCCTCCTTATATCAACTCGTGACGGATGGCAGCAGCTATCCAGCCTGGATAGCGGCCAAGGGAGCTACCGAGTCAATGGAATGGCCACATTGGTGCATTGTCGTTGCCTTTATGCTGATATTATCATCCATACTGTGGATACCCATTGTGGCGATATTGAGGTGAGCATTTGATAAATAAATATATATCGAAGAAGTGATCTTGTAGATGATCTGAAGATACTTTGCTTTATTTTTATAGATTTTCTTACAATCTCTTAAGCTTCACATCGAAAATATCAAAGTTCCCCTTTTGGAATGAGTCATTTTTTTACTTCCCCTTCTATCTGTGTGCTATTTCCTATGTTTTCTCCCTCTACCTCATACCTTGCACTCTGGATAAGTTCAAGATTCATTCAGATCGGTCAACTATTTCATATAGCTCCCATATAACCGATTTTTATGGATTAAACACTTAGGAGAATAACTTTTCTGTTTTTCATCCAAATTAAACCAAAATCGGTTTGTTTTATTTGAGGAGGCACCAGATTTGGTCAAGATCGGACAATTGTTCCGGAATGAACACTTAGGAGCCTCGGACAACTGTATTATACAGCAACCATATAATCAATTGTTCCGGAATGACCACTTAGGAGCAGAGCTTTTCTGTCTTTCATCCAAATCAAAACAAGTCGGCAAGTTCAAATTAGACTTCTTTTCTTTCTTTTCTTTTTTTCTTCTCATTCCATATTTCTCCTTTTATCTTTAAACTCTATTTTCACACTTTTGTACAGTTTTTTCTCTTCTTGCACTCTTCTATCTGCCCTCTCTTTCTTTGTCACATTACCTTGTCTCATCTTCTCTATCTCTATGTCCTTCCTATCTCATTCAATGAAGCTGCTGAATGCCGGCGAAATCTTCCTTCTAGCAAAGTATTGCTTTACTGTTTGCTCTGTATGCAGTTGCAATATATTTTGCTTCTATCAGTTTTTCCTCGGTTGGCTTGATCTCCTGCTAGGCATTGTTTTGATGAAAAAGTTAAAGCAAAGAAGCAAAAAAAGTTATACGTAACATCAAACCGCGAAAAACGTTTATGGGGTAGAAACTTTCTCAAGGACTTTCTGTTATCGATACTATCAGAATTTCAAGGCGATCTTCTTATCGCGATTTTTTTTTATTTTGGTGATTTTATGACACTTGAGGATATTTTTATTTGATATACCATTTGTTTCGGTGAGATCTATTTAATTTCCCATCATGTTGACTTTCTTTAGACTTTGCGGCATTAAAGTTGTGGAGGACACGGACCCCGCCTGGTTTCCCGAGGCTGAGCTCAAGGAAGTGCATGGCATAGTGCCGCATGAGCCCACCGAACTGGAGCGTAGCATTTTCTGCTTCAACATGGATGGCACCGAGGGTATGTGCTGTCCCAAATACGGTTTGCCTGAGAAATCGCTTGAAGAGGAAGAGTAAATCACACGCTGTATGTGTAGATGCCACCCAGACGAAGACAATAAAATCAACGCTGTAAATATAGTAGATTTCGTCACTAGAGTGGACTGCCGTCCTAATTAGTAAATGGACAATAACTCCAGGAAAAAAACAAACAAACGCAGACATCAATGAAAATTATATATAAAACTTGCAGAAACTTGCAAGCAAAATGCATCTATATAGGTCCCCAAAGACTGCTCGACTAACACAACAACAACAACAACAACAACAAGATGAACAATAATACCTATCAATAATAACACTAACTCAAGGTCCGCTTAAACTAAGCGGTTTCAATAGGAAAACAAAGACATACAAATATTTCCGCCTCAAAATGACTAACAAAATAATTGATAATAATAAATAATAAAAATGATACAAAAAAAGGGCAATAACGATGATGCATCGTATATATGCATATATCTATATGCTCACACTTGTTATAACGGTAACCCACATATTCGATTTCGTTTATATGCCATATTTGACTTTTGGCGTTTTTTTTGTGTTTTCTTTAAGCCCCCAAAAACAGAAGAAGAAAGACGAGGCAAATGCAGACAAAGAAATTAAAAAAAAAGAAACCAAACAACTTGCTGACTTTATCAGATATACGTATATATATATATAAATACATACGTACAGTATTACAGGCAAAAGTATTTTGACAAGAAAACTCCATAAAAATAAATAGCTTGAAAAAACACAGTCACACATAGAAATCTAGGCATTCAGAAAAACCAAAAAGTTTTTAATTTCAATATCTTATTATTTTACCATTAATCAAGTAAGGAAAATTAGCTAAGGCGAGGTCGAAGTTTATATACCATTTTGTATTGAAAGGATTTAACAAAGGTCAATCTGTATCAAACTGTATCCAGTTCCTGTTCCGCGGCACGATATCGCTAGTTCCTCCGACGCTGGGATTGATTTCTTGCTCCAGAAACTGCACGCGTTTCGGCCATATGATACATGTGGCTCCCTCTTAAGTAATTATTTCCACGTACTAAATTATTTAAAATTTTCAAATCAATAAAATCGTGTGAAAAGCCACAAGAACAAAGTAATGGCATGCTCTTTTCTCATCCTGTTCTACTAAGTGAGCATTCCGAAACCGTTGGTTCAATAAAGCGTGCAGATATAAAAGGACAGATGTACGACTCTCCTTATCAAGAATATATATGTACCAAATGTATGTACCAAATGAGTTCACGTTCTTTTGTGAATGGACATATAAAATCCAATACAAATATTCCAAAAATGTTTGAAGGCAACTCGAAAATACCTTTCAAATTTAAATACAAATTTTTGTTTGCCAGATTGTAAATTCTAAACATTTTCAAATGGATTATAATATAGACATATGTACATAATATTACTCCTTTTTTTGTCTTACATAAAACTTTACATCTTCTCGATAAAGTAGAGTCTAGTTGTCTAGAGTATAAAGTTGCCATTTTCTTATTTCATCTTTGAACATTTTGTAAATATATAGGACAATGCTGTGTTTATCAAATGGCAGTGCTCCTCAGAATGGTTGGCAACGTAGACTGACACTGGTCACACTGGTAAAAAAATGCTTACCTGGTGTTTATTTTTGTGTCCGACAATTTAAAAACGTCAATTGAAGTGAAAAACAGAAGCCAAAATTATACAACGAAGGAAGACATTCCATAGAGCTTATTGTTGACCCGAGGCGCATTCTGGAGAACAAAAAATCTGAGGCCGTAACCTAAAAGCAGAAGGAGCAGAAGGAAACAAGTAAAGGAAACCCGTCTCTCATTGCCACTCAGGTGAAGTTGCACGACAATAATAGGTTTTCGGGAAACCGTTCTGCTCTTCTTGTTTTGTCTATAATATCCTCTATCCTCCAGAGACTATATAGTATAAAATGCTCGAGGTATTCATATTGTGCAATTATATTTACTTATATCTTAGGCACATAGTTCTTTAGGCGTTGCCAGATGTTAAATTCATTTACCGAATTGATGAAATACTTCCGAGTAGATAAACCACTTGACAAATTTATACAAACTGAGGCCTAACTTGAACTTGTGAAAGCGAAATTGTATTTGACTGCTATAAAAAGCCAAGTTAGATTTATTGAGAAGATGTGAAATCGGGCAGTATAGTTTGTTGAATATCTCTCGAATTTTTGAATTTGTTAGAAACGTTTTTATTCAATTTTCTAAACTACATTTTGCTGTCATATATTTTGTTGTAATTTTTAAGGACGTTCTATAAATGTATGTAAGAGGGGTAGCATTTATATTTCGGGAATAATAACAAACATTTTTTGTTGTTTTTCAAAATATTCTCAATGATGCTGAATACACTTTCACAATTTTCGAAGCAGTTTCCCACTCCAAATTTGACACCTCTAAACGAACTTTTTCAACGCTTTCTTTGGGTCAAAAGAAGTTAAATTTTGCATTTTCTTTTTGCATAATCAAGAACAGATTATCCCAAGATTATGCCAAATCAAAACTGTAAAACAAATTAGATGTCTCAGAATTGACCATATTTTGTATCTATAATAATATGGTAGCTTCATGTCTGGTTTTTGAGAGGAAAAGTTACCATTTTTCCTTAAGAGTTTTGTCTAGGAACAACTTTTGTTAGATTTGACACGTTTTGAAACACCCATAAAGTGATTTCCTGTTTTGTTTTAGAGTCATACGCATACATCCATGATTCGTCACCTGTTACGATTTCATACAAATCATTTGAAGCACCACGGTTAAACTTTTTAATAATTTCCTTACACTAATCAACGCGATCTTCCATTATCAGTTCACGAACTTAGCAAAACAAGCGATTTTGAACGACCTTCACGAATTCCATCGACTACCGACTGTGGTTTTTGATGGTACTCTATAGCCGTAGAAAGAGCTGAGTTCATCGACACATTCTTGTTGAAATAATTTACTTCGAAAGTTGTGAAAAATAATCGAACGAAAACCTTTTCTTGAAATTTCCACTGTTTTAGCCAACTTGATTTCCTTAACTCACTGTCACCTACATAAATAGCACTTGTACATCAAAACGTTGTGAGTACGTTTATGCTAAAAGATGTCAAACTGTATTATGGTGTTGCCAGATTTTAACTGTTTCCATTAGTGTTGCTAGTTCTCGAAATACAAATAGAACCCCTCGTAACGTCGGAATGTTTCCTGGTGAACTAATGGGCTTATAGTTATCGAATTTTCTAATAATATTAATATAATTTAAAAATTAATGATTTATAATTTGGATTAAATTTGTTTAAAAATGTTTTGGTTTTTCATCGAGGCAAATTTCTGCAGTTTACAGTCATTTTTTTTTAGGTAAGGTAAAAGTTACAGGTTTTTTTTTATTTAAGAAAAGCAACAGTCAAAATACTTTTGCACTTAACTATATAAGGATTTGAGTAACTCGCTGACAATACACGCATACATACAAACCAACATATATTCTTATTACGGACTTTAATTATGCTATTAATGATTAAGCCAAAGACTATACGTTTCCATAACATATCGCCAGCTATACATATATACCTATACGATTAAATACATAATTATACTATATATATATTTATCTAATCGTATCATTTATCTGTTGTGATTCCTGCTCTAGCTTTCTGTGTGCGTGCGCGTGTCGTTTGTTAAGCCATATCATAAAATAATTCGAATAATTACTGTTTTCAAATCAAACGAATCTCAATGTTTAATAGATGGCATTTGTTCTTGTTTAATGCAAAAAAAAATAAAACAAAAAAACAAACAAACATTAGTGAAAAAATTGTTAACAAAAAACATTAAATTAACCACAAAAGCAAACGCAACCGTTTATAAAAAAAAATGAAGAGAAGAAAATAAATGCGTATCATCAACCTATAATATTATACAAGAAATATATATATATATACATACATTTATATATTTATGTGTGTTAATTCTAAATTTATTTATAGTATATCTATACATATACAACTCTATATACATACATATATATACACAAGTATTAAGTGTTATTAAATGTTGACAATAAATTTATGAAAACAAGTTTTAAAACCGTGAAGAAACAAAAACCTAAATCCAAATCCAACCCACAGTTTTCGCTACAAAATTTCACAGCAAATATACAATTTCAAAAATCAAATAAATATATATATTTATGTTACAATCGTTGATCACTTATAAATATGTATATACACGAAACACACATACATACAAACATCCATATGCAGTTATTTGGTACATTTGTATGTGGCAAGCCGGAAATCAATAAAGTTTTTAAAAATTTATAATTTACATATTTTTTTTTTGCAAGTTTTTGTTTCTGATATGTTGTGTATTTTTGCTTGAGTATCAATTCCTACTGAATGATATTTAAATATTGATATAAATGTACGATCTATAATAACATATTCATATATATATAATGATATTTATTAATAATAATAGTTGATGAAACATGACAATAAAAATATTATAAAGCGACAAAATACTTATCGGATTTGTGTTGAATAAATTGATGAACAATTTCTGTTTAATTTCAAATTAAGATATATTTGTGGGGGTCAGCGTTTTTGGTACTTCTTTAGAGAAGCGTAACAAATTCCTTTATCCCATAATGAGGATTAGTTCAGTGTGTCTTCATACCAACTTCTTCATTACAAATGTACCGAATTCGTTCTGCCTGCTAAGATGCAGAGGCGCACACACACACTAATATAAATGAGAACCCAGAGGTCCTGGGTACAAGTCATACGTTTTCCAGAAACATCAACACCAGGCAACTTCTGCTTGTCAATCACAATCACTATCAATCAATGCCCATGATTGAAAAGGCTTCTTAGAAGGAGAAGGAGGAAGCCGGAAGACACAAAGACGGCTGTGCCGGACCCATCTGGTGGATTTGAACCTGCGTCGGCGACCGTTATAAATTTTATTGACTTTTACTATCACTATAGTATAAAATGCGAATTATGGCAACAGGAAGCTAAATAAAGACAAATAAGAACGCTATAGTCGATATTCCGACTATAAGATACTCGTACTCAGCATTTATTTAATATTCTCCAGACTCAACAATATGCAACACTTTATGATTTTTTTGTTCTTTTAAGATATGGTCTACAATTATTATCCTATACTGCTGACCTACCTAGCCCTGACGATGACTAAATGGAGGCACCCTCGAAGGCGGATGATATTGCCGTCCTTTACAACTCTAATTGCCACTTCGAAACAGCAGCTGGACTCCAGGGCTATCTAGATATTCTGGCAGAATCTGAAGATCAACCTCATGAAGACGACTTGCTTGCTTCACTCTAAAAAAGGTAATATCGGGCACTCCACCTATTCAGCAGGAGGGAGTTACACTGGGACAGCCATTGCAAGCGAAATACCTCGGAATCACATTGGACAAACGCCTCACTTTTGGGCAACACCTGAAATCTGCGGCCAAAGGGTGTGGGCGATGGATGCAACAAATAAGGTGGCTGCTTAAGAGGAAAAGCACTATGTCACTTAGAGCTAAAAGAGCAGTCTATGTGCATTGTGTAGACCCGATCTACCCGATCTACGGTACAGCTACAAAAGTATCCAGGTATGGCAGAACTGAGCAGATGACCAACTGCGTGAGCGGCGCCACCCTTCATCGTGATCTCAATCTGCATACCGTGGAAGAGCAGATGCCAGGCCTTTAAGGCAGCTAAAAAGATTGGGGCTTGCCAAGACAATTGGCCAACTCTCCTCACTCATAACTCCTTGCGCGAATTGCATGAGGTTTGGCTCTCTTTATATATATATAGTTGTGTTTTTAAAGTGATATTTATGCAATGTACGGATTAAACAATTCTTAAATAATATAAAAAAAAAAAAAAAATTATTATCCGATCTCAATGTAATTTGGCAAATCGGTAGACTATGTGGTCTCAACTAAACTTGTCCAAAATTGTGAGAGATATAAGGTTGTTATCGATTTGTGGTGGCTCGGCAAAATGTAAGAATAAATTTGATCTGACGAAACACTACATACTACATTTGATAACTCTAGCTTTTATAGTCTCCGAGATCTAGGTGTTCATACAGACGAACAGACTGACAGACAGATAGACGGATCTGACTTAATCGATCAAGAATATATGTAATATTTGTGGTCGGAAGCGCTTCCTTTTACCCGTTACATACATTTGCACCAATACAATATACTCGTTTACTTTACCAGAGTACGAGTATAACAACAAGAAAAGAAGGCTAGCCTCGGCTTGCTTCTGTTTTGGATAAGAATTGATCAGATTTGTGGTTTCGAGCGGGCTTGTTAAGGCTGATTTTGATGCACTTTGCAACTGCACAATTATGCATGCCTAACGGTAATTTGCAGCGGGTTCCACTCGCCCTTGTGGCCGCACCAGAGCGCATCGCAAAGCGGAAACTACTTGTGCTTGGTCAAGTGCTATCCGAGCTTACTGGAAAAGACCCATCCTCAAGCAAACGCAAACCATATTGCGCTTCAAATTAGCGGAAAATTATAAAAGCTCAAATGGTGTTTTTTTTTTGTTTTTTTTTTTTTTTGCAAATTTTGTGGCTCCATTGATTGCACACAGCGTTTTGCATATATTTCTACTCGTGTGTTCGTAGCAACAATTAAAAATAATCAAAAGAAATGCATACAAAATACTCACATTGCTCAGCCATTGAAGGAAAGTTATTTTTGTACGCAGAGCGGAAATTTCAGCTTCGACACCTGCAAAACAAATTTCCCGAAACCAAAAATCTATATGGCATAGTTTTTTCTTACAGTCAGAAACATGTTAAATGCAATCGACGGAGACGGTGACGGTGACTGAGACTTCGACAGCGATAACTAGTCAACCTTAAACGGACGGACAGACTTTCAACAACAACCAGCCAAAGCCATTGCCTCGAGCTCTTTAAAAAACAACAACAATAACAGCTGAAATATGTTGATGGAAAAAGAAATACACACACACACACCTACCATACTCATGTATATGTATATGTATATGTATATGTAAAATAAATGAAATAGCTAAGCCAAGACGTAGACGGAATGCCGCAAAAAGTCGAATGTTTATGTGGCTAACAAAACCAGTGGCACGCACAGTGGTTCCAAATCATACGAGAAATATGTGCCAAATATGTGACAAATAATGTCGTTTGACGGGCTTGCCTTGGGCTTGTCTTGGGCTTGTGCTTGTCATCACATACCTCTGGCATACCTCGAAAATTTCGAAAATATTTGGCAGATATATAAAATACTTTTTTTGATTAATTGTTAGAAATTATAAATAAAGGTTGTTATTAATACACTTCATTAGGCTTTTTCTTTTTTCAAATTGAACATTTTTTAAATATTTGAAAAATTTATAAAGGGATCATAATAATATAATTGCTTTATATTCAAATACAACTCAAGAAATTAAGGCCATTTTCCCATTCTGTTAATAAAAGTCACAATTATTGAGCAGGAGAAACAAGTCTGGCCTGACACTTGATTTTCACATCTTCCAATTAACATTATTTAAACAGTTTGGCTTAAAAATACACGAAATTCTTACTTAGGAGACATCTTGGTTGTAAGATTAGGTCCTTTTCTATTGTGAACTGGAGTCGTAGTGATTGAGACCGAAGGTCTTGCTATGGCTATCCAAATTTGAGATATGAGAGATGATGATCCTGGGATATGATAGGCACTCCAAAAATCCTATACATCATAGCATTTCGGACATGGTACTAAACTGAAGAAACTGTTAATCAAAAGCACCGAACAAAAACCACGAATGCCGATTTGGTTGGGAATACGCACATGAAATATATCCATTCAATATTATATCAAGTATCGATATACCAGAACTTAATACCACATATTTCTTTTTATAGGTACGAGGGTTCGAGGTTCGAGGTACACAAATATATGATGCTCTCTTCTCGAAGGACGAAATGTTGGTCCTCTCTAGGCAATCCAAGTACCATCTCATTGGCTTTGAAGAACAAGATGCAATTGTATTACATGTAGACATGTGACGACATTTTAAGGGAAACTCCTCCATATCTTAGAGATTCCTTAACTTAGAACAATGAAGTTGGGTATGAAAACAGAAGTTCGAGCAACGGCGAATGCAATTTTTAAGTTGCAATATTTGACCCAATGTGCATTATGCTGCACACAGCTGCGGCAGGCAGGCAGCCACAAACAATTAACTTTGGCAACAAACGAGTACTACAACAACAACAACAAAAGCGGCAAGCGTAATAAGAGACGATGTTGTTGTTTTTGTTATTTTTGTTGCTGCTGTCTTTGGCTTCGCTGCTGCGGCTGCGGCTGCGCCTCACACGTAAACAAATTCTGAGACTCTGGGCATTGTTTTTGCGCCGATGCTACGCTTATGATGGCTGACTGCGCAGCCGCTGCTGCCTTTTGGTTACCTTTTTTTGTTGTCGCTGTTATTGTTGTTGTTGTTGTTGTCTTGAAAGCAAAAATTCGAAAACAACAACAGCAGCAGCAATCCCTGGCAAAACACGCCAACCCAAAGCGACTTTGTTGCTGTGGTTTTCAGTTGCCAGCGCGATTTTGAATGAGTTGTACCGCGAGAGTCGAAAGCCGCGAGTTGTTCCCCAAAAAAGAAAAAAAACGAAACAATATTAAACAAAATTTATATACATATACAAAATAAATATATCGTGAGTGTTTAGTGCGTGTCTTAAGTGGCATTTATATATAAGTATATATCTTTTTTTTTTTTTAATTTTTTGTTTATGTTTTGCCAAATGAAAATTGTGTGCAATAAGCGGCCACAACAGCTTAGCTTGAGATAAGGCCATTCGTCCGCCCCACAAACCGCGCTTCAAATATTTCCAATTCCACAAGAAAGAAAGAAAAAAAAAGAAACTGGCCAAAGCCAGGCCAGGTTCAAGTGTAACCAGTTTCCAGACCCAAAACCCAGACTCACAGCCAAACTCCAATATTTCAAGTTCCACTTGTTGGGGTGCTATTCAAATGTAAATCGTGTTCTCAAACAGCACTACCCTATAGTCAAATCAACCGCTGAGGATGCTTAGAATGAGCTCAAATGGTATTACAAACATTTTAAGTTATAATTTCAAAGTGTGCTTAAGAACAAATTAGCTGAAATAAAGCAATATAAGTATGCCAAATTATCACAAAACATAATTTTAGTGCAATAAAAAAGATAAAATATTGCACTAAGCTGTAAACCATTTACTCTATCCATGAAACAACGGAGTTAACTTCAATTAAGTCTAACATTAGTGATCATTCATTAAAATCAGCCGCTTTAGACAATCCAATTTACTTGAATCTGATGTACTTGTATTACATGTTCAGTGTACAAATTTCTATGCAAGTCCGTCTTGAAGGAACCGTTGCAGATCCAATATCATGTAGATCTAGCAATCGTTTAAGCATGATAAAACTTCATATATGGGCTTCCAAAAGCAAACAGATATTTACCATTCGACTAAATATATGTAGGTATATATTGGTATAATCAAACTGGTGAAAATGTATAATTACATCCAGCTCGAAGAACCAGCTTTTGGTTTCCTTTGTCGCGAAGGCTTCGAGGACCAGATATATTTGCATACCTTTGTAGACTTCAAATGTCTAGTACATCCGACTCAAAAAACCAGATGTTGGTCCCGTTACACCTGTGGCGGGACTCAGAACACATATTGAGATTTTGATTTCTTCAAACAGATAATGTAACTAAGCAAACTCAAAAAGAGTAAGAACGCTATAGTCGATATTCCGACTATAAGATACTCGTACTCAGCGTTTATTTCATATTTGATACACTCAAAAGTATACAACACTTTTGGATTTTTTTTTGCGAGGGGCGCGGTGCTCTCATACAAAATGTTTGTAAAGATTTTGTCTACAATTATTATCCGATCGTAATGAAATTTAGCAAATCGGTGGATTATGTGTTTATACATACCGAGTTTCAAATAAATATATCAAAAATTGTGAGAGATATAAGGTTTATGTTTAGGCAGAAATGTAGAGGAGTCACGTACCGAATTTGGTGACTCTAGCTCTTATAGTCTCCGAGATCTACATACGGACAGACGGACACGGCTAAGCTCAGCTGTTGATGCTGCTCAAGAATATATATACTTAATGAAGTCGGAAACGTTTCCTTTTGCCTGTTACATGCATTTGCACGAATACAATATACGTGTTTACTCTGCGTTAGTACGAGTATAACAAGAAAGGAAGGCTAGCTTCAGCTTACCGAAGCTTTTATACCAATAACAATGAAAATATATAACCGATCTAGATCAAATCTGGTTTGCAGGCGAGGGGTTACAGTGGATAAAAGGGATTAAAGGCATATTTGCTTTAATTTGGATGAAAACCAGAAAAGTAATGCCAGTAAGTGTTCATTCCGTGTTCATAGCTCCCTTATAACCGATTGTTCCGGAATGAACACCTACCAGCATATCTTTTCTGTTTTTCATCCAAATCAAACCAAATTCGGTTTGTATCCATTTGAGGAGGCCCCAAGTCCGCTGGGCTGATTAGATCAAGATCGGACATCTATATCATATGGCTACCATATAATCGATTGCTTCGTAATGAACACTTAGCAGCTTAACTTTTCTGTTTGGTAAGTTTCTATCAATTTGATAGAAGTCTACAGTCGCATTTTTATACCACTCACTATATAAGTATATATATTCTTGATCAGCATGACGAGATGAATCGATATATCCATGTCCGTCTGTTAAAGATTGCAAAAGTCGCCAAAGCAACAGGTGCTTCTTTTGTCTGTACGCTAGTTAAGATCGATCGGTTCGTATCCATTTGGGGAAGCCCCACGTCCGCCGATCAAATTTTATATAGATCAGTTATACATTTACAATGTGAATGGTATATAGGTTTTGGCAAGCCGAACCCAGCCTTCCTTTCTGGTTTTTAAATACTTCAAAAAACGTTCCTTAATTTATCAAGCTAGAGTATGAACCAGTTTATCAGGTCTTACTAAACACCGACAGCTCTTTTTTGTGTTGTTATCATTATCATCATCATGAAGTTTCATTTTTCTTGTATGATATGTATGTATCTATATACAGATTAGTATGCACATAAACACTTTGATATATATTATGTGTTATTAGAATTTGTATTCTCCTTTTTGGCTGCCACCCAAGTAAGCCGCATCATCAAGTTTTAAATGTCAAGCTCGTGTGGCTCTGACTGTCGCTAGGCCCCGTCTTCCTTCTCCACCATCACCTGCACCACTCCTGCTCTTCTTGTTGCGCTTCTACTTCAGCTTAATATAAACTTCAACTCACGCAATTCTCTGTTTGTCTGATTTGTTTTTCTATTACAGCAATTGTTAACTGTAAATAGACTCATCTAAGCAACGGTCAGCAACAGCAGCAGAAACAAGTGCACAACAACAATAATAACATCAACAAGAACAACAAATAGGCTGACTTAACATTTTCCTAAGCGAAGTATAATCCAGAAAATTGCATAAAAATTGTAATCAGATATTGATTGCGTATCAAATAAAAAAATGTTGTTGCTGTTGTGAAGGAGCTTATATTGTAGAACAATCATGGCAACAGCAATAGCAACACCAACAACAACGGCAACGGCAACAGCAACAGCCAACAAAAGGCCTTTAAGCGGCATTTCCATAATCATTGAATCTGCTGGAGAGTCAACTATCTTAAGCAGCAGCGACACTAGCAACAACAGCATCAATAGCATCGATGGCAGTCACACCACTGACAACAACAACAGCAGCAACAGCAGCAACAGCAACATTTTTGATGCTGAAATGTCGCTCAAGTCTCAGGCCAGCATTGACCACATGAACTATCCGCAACAGCTGCTTCTGTTAACCATAGGAGAAATTGCTGCTGCTGAGACAACACCAACATCAACAACAACAACAGCAGCACAAACACCAGCAGCAACAACAGCAGCCACAACTATTATCAGCTGCAATACTAATGTTAAAAACTTGTTGTTGCCAGCTGAGGAAGATATTGGCCTAGCGAATAGTGCTACTTTGACTACCTCGAACGGTGAGATTGTGGATTCCAATGCAGATGTGGTTGCTGTCAAACTGGAGAGTGCATTGCCAGCAACAGCAGCAACAGCAACAGCAGCAACATCAACAGTTGCTGGCTGTCCAGCTCAGCACACAGTCAAGATACACATCGATCAGCAGAGTCCGAATGCGCGTCGCCTTGGCAAACAGATTAGCGTGATTAAAGTGAATGATACGGATAATATTGTCAACTCGCAAATGTCGCCCAACAGCAGCAACAACAGCAACAGTAACTATCAGATTTGCTATTCGCCTTGCGAGACCCTCGACAGTGGCACTGGCAGCGATCTGGAGAGTGTGAAGGCGCCCAAGCTTGAGCTGCGCCTGCAGACGACTCGCATACGTGTGAATGACACCGCATATAGCCTCACTGATAGCGAAGAGGGCGATGCGAGTAGCAGCTCCTCCTTGAGCTGTGACTCGCTGCCCAGGGAAACGGAGGAGGAAACGGAGACGGCAACCAGCATCACACCCACCAAAATCAATGGTCGACCTTTGCAATACGAAGCCGATCAGTTCTACAGTTTCCATGTGAATGAGCATGCAAATTTTCGTAGCTTTTCGTATAATGAATCATCAGCGCCACTGTCAGCTGACGATGCCTTTGCGACCTCAACGACAATTCGTTCGGCGAAGGGTACGGTGCGTGGTGTTAAGAATCGTGTGAGGAATGGAGTGGCCACTTTTTTGCAGCTCCAACAGCCGAATGTTAAGGTAAGTGTGAATGAAGTGACTGAAATAAATTAAAATATTTAAACATTTCAAAGTTGAATTTAGTTAAGATACCAAAACACGAATTGTCCGGCAATTACTTCGACTTAACTCATTTAGTACTTGTACTCTGCCGCTCACTACACTGAAAACTTCAGATGTGTGTTAAACCGATCTTCCGTTCAAAACATTTTCAATAAGACCAACAAAATTTGGTAATTAATGACAGGCAAAACCATTCATTCCCAATGAAGGTTGCTTGAGAGCTATGCTAATTTTTCAAGCATTCATAAGTATGTTTGAATATTTTAATGCAGGTCTTTTTGCAGGCCTCTCCACTAAACATAATCAAGCTGAAAAAATCGTAAGCCCAAAAGCTAACTTTCTATTTAAAGTAATATTATTCTCTAATATTTCGTCAAGTCATGAATGGCACTCACATCTGATTCTAATGATGCATGTGGGTGTCTTTTACAAACGCATTCATTGAGAAAGTTGGCTTTGTTTGAAGCTTGGCGAGAGAGAGGTCTGTGGCTGCACACAAAATACTGAAATTCACACTCAAAAAAACAAGAAATGATGGCTAGCTTCGGCTTGCCGAAGTTTATATACCATTCACTTTGTAAATATATAATATAGATCGGTTAAGGTTAAATCTGGTTGTGGGGCGTGGGGCTCCAGTGGATACAAGACGATTTTGTTTTGATTTTTATGGAAAGAGATAAGTTATGCTCCTAAGTTCATTTCGGAACAATCTGCTATATGGTAGCTATATGATATAGTTGTCCGATCTTGATCAGATCAGGTCACTGGCCTCTTAAAATGGTTACAAGCCGAGTTTGGTTTGATTTTGAAGAAAGACAGAAAAGTTATGCTCCTAAGTGTTCATTTTGGAACAATCTGCTATGTGGTAGCTATATGATACAGTTAATATTGATATTGATCCGATATTGATCAGATCAGGCCACTGGACGTGGGGCCTCTTAAAATGGTTGCAAACCGAGTTTGGTTTGATTTGGAAGAAACACAGAAAAGTTATGCTCCTAAGTGTTCATTTCGGAACAATCTGCTATATGTTAGCTATATGATGTAGTTGTCCGATCTGGGTGAAACTCGAACTTAACCAGCGAACAGACAAAGAAAGCATCTGGTAAAAGTTTCAGCTCTCTAGCTTTTAAGACTTCTGCGATCTTAGTGTTGAAACAAACGGACATGGTTATATCGATTCCCCTTGTGATGCTGATCAAGACAATATACGTTGCAAGCTTCCTAAAAGAATGTATATACAATTTTGTGAATGGTATAAACAAAAACAGTTGGCGTGGGCTGCTTTATTGGGTCGCTGACTTACAGCCGCACCACACTGCACAGCAACACCTCGCGTCACTTTGCATTCACATTGCGAATGTACTCGGTGAGTGATTATGCAATCGGCAATGTATGAGGGTTTGCTTACTTGAAGATTCAGTTGAGAGATCTCTGCGTGTCAAGCGGTGGCGGTGCAAACCGTCAACGGTCACTGTACGCCCTTAACTCAAATAGAGGCTTACACTCGCGCCTCTTTGGGGTTTTCTTTTTTATTTTTGTTATTTATTTATTTATTTATTTTGTTGCGCGAGAAAGTCTTGTGAAGAAGATGTTGAAGCCGAAGACAGGCTAAGGATCGTCTAAGAGCTGTGCTAAAGTTTTCCTAATAGATCAACAAAATCATTAAATTATAGCAAATAGTCTCCGAGATCTAAAGATGGACAGCTATACAGATGAACAGACGGACAAAGCTAAGTCGACTCCACTGTTGCTTAAATATAAATTTTTGTATTTGCGGTGGTCGTATATACTTTCTGCTACCATTTAAAACCAAAAATTAAACTGATGGCTCAGTGCTAATAAATCGTACATATAATTTTTGTAGTGAAATTTTTATTTGATTGCTGAGCAAAACCTAAAGACAATTAACACCTTTAAGATGACTATTTACAGAATACACACATATATTGTTATTGTTGTTGTCGCTGTCTTAATTTACCGTTAAGTGGCATAATATGTCTCGCATTCGCCCCATTTGGCGAGAAAGCCTTTTGGGCAACAGAGAATTTCCATAAAACAAAAACAGCAAAGACATTGAGAAAGTTGACGGAAGTACCATAGATAGATAGGTGGAGAAATACATTCTTCATACATAGTTGGATACGTAGATAGATGGATATGTAGATAGTTTGGCAAGATGGGCGATGGCGCGACTCCGATAAAAAGGGCCAAAACCTAAATGGTCCACTAGCTTAATGTTATGGAGGAAGCCACCAAGCAGCTTAAATAATGAGTTGTTTTGACTAATTGTTGTTGCTGTTGTTGTTGTTGTTGTTGGTTTTATGTACTTTTGTTTTCTATTATTTGTTGTCAGCTTTCTTTTGAAAGTTCTCGAAGCTGCACTCTCCGAGCGTGTGAGCAAACGTTTTTGACCCATTTCATAGAAATTGAAACCAAAATCGGGGCCACAAAATAACAATAACAAAAGCAGCAGCTCGAATCGCAAGTGTTACTTGAGTTGAGTTTATTAAATTCATTAATTGTACTCTATATAGAGTAGACGAGTATATTGTATTTGTGCAAATGTATGTAACAGCCAAAAGGAAGTGTTTCCGACCCCATAAAGTATATATATTCTTGATCCGCATCAACAGCGAAGTCGATTTAGCCTTGTCCGTCTTTATGCACAGCTAGATCTCGGAGACTATAAGTGCTATATCATAAAAAAGTTCTTATATCTCTCAAAATTTTTGGCAACTTTAGTTAAAACTCGTTTGATATATGTATGAGCCTATTCCCTTCCGATCTAGCGAATTTCGTTAACATCGGATAAGAACTGTAGACAAAATCGCTAAGAACCTTTCCATAAAATGTATTTACAAATATATGCAATCAAACAAACATCTAAGCAGAGATATAACATATATATCATATCAATTAAAGACTCAAAAAATGAGTTTTGTCTACAAAAAGTGGTCTGAATACGAGTATCTTATAGTTGAAATTCGGCTATACCGTTCTTATTTGTTTTTCCTTAACATTTTCTGTCAAGTCATTCCATAACACAATATCAGTTACAATTATGGCTTGTATCTGAGTATGTCGTAGTTGTAGGTCAGTCCATGATATGCTTTGTTATGCTTGTTTTTACTTTTTAATACAATTTTTTCGATTACGCGAGGCCTCTGCTTTGCGATATCAGTTACAAAATGTAGTACAGTGGGGCAAAAAAATGTAATTACAAATATTTTAAGTTGTCAAGAAGAGACTTTGAAAGGACTGATGAAACTTATATATATTCTATCTCACACGTTCAAAAAGAACTAATAAATTATTTGGAGTGATGGCAATATTAGCATACGTTTATTTTCTGATGAATGATTCGTATTACTTTGGGATTGTAATTATGCAGGTCTCTACTAGATATACTAGATATATCTATATATGTATAATTTTGACTGTCGAAATCAAGTAAGATGTAATTTCAACTCTTTCTCAATTGCTTGAACACTGCTATACCACGGCTTCTAAGTATTATATTGCGTTCTATTGTGACGAGGCGTTGACGTGCCAAAACATGGGGTTTCCTTACGCGCGAAACCGTGGCTAGAACGGGCCGAGGAGCGCAGCCGCATAGCGAGCGACACAAATCGCGAAAACGGACTCGCTAGCTCACCTTCATATTCAAGTAGGCTTCTGCTAATAAAACTTCAATCTTTATACATAAGCTGATTAAAGGTGAAATTGGCAATCAGTATGCCACCACCCTGGCATGAAGAGCAATCAAATCTATAGGCGATATAATTATTAGAAGCAATTTTTTACCCTAAAATATCCGATTTTGACGAAGTTTCTTTAAATATTAATATATGAAAATCAAAAGACAGGCAGGCTTTCAGGGTAAAGTTGAGGGAGCTTAGACTTAAGGCCTCTTACATTTGGTAGGCAAGAAAAAGAAAAACATTCGGGAACATTTTGGGAACAGTATTAGAGAGTATGGATCGTGCGGCGGCAGGGAGGTTACCTCTTGCTCTGACTGTAAACTTCTTCACGACTAAGTAGCCAAAACCTTTTTTATAGATTGTCTCAAAATAGGCATCTGAAACACCTACCTTGAAGGAAGCTGTATTGCGCGTGACATTAAACCTAAAATTTTCTACCTTAATCCATGAACTATCTAAACTATCTAATAGTCGAACTACTTAATTTAGTTTCGGCCTGGCGGAAACGTCTTCTGATGTTCCGTTCATAAAAATGGATAAGCTGATTGTTTCTCTTTCAGCTGTATAGTTTATTGCTTCGATCTGAGTTAGAGGCTTATGCATTTGGTTTTGATAGCTGACAAAAATTGAGAATTTTTCCTGATTATTCTTCAATTAACTTTTATGTTATTTAGAGTTTTATAATTCTTATAGATTTCTTCACTAACTAGAAATATCAAACTATAAATGCTATAAAACTGAAAGACTATTAAAATGAAAGGGCTATAACAACTCGATTCAATGTGCAGGGAATACAGATACCATTTCTTATGCGAATATACAAATATTGAGACAAAGTGTAGTTCCCTTTTGAAAGAGTATAAAAGTAGTAAACTGTTTTAAATAAAATAAAAATAAGAAAGGAAGGCTAGCTTCGGCTTGCCGAATCTTATATACCATTCACATTGTAAATACATAACCGATCTAAATCAAATCTGGTCGGTAGGCGTGGGGCTTCTGTGGATACAACAATAATTTGTTTTGATTTGGATGAGAAACAGAAAAATTATGCTACTAAATATTCATTCTGGAAAAATCGGTTTTATGGGAGCTATAAGATGTAGTTGTTTGATCTGGATAAAACTCGAACTCGCACATCGTTCAGAAAAAGAAGCATCTGGTAGCTCAGCTCCGTTGCTTTTAAGACTTCTGAGAGCTTTGTGTTGAAACAGACGGAACGGATACGCGGACAGTCGGACGCACGGACAGACGGACATGGTTATATCGATTCCCCTTGTCATGCTGATCAAGAATATATATACTTTATATAGTCGGAAATGCTTCCTTCTATGCGTTGCAAACTTCCTGACAACATTAATATACCATTTAGTGAATGGTATAACTAGTTTATCCATGGAGGTTAGCAAACGTAAAGCGGAATGGTTCCTTATTCTAAGAACGAAACTCTGTAAAAGAGTATCACCAGTGCCACCAGTCTGATGAAAAATGAGCGTTTCTATTTCAAATCGATAACGAATTAATAAATCTACAAATTTTGTATATTGGAATAAGCAAGGCCCTTGCAAATTTTTGTGGTATTTTCAGTTTCGAAAATTTTATACAGATGGAAGGGACGTTGAGGCGAAAAGTGGTTGTTTTCATAAAAGGGAGCCTAAATTAGGCTATTGAAGCTATCTAAACAAATATGAGTCCTTATAAGGTTATGGTGTTCTGGGCAATGAGTTCTTCTTTACACTAGTCTTAACTGAGTCCCACATGCTTGCAATCCAAAATCTTACATCAGAAAAGAAATGACTAATCGCACCAATCGCAGCTAAAAGTAGTCACACAAGAATCTCACCACACTAATGAAAGCAAAGTAAATATTATAGGAGGACTGGGAGTAAATGTAGTCATGCAGGGCTCTAGTCTCAGTCTCTCCATATTTTATAGAGAAATAAGATATCAAATTGATCAACCGTGTAGAACTATTGGTCTAATAATTGATTCGTTTAGCAAGACAACACTCTTACTTTTTTATTTTGTATTTTGCTACTAAATAGTTTTTAATCAATTTTTTAATATAACATGCAAATGCTATATTTATCAGAAAACTTTCAATTTTCACATACATATTTCTAAACATGTTTAAGGCCACATTTCGTCGAAAATTTGGACAACAACAAATTTGGTGCATGTCAAAACAAAAAAGAGGGCGCAAAACTTTCGGCAAACGGCGCAAACTTTTAGCAAATTAGCTTAATTATATTTTAATGGCCAATCGACTCGTTTGGTCCATAAAATATGATTCAAATTTTTTTCCTTCTTCTTGTTATTCATAATTAGCCTGTTTTAGTCGTCTCTTTATTATTATAATTTCTATTTTTTTTTTTTTTGTATATCTTTAAAATTATGCAAGCGTGTTTTCTTCGATTGTCTTTTATATTTTTCTGTTTTTTAATTTTGTATCTTTTTGTCTATCTTAAGCTGCACATTATACAATAATTATATATACATTGATTTTTTGTGGCCTTTCAAGGTTAAACGAGCTTCGATTTTCTACCGAAGCGTAGCTTCTTTACAAAATCTTTGCTAAAAATACATATTATAATTTTATTTGATGACTTTTACTTAAAAAGCCAATTTATTTTGCATAAGAGATTAAGTATACGACGTGTGTTTGAAATATTGATATGGGCAGAGGCATCATAATGGATTAGTCGATTATTTGATAGCCTTGCAGAGTATATTATTATATTATAATGAAATTTGTAAGTATTTTCTTATATATATTTAATATCAGTGTGATATATATATATAGATTATATATATTTAGATTCTAACGCCTCACAGAGCTAGCTAGAAAGCAACAATGACATTGCCTGCGTTATCAGGCATATGTGAAATTGTTCCAATTCCACATTCCCATTGAGAACTTATGCACATATGCTTAACCTAACTCTTTGACCATAAAATGCTGGCAAAACTAGCATCAGATTATCAGAATCAGAACATAACATCTTGTTGGGCATGATAATGCACAGCTGCTAGACATGGTGAGCACCCTAATATATGCCATCTATGTTGTGTTCGTTTGCATTCATGTGGGTGTAGCTGTTGTGCTTGATCTTATGTGTTTGTGAACTTATGAAAGAATGAGACAGTGGGAGAGCGAAAGAAACAGATGCTTGACTATATAAATCAATCTGCATTCGAAATTTTTAACTCAGACAATATTAACTAGATGATCTTATTTCAATGTTTCTGATTATCTCTATCTGATATACTACTTTAGTGAAGCCTCTACCTACCCTATCCAAACACTTGCACATTGTGAAGGCATTTGTTTGTCCATTTGGGAAATCCAATGAACCTCATCAATGAAGATGATTTTGTACAAAATATAAAACTCAACAATAAAAACGCATTGTTCCTCCTCCTTCCCTCTACGTATGTAGTCTTAGCTTTTGCTTATTGAAGTTTCTCTTTTAATTTGTATTTAATTTCTTAATTTTTTTCAATACCCAAAATGCCACAAATGCTGAAAGAGAGAAACAATGCTCAAGCACATATTTCCCATACATTTGCACACAAAACTCAAATATCTCTGTCAAATGCTCATCTAAATGCTTGGCAATTATGCGATACAATCTTATGCAAAAACAAATGTAATTTAAGCATTTTACCAAAAATGTTGCTCATAAAATAAATAATTTTGTTGTTTTTGTTGTGTTTTGGTTTTGTTGTCTTTATGACGAGACGACTCACGCGTCATACATATTGTCTATTCGATGTAAAAATTCGAATGAAAGTGAAAATGAAAACTGAAATTTTACGTGACTTGTGAAGCCCCACTGATTTATAGCCGCTGAGAGTCATTGTTGCTTTTGTTGTTTCTGTACCAGACAATAATCTCGCATTGTTTCATGAGCAACAGAAAGGAGCAACGTTTGTTGCATTTTTAAATTTTTTTTTATATATTTGCATTCAGGGCTCCATCCGAAAGAAAGCAGCAGCAACAGCAGCAGCGGCTTATTAAAATTAACCAATTATTGCCAAATTGAAGGCCCAGCGAAACGAAAGTGAAATGTTTTGCCACTCTGCGACGACGGCTTTGACTTTTGAGTACGTGTGTGAATTTCAGGTTGCAGTTGAAGTTGCACTTGAAGCTTATACATAGGTAAAGGTGTGTCATCGCCCAGGTGCAAACAATGGGTAGCAAGCAGAATGTTTCATAGAATGGAGGAGCTCAACAATACCCTGATAAATGCTTATGATAGGAAGAACAAGTATAAACAGTTTTGATTGAGTTTTTCTAACTGAATCACTTGCCAAAGTCTACAGAATCGACTCTTGAGATCCTTAAGTAATACAAAAATAAGTGTTGTAAGATTGATCTGAATATGTTTCTTGATTATATGATAACTTTTACCCGACGTAGCCGACACACTTGAAGTGAGATGAAGACATTATTTTTTGGAGGTAGTCTTTTCCCCATCTCAATTTCTATTATATTTTTATACTCGTACTCTAGTAGAGTAAACAGGTATATTGTATATATGCAAATGTCCGTCTGTCTACATGAACACCTAGATCTCGGAGACTGTATAAGCTAGAGAGACACAATTTGGTATGTAGACTCCCATTGTGGGAAGTCAGATCAAGAACAGAGTTCTGATAAAGATAATTCCGACCGCTTCTCAGAATTTATCGATGAATCACTTAACGAAAAAATCACATAACTCAAGAAATAAACTTTTAAGATCAGCATATGGATTATTAGAATGAAATACCCAAAAATCCTAAAATCCTTCCAAACAGTCTCTTCCCTTGTAAATACTGTAAATAATATACATTTGCCCGAATATGTTACATAAATTCTATAAAGTATCACCTGCGATCAATTGTTCTTCCCTTAATTTCAAAACTAGATTGAGTTGCCACTTAAAGTAGCAGACCACCTGTTTACATTAAATATACAAATAGCATGCCATATGGGCTTCCACTGATCGATGGAAGAATAGTGTAAATTGCATAGATACGTAGATACATAGATAGATAGCCCATGAGGCTAATCAATGATCTCTCAGGCATCGAAAACAACGCACTTATGTAAACGCCTCTAAAAATTTATACATCAAGAAAACCAAAAAAAAAAGAAACAGACATTTACGCCGCTTACATAATGCAACGCGGCAACATGTGACGTATTAATTGAACTTTATGGAAACCCAAAATATCGAATGGAACTTCAATGCCGTGTGAACTGAACGTCAACTCCTTGGGCGAATGGTTCCCAAAAATGAAGAGATGCTGAGCTGCTGAGATCTGTTGAGGAGATTGCCAATTCGCGATCGTAAGTGACCTGCTTTCTCTTTTACATTTTGGCTATATTTTATTTTCTTTGTTGTTGCGGTCTTTGGGCGCACTTGTCTCTGGCCGATTCTCCAGCACGTGTTAACATTTTTTTTCGGATGCTGGCCGTGATCGCGAGGCCGCCTCTTTGCGGTTCACAGTTCAAAGTCGCAGCCGCAAAAGTGTGCTCAAATAAGTCTAAACGAGTGCGAGTTTGACTTTATTGTCTCTGAACTTTGGTCTCAGCTTGGCGCTTAAATTGGCAATTATTAATGTACGGGTTTTACACGTTGCGTGTGTGTGCTTTTTTAACATTTTGCGTTATGTTTATGTTTTATTATGACATATTAAATAGCCTAAATGATGTCTTGGCAGCCCACCCTCCCCCTCCCGAACGCTCATAGACACGACCACGGTTTAGGTTTACGCACGTCAAACAGCTTGTTAAGAAAGAGATTGAAAAGTGAAACAAATTTGAGATGAAGTTTAGGATAAATTATTAAAAATATTTAAAAAACAAAAACTATAAAAGTAAAATTGTAATATTTAACAATATAAAAATAATAAAAGCAATAAGGGAAGCTTGCCGAAGCTTATATACCATTCACATTGTAAATGTCTAACTAATCTAAATCAAATCTGGTCGGCAGACGTTTGGCCTCCTCAAATGGATACAAACCGAAGTGGGTTTGATTTGGATGAAAAACAGAAGAGTTATGCTCCTAAGTGTTCATTCCGAAACAATTTGTAATATGGTAGCTATATATTATTGATCAGATGAAACCATCAAACGTGATGCCTCCTTAAATAAACACAAAACAGCGTGCAGACAGTAAAAGCATCTGGTAAAATGTTCAGATTTGTGGCTTTAAGGACTTCTAAAATCTTTGTGTTGAAACAGATGGACAGACAGACGGACATGGTTATATCGATTCATGTTAATCAAGAATATATATACTTTATATAGTCGGAAGGAAACGCTTCCTTCTGTAAATTGTGAAATTCCTGGCAAAATTAATATACCATTTTGTGAATATCACAAAAACTCTAGCTCTTTCGACGTGCATCGCTACGCCTCCTCCTCTTGGTCTATATTTGATGTTGTGCTAAAAATCTTCAAATTATTCTTGTTTCTGTCTTGCTTTACAAACTCCCAGACGTTTGTGTGTTGTTCTACAAGATTTTTCAGGATATAACATATATAGATATATAGCTCGATCACCACTTCTACGTTGAAGAATTATATCGCGTGAATTAAAATCTTCAGAAACTAAAACAATGGCCACTTCACTATTTGTTGTTGGATTAGATTGACATTTATGTTGTCCAACAGAGGTCTCTTATCTGCCTTAATAACAATCTGATAATTACAGCTGACATTTGTTCAAGAGCAGTTTCGAACAAACATACCAACAGGTTATGTTGACCAAAAAGTCTTTCCAATGCAGCGACAATCTCACGATCAACATGTGTTTTGAATCCCCAACGTTGATTAGCTTACTCATCATTGTTTCACATCAATTAGGCTTGGAGAAATTTCTGTTCAGAATTCGGCAATGATGGAAGTGATCCAGCTCGATGATATTTTTGGCCCTTGAATGTGGGCTTCAAATTGTTTCGCACAACGTTTGCTGTATCGAAGAAATGGATTTGGAAACATGAATAGTATTTCCGAATTATGGACGAAAAGTATCTTGATCGTCTTGTTTTGCCGAATACCAACGAAGACAACAGTTTTGCTAGCAAATTTAATGGTGGTAGTCTAACTTTTCCATCCGCGCAGCCCTCGAACAGTGCCAGTTAAGCTGATCTGGTTTTATTTGGTTTTGGCTTAGAAAAATTCAAAGCTTTCCGATTTTCTTTGTCATTGTCGCTTATGTGAGGAGGCGCTGACGTTGCCAAGCCAACTTCTCCAAAAGGATATCTGGCCCTGGGTCAGTACAAGCCAGAAATAATCACTTAAGACCAGATGTTTCCGCCTATGTCCACGCCAAAAAAACAATAAGGCTTCCTTCAAGATAAATGTTTCAGATGACTCTTTTGACACAATCTGCCAAAAAAGTTTCTGGCCTGAACAAGTTTAAGGCCACACCTAGAAATGGAATACGGATTAGACTCCCTGCCGCCGCACAATCCGTACCTTTAATAATGTGCCAATAACTAATTATATCTTTTTGCCTGCCTACCGTACATAAGTTGATTGTTTAATTGCAGAGATAATTGGGGCAGCCCCAAAAACATACATGAATGAGTTGATTGTATTTTTTTTAGCGTTTGTTCGCCACAAAATTGCCGCAGATTGGCTCTTAGCTGGTTCTAAGAGAGCCGTGCCACGCCAAGCTCAGCTGTAATTATGTCAAATCAAATCGAAATCAAATCAAAATTGTAAATTGCGAATAGCATGGCAAAAAAAAATTATCTAACGACATTGCAAATTGAAAAACGAGCAGAGTGAAAACTGTAAGACAATGAATACCACATTTTTTTATCTCCGCAACTAGTTTGTCCCCTTTAAGAGGGGAGGGAGAGGCTCCTCCGCAAAAGATTAGACAGACAGGCTTCCGTTAGGCAGTGGCTAGAGCTTGATTTACAAGTACGATCGACTTGCAATATCATTGAACTGTTGAGAGTGTGTGAGGTGGAAGGAGCTGAGACGAGAAATTTGATTCACGAGTGGCGTCTTGCCATTGACCACATGGCGACAGCAGAGATGTCAAACATTTTTGAGTCATGTGCTTGATAAATTTATACAACATAAAAAACATAATTGATGCAAAATGTTATTTTTGTCTACAAATATTATACGATCTTAATGCAATTTGGCAAATCGTTAGATTATGTGCTAATATATATATAATATTTAATACATATATAAAACACTTTAACTAAATCTGTCAAAAACTGTGGAAGATATATCAAAACTTCATCGATTTGCGGGGCAAAATTCTAAAACAAACTTAATCTGACGCCCCAAGAGGGGGGAATCTACAGGCCAATTTGGCTGTACTAAGAGTTCATTCCTAAACGGTAGGTTATATGGGAGCTATATGATATAGTCATTCCGATCTAGATAAAAGTTGGAAAGCAGACATAGAATCGTTGAAAAAACACATTTACCAAATTTGGTTCAATTTGGATAAGAAGCAACCAATTTGCCTGTACTAAGAGTTCATTCCATATCGGTCGATTATATGGGAGCTATATGATATAGTGATTCCGATCTAGATAAACGTTGGAAAGCAGACATAGAATCGTTGAAGAAACACATTTACCAAGTTTGGTTCAATTTGAAAAAGAAACAATCAATTTGGCTGTGCTAAGAGTTCATTCCGTATTGGTCGGTTATATGGGAGCTATATGATATAGTGATTCGATCTAGATAAACTTTGGTAAGCAGACGTATAATCTTTGAAGAAACACATTTACCAAATTTGGTTTAATTTGGATAAGAAACAACCAATTTTGCTGTACTAAGAGTTTATTCCTAATCGGTCGATTATATGGGAGCTATATGATATAGTGATTTGATCTAGATAAGCTTTGGTCAGCAGACGTAGAATCTTTGAAGAAATACATTTACCAAATTTGGTTCAATTTGGATAAGAAACAACCAATTTTGCTGTACTAAGAGTTCATTCCGGATCGGTCGGTTGTATGGCAGCTATATGATATAGTGATTCGATCTAGATAAACTTTGGTAAGCAGATGTATAATCTTTGAAGAAACACATTTACCAAATTTGGTTTAATTTGGAAAAGAAACAACCAATTTTGCTGTACTAAGAGTTCATTCCATATCGGTAGGTTATATGGGAGCTATATGATATAGTGATCTGATCGATGAAATTTAGTCATCACACGTGAAGGCATCTAAAACTGACATTTACGAAATTTGGTTCAATTCAGATGAAAAACATAAGAGTTGTGTACACTAAGACTTCATTCCAAATCGGTCGGGGGCGACTGACAATTTTTCATATGAGCAGCATTACGACACTAAGAAGCCTATTTCGAAAATTACAAGTCAATAGCTCTAAAAGTGAGAGAGACTAGTTCACATAGACACAGCAGGAAAGACGGACAGACAAACGGACACGGTTATATCGAGTCGGCTTGTCATGCTGATCAAGAATATATATACTTTATGGGTTAAAAACGATAATACCCTCTGCAAGGGCATAATATTAGTAGGCCTTGCACCGTCATAAACCCCATCACTTTCAGACTTTCCAAATTTATTGAAACAAAAAATTCTCTGTTATTATCCTAGAATTACATGGAGAAGGACTTGGGAAAAGTTGTGCTATACACCACGAGCATGGGTGTTATACGCAATACCTATGCGAAGTGCGCCAATGTGAAGCAGATATTACGCACACTCCTGGTCAAATTCGAAGAACGTGACATCTTTATGAGTGTCGAGTACCAACAGGAACTCAAAGAGCGCATGCAGGAGGATACCATAAGAGTGCCTCAACTCTTTGTCGAAGGACAGCACATTGGGGTGAGCATAATGATGGAAAATATATGTGAATTCAATTATTAAAAATATCCTTTTACAGGATGCTGAAGTAGTGGAGCGATTAAATGAAAGCGGCGAACTGCGCCAGCTTTTGAAGCCATACAAAGTGAGTGTGACTAAAAATCTTGCATATGCATTTACTTATCCTAATTTTTTTGCCAAACACAGTCCATTGCTACTGCATATACTTGTCAGACTTGTGGCGGATACCGTTTGCTGCCCTGCCCTTCGTGTAACGGCTCAAAGAAATCGGTACATCGGAACCACTTCACCACGGAATTCGTGGCCTTGAAGTGCATGAATTGCGATGAAGTTGGCTTAGTGAAGTGTCCGAATTGTTAAGACCCTAGATGCAACTGCAACTGCAACATCCCATCACCCACAAGACACCAACAATTCCAACGAATGCAAGCGTAACCTGACGAAACTTAATTTATACTCTGGCCAAATCCGTACTCTCTATTCCATACTTAATTACTTTTTTTGTGTCTATCATAGTTATTATAAAATGAAGAAAACACACCATGTAGTCGCTTACGATATTAACAACTGTTGTGATATTTGAACAAACAAAAACTCCACACACACACTCAAATGCAAAAACAAAAGAAATGCAACAATAGCATTAAATATGTACATAAATAAAATAAATATTTCGTGGCATACTTTTGGGCTGCGTGAGAAATAATTGTAGACAAATTGTAGCCTAAGATCAAGGGCCGCTCGCGTCCTACTCGTCGCTACAAACCGCCTCCGAAGCAGTACAGGAATCACTGCATGCGTGGAGCGGTGGTCTGCCGGATGGAACATTGCCATCAATAGTGCCCTTCTCTTATCGGCAAGGCGGAACCCTACCTAGTCTCACCTATGATGGTGGTACCATTAACACCGTTAGCTCTCATTGCTACTTCGGTGTCCAACTGGACAGCAAACTAATATGGGGAGCCCAAATTACGGCAGTCAAAGCCAAGTGCCTAGAGAAACTATAAAAACCTGGCTGCCTCCGGCATTCAAGTAAGCTTCAGTTGTCAACCAAGACTCTGTCAATTAAAGCCATAATTACGCCTACCTGGACTTATGCCATCCAGGTATGGGGCACTGCCTCTAGGAGCCAGCTCGACAGTCTGAATGTCGTCCAAATGCCATCCAAAGCGACCTGAGATTTTTACTGGTCGGGGACCAAATTAACCACCACCACAGCCGATACGCCGACAAGCTCGCGATGCACCCAAACTCGTTGGCGAACAATCTTGCCGACGCTATACATCCCACTGATCTCCCTAATCGAAGGATTACTTAACCTATATAAGTTAAGTTCAGAAGGCACTGACGGATTCCAGCAATATTAAATAAAAAAAAGAGAAAAGATACCAATACAGTTACAGATAAAATTACAGATACATAGATGCAGATTGTAGATTCAAATACAGAGTAGAAGTACAGATACAAATATAGATACTAATAGAGATTGCAGATATAGATATATATCAATATATATACAAAGACACAAATTTAGATATTGATAATAATACAGGTATACATAGATACATATGTAAATCAAGATACATGTATGGATACTGATACATGGATACAAAGATATAGATACAGATACACCTATAAAGATGCATAGATACATATTACAGACACAGTTGTCATATACGCTAAAATTGTCATATGTGCTTCATAACGGTTACTCATGAGGAGAATTGGCTTCTCCGACACGCAGCGTCTAACCTTGTCTATTACTTTTACATAGTGAGGAGCGGCTCAAGTTTGGTTGTCTGTTGTACTTCTACATAAAAATTAAGCGTTAACCTATTTAACTATATCGGCGTTTCCTCACTCACTTGACCTCGAGCTTGCTAAAATAAAAAACATTTAGACACAGATATATAGATATCCAGGAGTACGACGAACTAGTGCCGAACTACCGAATTCACTACTTACCAATAAGTGACAAAACTAATATACCATTTTGTGAATTATATAACAACAAGTAACGGGGCTATTGGTATAACAACAAGTAACGGGACTAATATGGGTTTTGTTTGTGTAATTGCCAGCGCAGTTTTTGTCAGCTTCTCTATTTCTTCTAAAAGAAAACATGCTGCCAAGGCACAATGTAATTGCTTTCTCTATCCGTCTTATGGAAAAACCAAGGCAAATAGCAAGAAATAATATCCTTTGCAGTGGTTCCGCGCTACATCACCAGTAGCCCACCAGCGAACCACCGAGTAACTAGTGAAGGGTAAGTATCGAAAGGGAAAGTATCGCCACTTTGCGTACTGCAGGATATATATTACTAGCTAGTTTACCGTTCACAAAAAAATGTGAATGTAATTTTATTATACTCGTACACTAGAAAAGTAAACGAGTATATTTTATTTGTGTCACTTTATGTAACGGCCTTCTGCTGACTGGAGTAACACCAACCGCCTGCTGGGTCTTTAATTGGAGTTTTCCGAATGACAACTCTTTTAAAACGGCTTGTTAGCTTCCAGAAAGTATAGTTGAAGGATGCATCCGGTCCAGCACTCTCTAGAATGTCATCAATTTTTCTTAGCTTGACGTTTGCAAGAACCTTTTGCAAACGCTTGATAATCTTAAGTAGATTAGATGAATGCGAATATCACCCGTTATTGCATATTCTTTTCTCACTCTTTTTTTCAGTCGTTCGAGGGCATCGGCACTTGGGGGAAGAACAGCTTGTCGACGCTGACTTGGTGAGCATTGATTTACCGGAGTAAAAAAAATGCTGCCAGTAATATGTTTCTCATAAAGATTGAAATGGCATCTTCTATGTCATCTGGGCATTTTATTTCGGTGTTAAGGTTGGTTCTTCTATCCAGTTCAGCTTTAAAAATTTCAACACTAGAGCCACGTGGGAGAATGCATTGCTTCTTGGCTTTAAATTGTGGAGCATGATGTAATGTTGCTACAATTGGCAGGTGATCTGAAGAGAGCTGTCAACTGAAAGCTGATCCCAATGACAATAAAAAAGTCCAGAGCAGAGGGTGTAAGCCGAGTGTTGCTTGAGAAAAACGTTGGTTCGCCAGTTGCAAGGATTTCACATGAGCTGCTAACGATGGCCTCTTGCAATCGCTTTCCATTTACCCTATATTTGCTTCTGACCTTTGAGTCAGTCCGCTTTTGCTTTCTGAAGTCCCGTCTCATCTATCATTACACGTTGGTATGGATATTTATATTCTTACGGTACCTGCATCTTCTAACTTGTCAGCTTGATCATATTCATTTTGCGTACTTCGTTAGCCTTAACGATGTCATCCTTCAGTCAGATTGCACATATTTGTACACTTGTACAGAAATGGACAGTGCGGTAGACTTCTTCTTCAAAATTCTGTGTTCCATTCTGTATTCCATTTTTAAGGATTTTGATCGGCTCAGTAGACCTGTTAGGCTTAATAAGCAAGCTTCGTTTACTCCACAGTTGTCTAATTTAAAAAGTATTAAATCTAGGCTCTTTAGGAAGTTTAAGAACTCTGGAAGGTCCTCGGACTATTGGCGTTATATTGTTGCTCGTTCAAGGTTCACTGTGATTAATTCTGAGTGCTATAGAGCATATTTGCATCATTGTAGGGTACGATTTTCTCAGAGCCCAAAACAATTTCATTTCTTAATTCAAAACGAAAAACATCTGTCATACCTTCTTCATTATTTTATATAAACTGTAAAGCCAAATACAGATTACTTATTATACTTATTATCTCCTTAGCTTCCGACTATCATAATCTCAGAATTTAGGAAGTTCTTTTTAAAAGCTCTAATCCCCTTAGGGTTACATCAGGGGTACCGCAGAGTAGCCCTCTCGGTGCCCTTCTCTTCGCCTTACTTATCAACGATCTGCCCCAGGTATTATCCCATGTACTAATGTACTAATGTGTACTCGTGTACTAATGTACGCCGACGACGTTGAACTTTGTTTGTCCTTCAACGATTCTTCTTCCCACTTAAGGCTGCAAAGTGACCTCGATTCTTTCCAATCGTGGTATCTGGTCAATCTACTAAATCTCAATTGTTCAAGCTATGTCGTTTTATCGTAGCATTCCGCTTCAGTCATCGTACCTTCTTAACGATATGCCCCTTGATCAGATCGACTCAGTTGATGACTTGGATGTTCTTTTAGACCATAAATTAAAATTCGATTTACACATTTCAAGACCGTCAATAAGGCTGCGGGTGTTCTGGGTTTTATTAAACGATGGTCGAAGGAATTCGATAATCCTTATACAACTATATTACTGTATTACCACCCTATTTTGGAGTACGCATCGTGTGCTTGGTGTCCGCAATACATTAATCACCAGGACCGCATTGAGTCCGTTTAAAAGAAATTTGTACTGTTTGCTCTCCTCGGTTTGAATTGGGACCCCAGTATACACAAGCTAATTAATTGTGAAACTAACTCTCCGATTTTAATGAGCCAAATAAGTTTTTCTGTCCCTATTAGAACTACTAGAAATTATCTTCAGCAATGTTATTTAAACTATCTCCTCCATAAACCTTTTCGTCTCCTGAGTTCTAACTACAATAATTTCTTTAACTTTCTCTCTATTAATAACTCCCTTAACTCTTAAAAATATTATACTACAGCATATAGCTAGTAGATAATGCAAATCGTTTATGGCTTGTAGTTTTTCCTTTCATTGAAAGTGAGCGACGGAGGCCGAAACTTGCGGGGAAGGGGTAAGTAAGTCTTTCACGACGACAATGCGCCGACGCATTCCTCCTTCAAAGTTTTGGTGAAAAAAGGCATTCAAACTAGCGGCCCCGTCAATATCCTCCATATTGTCCCCTGCCACTGTTTCCTGTTTCCCAAAATTACAGCTAAAGCGAAGTCATCACGATGGCAATGGCGTTGAAGAGGTCAAGAAATTATAACCGCTGTGCTGAGCGGGCGAACACATTGTAATCACATTTGTAAATTGTAACTTAATTTGCTTGTGTTTTATTGACGAATTCGCGAATCTGGTCAATGTTAAAGTGATCAGGTCCAGATAAAATTTAGTCAATGGACATAGAGGTTTCTGAAGAGCTTGCGAACCCCTGTCTCACTTCTCTAAAAAGCCCAAAAACGTTGCCTACTTTCGGGCTGAAATTGTAAATTCATCCTAAAATTCTGTTTGCAATTCCAAGTTTCCTCTGATTTTCATTTCAAATTTTAGACCTGGTGTTTTAACTCAAAATATAGATATATAAAGTTTTCGACATTAAGCCGAGCGAGCATTAATCGTGTAATTTTTTCTAAATTTCATACACATACGCATAACCGACTTAAGCCGATTATCCGATTGAGGTGAGGGAGACTGCAAGCCAGTATGTCGGCGAATGGTTCCGAGTGGGACTCTACGCAACAAGGAGAGCGCGACGATAGCGAGCCGGAACGCACTTGCTGGATATGCTTTGCCACGGAGGAGGACAACCGCTTAGCCGCCTGGGTGCAGCCGTGCCAGTGTCGCGGCACCACAAAGTGGGTGCATCAAAGCTGCCTCTACCGCTGGATCGATGAGAAGCAGAAGGGCAACTCGCGCCGCACCGTCATATGCCAGCAATGCCAGACGGAGTACATTATAGTGTTTCCCAAGATGAATTGCCTGGCAGGTGCCCTGGAACGTATTGGTTATCTGGTGCGCTGCGGCAGTCCATATCTGGCCAGCGGGATTATAGCGGGAGCGATTTACTGGACAGCCATCACGTATGGTGCTATAACGGTGATGCAGATGTTGGGCCCAGAGCGTGGCATGCGGCTCTTGGAGCGAGGTGATCCCTTCTTTCTGCTCATAGGTCTGCCCTTCATACCGGTGGCTTTGGTCTTGGGCCGCCTCATACCCTGGGAGGATGCTGTGTTACGTCTGATACGCAGTCCCCACAACATTGTGAGCAAGTTGCCGCTGCTCCATTCGATATTCCGCTCTCGGACAGACGAAGCTGCCTTGAACTCGACCGCTCCGCCGGAAGAGCCAGGCACCGCTCCTCCACTGTCGCCTGCGTCCATGGTCACGGAACCGATCTATATCTCGCGGCTATTCTGCGGCGCCATGCTCCTGCCGACTATTGCCACACTCCTGGGGAATTCGCTTTTCAAAAATATGGCAAGCCCACTGCACCGGGCGCTGCTTGGAGGCGTCACCTACATAGGCATTAAGGGCATATTCAAGATTTATTTGCGCCAGAAGCAATACCTGCGCAGGCGACGCCGTCGTATTGTGGACTACACGGAGGATAATATGCGCACTTATCTGAATACCGATTTCAATCCTCGCCCCAACATTTTACGCCAAATGGCCGGCTTTGATTTCTTCGAGGATCCAGCATTTTCATCGGACGACGAACTGGACGACGAAGATTCGACTGATATCGAAATAGAAACAGATGAGGATGAGGAAGATATCGAGGTGCAGCCATATGAGGTTAACCAGCTGGAAGCTCAGCAGCAATCATCCGACAGTAGCCAGGTTCCATCAATTGCCATTCCCAATCGTTATCGTCAATCGGGCAACTAAGGTATTAGGAGCATATGCATCAACTGATCCTTCAAGCGCAGTCCACAACCGTGTTGCTTAGCCAGCCTCATCTCGAATTCACAAACCAGCAAACACACACCGTATCTAATATCAATTCAATTAAATTTTTTGTGCATTAAATGAAAACTTATTAACATTAAATACTTCATGAGTCATAAAACGTCACCAAATCTCAGATAAACCGGACTCTACAGATATTCTTTCAAATAATTTTAATTGATTCCACGCAAACCTTGGCAACAACTTTGTTCAGCTTGCAGTGCGAATTTTCAAAAGACAACTTACTATTCATCAGTTTTGCTATTGCGGTTTAGGCTGTGCGTTGATTTTCAGTAGTTCAAATTCCTTTCAAAAAGCTTTTATGGAACCAATTGAACTGAAATATTTATACCAATCACAATAAAGTATATTAAATATATGAAGAAGCTTGCAACGCACAGAAGGAAGAGTTTCCACTCCATAAAATATGCATATTCTTGATCAGCATGACAAGAGGAATCGATATAACCATGTCCGTTTGTTTCAACACAAAGATCTTAGAAGTCTTAAAAGGCTACAGAGTTGAAATTTTTACCAGATGCTTCTTTTGTCTGCACGCTAGTTAAGTTCGAGTTTCATCAAGATTGGACAACTATCTCACTTAGCTTCCATATAACCGATTGTTTTGGAATGAACACTTAGGAGCATACATTTTCTGTTTTTCTTTCAAATCAAACCAAACTCGGTTTTTCTACATTTTCTGTTTTTCTTTCAAATCAAACCAAACTCGGTTTTTCTCCATTTGAAAAAACCCCACTTCCACTGACCTGATCTGATCACGATCGGACAAATATGTCATATAGCTACCATATAACGTTCCTAATACTCGTACTCTAGTAAACTAGTAAGCGAGTATATTGTATTCGGAAGCGTCTAAGACGCTATAAGGTATATATATTCTTGATCAGCATTAACAGCCGAGTCGATCTAGCATTATCTGTTTGTATGGCAAACTGTGTTTTGATTCCTTTTATGGTTGAGAATGAGTTTTATAGAAAAGATTAATGAAGGTTCATTAAATTTGACATCATTATTGTCCCTCGAGTACCACCTCTTCAGCTTCTTCAAGGGGTATAGAAGAGCCTAAGCAAAAGGGTTAGGGTGCTCCTCAAGCCTGTCAAAATGTTTCGTAGCTGTTGACTTTAGTCTCACATCCAGATCCTTATGAAGAGTGCTGTTGCTCATATACCACGGGGCGCCACAAATTTGGCGGGGTGTCTTATTTTGTAGACCATCTGCGTTCTATGCTGGGTCTTGGAACAGGATCCCCAAATTGGTTGGGCGTATCTGAAGACAGGTGCTTGTATATCATCACCTTGTTTTTTAGAGCCAATTTCCTCTGCTCGTTTAGAAGCCAGCCAAGCTTCTTTATTTTCCCTTTATCTTTAGACTTTTCGCTGTCACATGCAGCCTGTAAGTAAGCTTCTTGTCAAGGTGGACTCCTAGGTAGCAGTGCGAGTCCTTGAGAGTGATCGGGTGCCTAATATGCCATTTACAAAATTTGGTTCAGTTTGGATAAAAAGACAGCCAATTTTGCAGTTGTGTATACTACGATTTCATTCCAAATCGGTCGGTTGTATGGGGGCGATTGACGATTTTTCCCCTATTAAAAACGAAAACATTAAAAATTACAAAAGTAAAGAAACAAGTATGAATTAAACGACATGAATCCCTCAATACGTCTATCGTCCATGTGCAGGTCGTCCTGCACTACACTGACCTACTACACCAGGCTTCCCGGATCTCACCCAGATACCCGATCGCTCCTCAGTGTAGTGCTTAGACTACTACTCATGCCTCCCCAGATATCGGTGAGTGACTTCATAAATTCTGGCCGATAAAATAGCGATTTTTTCACAGATTCCTTCCACATCTTTCAATGCCTGTGTCGATAACTTCCGCGCAAGTAAGAGTCTGCTTTTCGAAGTATATCGCTCTTAACTTCTTGAGAATTGGACGTCTTCCCAATATTTGCCAAAGGTCATCGTTTTCTCCGTATTTCATACGGGTTTAAGCTCAGCTTAATAAAATCCATGCGCGCTTTCAATACCCAAGAGATTTTAATTCGGAATAAAAAAAAAAAAAACCTTTTTTTTTTCTGTGCTTAAGATGAATCACTATGTTCTATGAAAGGTTTTTTTGGAGAAGTGGCCGATCTGAATCAAATTTTTCATCAGACGTGATGTCTGTTGAACAAAATGCCGATCAAATTTGGTTCAATTCGAAGTTTATTTTACCTAATGTTCATTTAAAGCAATCAGAGTTTTTCGATCCTGATAAATCCAACCAGCATGTAGACATGTGATGCACCATATCATGTTTTCTCTTCGATAAAGCCTTCGATTTCAGAATGTTGAGCAAAGTGCTTCGAAACACGTTCTAATGAATTGACGAATTCAAAGAGCAGCGCCAATCTAATTCCAACGGATTGGATAATTCTTCTAAGGTCTTTGTTCAAAAAATACTCTTTCCTGATTCCACAGTTTTACTCGAAAGCTTAATAACATCTCAAAAGTAGAATAAATATAATAAATTGTAGAATAAATAATAACAAAATATAACAATAGATATAATTTATATGATATATAATTCCCTTCCAAACATTCGCACTTTAAGCTTTTATATTAGTCTTGATTGTACTGCCAGCCCAGTTCCGTAGTATATGCACGCAGTCGTTTCCCATCGCGCCAGTTCGTGCCATTCAAGTTAGCATCACGACAGCAGACACAGGAGCTCGAGTACTTACTTGGCACGTATTGAATGGTATCCATATATAGCTGGGCATGTGTGTGCATCTGAAGTAGATATAGTTGGAAAGTCTGGAAGGTTAGTTCACGATAGAGTGGACACTTGATGTCATGATGGTGCGGCACTCCCTTGCAGTATACCCAATACCTTTGGGGGACCGTATACTTGCAGTAGCTGTTGATAAGATTGCGTGATCGCTCATCAGCGAATTTCTTATATAGATACATGGAGGCCTCCCCGTATTTCAGGGATTGCCATATGTAAGCGGAGACCTCCGGGACCATTCCCAACTCGGCGATAACTGTATTCTCAGCCATCTGAAAGAGCGAGCGTCTCAACCATGGCGAGAGATGTGCAAAGCGCACAGAGGACATCAGCTGAGGCACAACCTGCTTGCGGTTGGGCCAATCGTGGACACACCAGTGCACCACGGCAAAGAACACCTCATCCTCACTGTTCACACAGATGGTGTCGTGACTCAAGAGAAATGTCAACTCATAGGCATCGAGCTCCAGGAATTCCACAGAGGCAACCAGCGGTATGAAGCATTTACGTATTCGCGACATTAACATGCCCATCATCTGCTCCGAGCCCTCCCGCCGTGCCGCGAGATAGCACTTAAATGCCTGCTGTTCGTGCAGGCCCTCATCTCCATATATGGCAAACGTGTCCACATAACGCTTCAGCAACTGTTCGATACACAAATATCTGGCGGCCTTAAAGGCGGGTATATAGTATTCCCCAGCCGTCACGTCCTCAGTCAACGTGTCCATCATCCAGTCATAGAGGCGACATATCATATACATTTGAATCTTGTTCTTGGGTATTTGCAAATAGTGCACGCGGAGATCTTGAAAGGTCTTGGAGAAATAAGTAAAGAGATACCGATCTACATGGAAAAACCTGTTCTCGATCTGTATTTCCAGATTATCATGCCAATAGTTTTTCAAGACAGTCAAGAGCAATTCAAGCGGTTCTATATGTAGACAAAGATGGGACGGTTCAAATTAACTGAATCCGATTATATTGAACTGATTGGTGACTTACTATAGGGTTTATCCTCGAGTGCACTCAAGGTAGAGGCCGTGGTGGAGTTGACTTTAACATTCGGTGGTCGTATAATCATCTCAAATTCCCCAAACGTAGCGGCTGGAGGCAATGTGTTATCGCCATCAACCAGCTCCGACTGTTTTGGAACATCTGGTTCTGGTTCTTGAAATTTGAAAGTGTTTAATTCAGCCATATTGAAGACCTTCAGAGGCTCACACTTCCTCCTGTTCATTGAAATATTCAACATATTGAAGACATTCTCATCCCACACAGAATTGGCTGCTGGCACATTCGACATGGCGGCCTTCACCTCGGGCATCAGCCTCAGCCCATCGTCACTGGAGATCTCAGAGCCCAGTATGCAGAGCTTAGATTGCACAGACAATGGTGTCTTGAATTCGCCAGCACGGCCATGGGCGGCTTTCATTAACGGAATGGCCAAATGCTCGGGCACATTCCCATTGTCCAGATATTCCCCCCACAACCAATGGGGAGTGATCACAGAACTGATGTGGCTCCACATCTGAAAGGATGTGGCATCCGGACTAGCTACGGGGATATCAGAATGCTTTCTCTCCACACGGCGGATAGGTTCTACTGGTATTTCATCAACTTCGCATTCTGAATCTTCAGTCATCTCTATGGGCAGATTTTCAAGGTAATATTCAGATAATTTGTCTTCTTGGGAGTCCCCTTCGGGATTATACTCTTCAGTTATCTCTATGGGAAGACTTTCATCGAAAAATTCAGATACTTTGTCATCTTGGTGGTCCCCTTCAGGATCATACTCAACTTGAGATGAGCACAACACTACCTCAGGATCTACAGTATCATTCTTAAATTCCTCTGGTTTCAGGTTCACTTCAGGCTGCTCAGTTGCCGAATCTTTGCTCATATTACGCAGCGGTTCGCTTCTGCTAGACAAGCGCAGTTTCATCTCGAGCTCTTCCATCAAATCATTGTTTACCATACGGCTCGGCGGACATGAGCTCCTTTGATCACGAAAGCCCAGATCCAAGTGTAGATCTTTCCACATATCCATTTCTTCCTCAGGAACATTATGGTAGGTTTTGGTGTCGAGTTGCTGGCCTTTGTCTTCAGATTTAGATGATTTTCTTGAACTCATTTTGCGAATATGTTTGAGAATTTCGTTAAATAAAATTGAATAGAATTTGAGTTGCTTTGATAGTGACAAATATTTAAGGGCTACCTATGGTTATTTATTATGTGGATATCACGCACTCAGCATTTATTTAATACATTTACATACATACATTTGCACACATATATAATAGGCTAGTTTACTCCACTAGAGTACGAAAAAAAAATTTGCATTATTCCTTATTTTTCTTGATATTATTGATGTGATTGTACGGCAAAGGTCAAGTGCGTGTCCGCGGAAATGCCCATATGTATTTTTTAGTTTCTGAATGAAAGCGTGATAGGATAAAGATTTATTGGAGTACACGGCAAGACATCCTTCTCATCTACAGAGTCTCTTCTGTAGATCAAAAGGATGACAAAGGTTAAGAAGTCTAAATCCGAACTACACCAGATTCAGACAATTGAACTACAGAATGCTGGACATAAGAATGCAAATAGTAGCAAGATAGATTGTAAAATTCTATGGTGATATTGACGGGAAAATGCTCTTCCCCATAGTATATAAATGAGGAGTAAGAAAATTTGTGATACGGTTTTACACTATAAATAACACAATGTAACAAAACTAGGCCTTTTTACCGGCAAACAAAAACAAACGAAAAACAAAGAAGAACGCCATATTCGATATTCCAACTATAAGATATTCGTACTCAGCATTTATTCACTATTCGACACAATTAATTTCCTTATTTAAAATTGTATAGCTACCAAACTTAAATATCAAAATGTGTATAAAAGAATAATTATCAGGAATTGCAAAGCCTTTTACCATCGGTTTTGTCACTCTCGCGTAAACTCTCTGGGAAACGCACCTCCGAAAAAAGCTGAAGGGTTGCAAGCCCATTTTGGAAACGCACTTTACCACTTTCCCACTTTTTGCCATAAAAAAAGAAGAAGAAATACACTTTTCCCTTTTTTGACAAGGAGACAAAGAGTGAGAGTTCATCGTGACATCAACATTGACGTAGCATCATGCGCCCGAACGGGACGGAAGATATACTCACTTGCTGGCACACACATGATCGTTGTCTAACGCGATAAAGTAATGACGTGGCAGATGCTAAAAACGAACGAAAGCTTGCAACCATGCCTCGGCTTACCCTATCTTCATAGTCTATAAGCCAATGCACATCTGGCTGAAATGAAACTGTATAAAAACCAGAGCAATGTAATCTTAGAAATCTATCAAAAATATTTCAAAATGTTCATGTTATACCCATGAGATGGTTTCTAAAACATTTCTGAAATCTAGGTAAGCCTTGACTTTAACATTCTACCTTCCATTTAGCACTTTCATCATAGCCACACAGCTCGTTCAACTATCCAGTCGACAACATTCAATCGAGAGTCGGTTAAAATCTCCAGTAAAAAAAATTTTAGAAAAAAAAATTTGTATACAAAATTGTGAAAATTTTTCGAGTCCTTTGGCGATAAATCCCAATTTTTAGTTGAAGAATTGCAGTTTAACACAAATCCATCATGTCGGACAATTCGGCGGTTTCGGGCGTGCTCAATGCTCTGCTTTGCGGTGCCACTGGATTCGGTTTCTACAAGATTGCTCCGCAGGAGCATCCCTATGCCTTCACGGCCTGCGTGATTGGCTTCTGCCACGGCCTGCTCGGCCTAGTGGCCTGCGTGACTGGCGATGAGAACGCCAACAGTGCCAAGGAGACGACGACAGCCATTATGGATATTGTGCCCTTGCCACTAGTGAATGTGGAGCTGTACCTGGGCGCAGAGAGCAACAACATAGCCTTGGCTCATGGCTTGTTCATTGTTCCACTGGCCGTTAGCGGGCTGTTGGGCCTAATTAAGGGAGGCGGCGAGGAGCAGGGCGAGACCGTTGAGACTCTCAAGATTCTAACCATACTGGGTAACGTCACAGCGCTGGCCTATTTGGCTATCAACGAGAGCAGCTGGCATCTGGGCGGCATGGCCTTCCTGGCCTTCATGGCCAAGTTCGGAGCCAAGTTCTGTGAGGACGAGTACGAGGGCCTTGGAAACCCGGTGAGCTACCTCAGCTGGTCTGGATTCTTCGTCTTGACTGGCATGGCTGTGGCTGGCGAGAGCTAGCCGTGAGGCAGTGGCAAGAACCAACAACAGTGAAGAGACAAACTGGAAGGAAACATACATTCAAGATAATCAATCAAAATCGGGGACTTCAAAATTACAAAATTGAAAGGAAAATCAAAAATTATTCAGTTCGGGCAATATATAGTTTAATGGGACTTGAACGAGCAAAGTGATGGAACCACGGAAATGAATACTTATTTAGGCTGAGAAATAAATAAGAAACAAAATTACTAAATAGCAAAGAAGAAATGATCTTGTTACTATTTATTTATCGACGAAGTTAGTTCAATAGTAAAAAAACTGAGGCTTTTGCGAACTCAGCTAAAAGGTCTCTGACGTCAAAGCGGACGTGGCGCCACTCGACCGACAGTTACCAAACCAGCCAAACTTTTCACTTTTCAACTTGGTGGTATTTTTATGTTGCCAAACCAAGTGAGAATCCGAAAATCAGGCAACGTTCTTCACTCACTGCTGACCTTAAGCCTGCACTACCTAAACCATGAGAGCTGTGAGTCACACAAATTAACTCTTGTAATGTAGATGACTACTAATGGTGAATCAAAATTGGTTAAAGTTATATGAGAATGATTCTTTTAACATATATTTTGGGCGTTTCTGAAAACAAACTTTATGTAGAACCCGTTCAATGCTGGATGAAAATACTATGTACAACTATCAGTTAATCGTTTACGCATAGCGCTTTACTTTTTATAAAGTCTCTATTCTTGAAGGGATACTGATCGCCAAATAAACTGCAACTGCCTTTGTTAAGGTTTGTGGCTAACATCATCAACACAAGAGACCACCTCAAAGAGAAATAGCACCACGCTTCGTACATGTCTTCCTACCCCAACTCCACACTCTCTATTTACGTACACTGAGAAAATACCAGCAGACCTTGCTGTGAATTTCCACTTCATACGAGGATTACCTTTTATGTTTCTAGTGTAAAAGTAACAATGCATCATTGAAAATTGTCCTTGAAAAAGTTCTCCATGACGTTGAGCACATCTTTGCAAGCACTTAAACCAACTGCCTTCCAGAAGGTGACACCTCTAAAGCGAGCTTTAAAGGCCCCTGCTTTATTGGATTCGACTCGCTTTGTTTCAGCCTCGTTTGCAAACAATAACGAGTAAGATGGCTATAGTCAAATTTCCGACTATAAAATGGTCGTACTCAGCATTTATTTGATTTACATCAACTAACCAAATTTGATTCGGATGGGGCCATTATATCATATAGGCTTCATATAGGCGAAATAAAATTTTTCGAAACCCGAAGCTCATGTGGAACTCTTGGAAGTGGAAGTGGAAAAAAGAACAGGGCTGAATGTGAATTATAAATATATTTCATCAAGCCGTAGCTAACCTTCCTTTTTTGATTTTGAGATTAGAACTTAATTGAAAAACTAATTAATTTCTTATATTCAAAGATGAATAAATATGAATGAAGAAATATTTATTTCTAGGAAATTATCTAAAACTCTAAGAAGAATGTTGCTGTAATTCCATAATTTGATGGTGATTTTATTTGCTGAATACACTGAACTTCTTCTCACATCATTTATATAACTTTACTAGTCTGAATTTTTTTTTTAAATGAAACATCGACAAAATGTATCAATATATACCTATGGCGTCTCCGTCGATTGCGCTCGGCCAGTTCTGACTGGACTCCAGCATGCAGGGGACTAGGTTGCCTGGTGAGAGAGGGCCACCCATGACTTCCTCCAGAGTCGGATTCAGCCGCCTCGGTGCTCTCGGAAGGACAACCTCGTGTCGAGCATGACCCCCAGGCATCCTATGGCCCATTTTGAGGCAAGCGGAGTGTTGTCTACCAGTATGCTTGCAGGTTCCGAAGGGCTTGCCTGCAACTAATAACAAGGACAAGAGTCTAAAAACTACACTCAGAAAAAGATTTGAACTTTATATTAAAAAGGGTAAAGCCTTGAAGAAATATGTATTAATATAATTTTTATCCAAAACTTTCGAAAATGTGCCTAAACATCAACTTGTTATATTCTACATAAAGAAGCTCTTTAGTGCTTCACAAAATGGTGTGTCAAGAAATTTGCAATGCATAGAAGGAAGCGTTTCCGCCTATATAAAGTATATATATATTTAATCAGCATGACAAGGGGAATCGAAATAGCCATGTCTGCCTGTTCGTCTATTTCGACACAAAAATCTCAGAAGTCTTAAAAGCTACAAGGCTACACGATACACGCTGGTTAAGTTAGAGTCTTATCCAGATCGGACAACTATATCATATAGCTCCCATATAGCCGATTGTTCCTGAATGAATACTTGGTAGCATAACTTTTCTGTTTTTCATCCAAATTAAACCAACTTCGGTTTGTGTCCATTTGAGGAGGTCCCACGCCCACTAGCTTGATCTGATCAAGATCAGAAAACTATATCATATAGCTACCATATAACCGATTGTTCCGGAATGAACAAAGGGTTTCTGTTTTTCATCCTAATTTAAAAAATAAATCGTCTTGTATCATTTGTATCAACTGTAGAAACACGGCCACCCCCCAAGTTGAAATTCTTGTTTTCAGAATAATTCTTTAACTTAAAAAACTCTTGAATTAAGATTTTCGTACTTGCATCAAGATTTTTTTAACTTGATCAACCTTTTTCTCTGAGTGTATGTACTTTGGATTAGGAAGTTGTATAATTGAAAGACCAGGGAAAGACACTTTTCGCTCGTGGAAAGTTTTAAGTTCTAGTTGTAAATTTTGTTGTTAGGGGGGATCGGAAAGCTAGGCAAGCCGATTGTCCCGTAGTCCACCTTGCCCAGGAGACATGTTATTAGATGATTGCCGCTCACTCGCGGGGCTCTTTTTAATCAGGTCCCAACGAAGAGCTGATAACGGAGAAAAGCGTATAGAGAAAAAGATAAGATGAACTGTGTTGTTCGAGATAACTGATAAGCGCGTTGTTAGAGAGTAGGTCTGCACTGCTTGAGTGATAGACGATGACTGGACAAATTTGTACTATGCAGGAACGCTTCGTTTTTCAAAAACAAATTCCATATACTGTTCAGCTCTATATTTGCATCCTTTAATTTATATTCTGCTTGAAAGTTGCTCACGCGGTACGACCTCTTCCATATCTGACCACCATTACTAGTTTATTTTAGTCACAGTAATAGTAAAACACAGCGCTCAAAAGGCAGTCAAATGTTCTGAACATCTGATTTCTATAAAATTTCATGCACACCACCTCAAATCACCTTTAGTAGTGCAAAGTGATGCACATTTGCACAGGTGCTAGACAGGGTGTCTGTATGACACGAGGGCGATCGACTGAGAACTCGAACTACTTCGAGCTCGCTTCAAATTTTGTTTTCATTTCATGAACAGGCATGTGCTCAAAAACACTATTTTATTTTCATTGCTAAATGCCATTTGCGACGGACCACTATGAAAACCTGAAGAAAAACGACAACAGATTGCAGTCGCACCGCAAAGAACTTTTCGAAGGAATCGAATTATTTCGGCAAAGTCAAATTCATTCTTTATTTTTCGCACTTTCCTTCTTTCTCACTCATTTCCACAGAGTTCCGACAGAGTCGAACTCTACGGCACCCGTATAACACACATTCATTATAGCATTCACAAAATGGTATATAGATTTTATCAAGAAGCTTGCAACGCATACAAGGAAGCGTTTCCACTTCCACTGGCCTGATCTGATCAAGATCGGACAATTACATCATACAGCTACATTACACTTAGTAGCATAACTTTTCCGTTTTTTTCATTGAATTTAAACAAATTCATCTTTTATCCCTTGTATCCATTGTAGTCCCACGCCCACCGACCAGATTTTATCTAGATCGGTTATAGATTTACTATATGAATGTTAGATAAGCTTCGGCTTGCCTTGCCTAGCTTTCCTTTCTTGTTTTCTTTTTCGATTTTCTGATGCCAGCTGGTCTTGCACACCTTTTTGTCTACAATAGTATTTACTCCATAGTATTCACTCGCATTTTCCTCCAAGTGTACCTCAGGGCTTAGTATTATCCGCTGCCGGCGCTGCTCAATGAGCATGACGCCCACAAAATAGTTGTCATAGTTGTCGATGCCGCCGCCTTTCGTTGTCTTGTAGAAGTTGTCGCTTGTTTTATTGTTATTTTTATGACTTGGTATAGAATAGGCTGGCTGCTGAAAATGTAATGTTTTGAAGTTTTCAAGTTCTTTTTTAACGAAATCGAAATTGAAACCAAAAAAAAAGCGAAACCGAACAACTGCTTGTTACCAAAAAACAACTAAAAATGAGAACCATAAAAAAAGCGTGCGTGTGTATTTTTCGGGTGTTATCGTAAGTAATTTGCTGCCATTATATTGTGCCCAGAGCTGGATCTGGCGGTGGCATTGGCCAGGCATTAGCTCGAGCAAAACAACCAAAAAAAAAATAACAATATAAGAGCTTATGAATTCCATGATAAAGTCATCTGGATTTGGAGTTGAAGCTGAACGAGACTGCATTGCAATTAACTTGGACATTGATTTAGCTGGCGAATGATAAGCGCAAACTCTATTGTATCCGGTTGGAGATCGGCCATAGAATTCTTGCTTTTTTGGTAACTGAAACCCCTTCGGGCAGCTAATGTTTCGGTTTGCTTGGTTTAATGAACCTATCATATCCATTGTGGGAAATTAGATTTATTACTTGCGGCTGTGCCACAGCAGCAACAACAACAATAGCAAAAACAAGAGAGAAATGAAAAGATGATAAAGGGAATTTTGAATACACTCGCAAATCGAATAGAATCGAAGCAACAACACACCCACTGTACTCATACTCACATTCATAGTACTTATTCACATGCGCGTAAGAATGTATGCCGCAAGTGGCCTCTTAAACTGCTCTCAAAAGAAAAAGAACACAGCAACATATTTGATACTATGCGATACCAAAAACACTCTACAACAAAAGCTTTAAACATCAAAATCAAAGCAAACATTAAAAATATATATAATATATATAAACAAGAGAAGAAAAGCTTGCCATAGCTTATGTACCTTTGGCATTGTAAATATTTTGCTTGATTTGGATGAAAAACAGAAAAGTTATGTTACTCAGTGTTCATTCCAGAACAATCGGTTTATGGCAGCTATATGATATAATTGTATGATCTTGATCAGACAGCTTGATCAGATCAGGCCAGTGGACGTGGGGTCTCCTCAAATTGAGATTTATTAGCAACTGATTTTCATGTTCTCAGCTGCTAAATAGAAAAGAACGAATTTATACAAATGGAAAATGTGTTTGTGTTTGTGAGGAACCAAGAGAGAATTTGATATTGAAATTTAAATGAAGCTAAACTTAAACCCAATAAATCCTACTGATTACTATAGGCCTTTGAACCTTTGTCTTAGTTGTAGCCCGTTCTTCCGCACTTTTATTTTGAATTACTTCTCGCACTGCTGACGTTCCATGAGATTGTCAAATTGGGTCTAATCTTTGCAGGGCATTGTTTTGATGAAAAAGTACAGCAAAATATATGACGTAATACGTTAATATAAATGAAATTTAACCATTTTCAACTTTGATATAAAAATCTTAAATAATGTTGACAGAAAATCCTATAATTAGCTCATGCCATCGCATTGGTAGCCAGAAAAAACTTTCATGGCATGAAAATTATACTCCTAATCGATTTTGCTAAGGGAATCCCTGATGTTTATATATTCCTTGCGAATATTTACCATTACAGATATATCGAATCTCTTTTCCAACTATCTTTAACTGTAATTTGTTGTATCCTTAGTGTTTTTAAATTTTAAATATATACAAGTTTAACACTGTTTTGGGCCAACTTATCGTTTACATTTTCGAAAAACGCAGCCTTAGTACCCCTCTGATGGGCCTTGATATATCACCCAATCAGTCAGTAAGTCAGTCAATAAAAAACTAACATTTTCACCAAACACAACCCCAACTATGCTGCATAGTGTAAAAGTTATTCTCTGCTTTTGAGTCACATCAGTATCGACAGCTTCATCGCCATCCACCACAACCTGAGCCTGAGCTCCGTTTATGTTAATTTATTTTATGGCAAACAAGCAAAAGACTGTGTTGATAATGATTAATGACTTTTGGTGTCCAGCAACAGCGACAGCAACAACAAAAAATTGCTAACAATGTTTTGACTGTGGACGTGTATTGAACAAAATCTGCCGCCTTAGTTACAGGATGGCCACATCGAATGGCCAGAAATTGTGTCACCAATAGGCGACAGAAGGGTAGGAGAGCTACAAGTAACATGGGAAGCTCTTTTGTAAGTATCAGCAGAACAAGGAGAGCAATGCAAATACTCTACAAAACAATCAGCAGTTCATTTTAGAAAATTCAATCTGTAAATATGTCAAAATCAGTGCAAAAATTTGTATGGCCATTTTTATGTCCGAAAAATGGACGGCGTTATTTACTATAACCAAACAGAGTTCTCCCTACTAATACCTTCAATATACATACTTATCATATCTCTACCAAAGTTACAACACTCTTAATCCAAAAAGCCAATCAAACTTTCATCATGTCTGTGTGCGAGTATGTTGAAATTCATTCAGTAAAACTTTCAATCAAATTCAATTTTTTTTCTTTTTCTTTTGACCGGCTCTAGTTGTATCTTGCAACCTCTCCTAAGTATGTTCTATTTATGGAAGGGTCCGCCGCCTTATCGCAGCACCTAGATGGAGCTGGAGCTGCTTGGAGCAACTGTCAACACACTCTTGAACAAACTTATCAATATCATATACGAGATGTGTTCAAAAAGTATGAAGACTTTTCAGGTCTCGTGAGCAATGTACGATTCGATTATCAATTTTTGTTGTTGTTGTTGTGTTGTGGTACATGTGTCCCAAGCATATGTTCACAGTTTGAAGTCCATAGCATACTTAGTTTGTTTTTGGCAGATAAAAAGGTTAGACGTATTTTGTTGTGCTCGGCGATTTTCAATTTTTTCGGTCTTGGCTCTGATGGGTGTTTTCATTGGGATAATTGGGCTTCGGTTTCGACGTCATATCAGAATCATCAGTGGCATCGTCCAAGAGCTATTGAGTGACGCTAGTGCGACGATTCTTTTGATCAAAATTGTAAAGTTTCGGAACAAAATTCGTGAGTCGAGCCGAATGGTATGCCAAGATCCTCAGCAACTATGATAATTATGATAATATGATGATTTTCAAAAACATTTTTTTTCACAGCTTCGACGGTATCTTATGTTGATGATGTGCTGAGGCATCCAGAGCGAAGTTCATCGTAGGCATCCACTAGTAAACTTAGAGCAGACTCTATGTAAGCAGCTGTCAACATTTTTTAGAGCACTTGATTCCATTTTCAACCAATTTGATGCGAATTCTTTGCTTCATTTATCAATATCACTTATTGTCTGTCAAAAACAAACCAAGTATGCTATGTACTTGAAACCATGAACATATGTTCGGGACATGTGTACCAACACAGCAATAATGCCCTTACTTTTTGAACACACCTCGTATATATCAAAAGCAAGCCCAAAAATCATAGCATTCAATTCCTACATCATCGTTGTCGCGCACCTTATCAGTTATGCTCTAGTTTTTCCCAATTTCGATTTCCACTTTTCTTGATTAAAAACCCAAAACAATTGAGGGCTTCGGCCATTAATTGCATTTGACAAAGGCATACAATATTCACTTGGGTTGGGCTTTAAATAATTGAATTGTGGCATCGATTCGGTCGGACCCTCACCGGCCTGCGGCCCCCCTGCTCCGTCTTTGGCGCATTCAATAAACTGTTTCAATCAATAGTTTGACTACATTTTACTTAACATTCAGCTGGCATTCGGATTTCGTTTCTGGTTCTTCAGTCTCTCGAAAGAATGCGAATGCGAAACCTTTTGGAATTAGAATGTAAAGTGAAAGGAGTTCTACAGGTTAATGCCATACCACACCGCATCCACAGTTATGGTATGCCGGCTCTTGGGTGCCGGTTGCCAGTTTGCCAGTTGTCGATTGCCGGTTTCCAAGCATACCACACTTGGCTTCAAGCCACGTCTCACCATCTTCAGCCACAGTTTCAGTTGCTGGGTTGCTGGGTTGCTGGGCTGCTTGGTTGTATTCTTTTCATCTTTGAGAGACTCCCGACTCCGACTCCGAGTTTTTAATGAATGAAGAATGAGTCGGCCTGAAAATTGGCTGAGCACGAATAAATATGTATGCATAAAATACCCCCCGCACCTACGTATGCCTGTGACCAGACCAAAGTCTCCACTCTTGGGGCCAAAGAAATTAACGTGGATCAGTTGAAAACTCCATCAATTGTCAGCTTTCCAAATGGAATGCGTTTCAAATTTGTAAGCAGAAACGCATTTAGGATAAATTAGCTGTTTTCGATCAAGTTGCGATTAATTGTCGAGAGGATAAGAATAGCGGGCAGATAAACAAGGTTTTTCTCAACTTTATTTTAACATTTTTCTGATAGCAAAGAAACAAGAATTATAACAATGGAGGAGCAGATGTTCCTTATGAAGGATGTTTAGAACAAGGAGTCTGGCAACGTTACCTGGAAGCAGAAGAAGCTGGACAGAGAAGTGAATGAAAAATATCTGCAAGAATATGCTATCGATACCATATTAACTGCCTGAACAGATATATCTTGATTCTATCTTGTTTTGACTTGATTTCAACTCAAATCTGTAGTTAAACCAATCGCTTTAGTCTTGATATAATCCCTTTTAATGCGGATTAGTAATTAAGATTTGAGTAAACAATTTTAACAAGGACACAATCAACACTTTTCGGCTTGAATTTATGCTTGCATTTTTAGTTTCTGTACAATAATTAGCGGTCTCTATATCAAAGTCATTTCTTATTGTTTCCAAAACACGACAGAAAGTGTCAGATTTTCAAAAGTCTTAGGCAAGCATTTAACTTTTTCTGAATTTCAAAACTGGCTCGCTCACATATCAAAGTCGAAAATGTTGAAAATTCTTGAAACTCGAATATCTTTTCGCAGAACAACTGCCTTCAGCTGAGGAAAGCTCGAGAGCTTGTCAAGCAGGCACTCAAGCAGGCAGGCAGGCAGGCGGCACGCCCCGTTTTACTGTCAATCAACAATTTGTTGCATTTTTTGTGTTTTTTTTTTTTTTTTAATTTAATGGAAAGCGGAGGAAAACCGGAAAAGCATGTACTAATATGTTGTAAAGAGCAAAATGGAAAAAAAAACTTCAAAAAGACGAAAGACGAAAGCCGAAAGTGGGGCCATTCCCAGGCCGCCTCCCATTGCCGTTCCTTGACTTGGACTTTCTTAACAGTTCAAACAGTTGTTGTCACAGCAAAGGCATTAATTATGCCATCAGCCAGACATACACGTATCCTGTTGACAGACCCCCCTCCCAACTCCAACCACTACACCCCTCCCCCACCAAAGACATGCATAGACTGTGTAAAAGTTGTATACGCGCATGGTTTTTCGCATGGCAACAAACGGAAGTCAAGTCAAGTTGCCGCCGCGTCGGGTCGAGTTGCCACAACTTTGCCCGTGCAGCTCGGCGAAGTGAGTTTTTCCAGTGAAAATGCATTGCCGCTTGCAATTATTAAATAATACAGAAAGGTAAATATGAAATGCACTGAAAACATAGAAAATAATGGTGGCAAACTTACAGCCATAATTAAGTGTCAAAACAAATAAACGAGAGAGAGGCCACAGTTTGAGATCTACTTTAGAGCAAAAACACTCAGCTACATAGTTTTGGTTGCAATGAGTGTAACATAAGCATTATAGCAAACGTCTGCTTAGTGTTTACCTAAGCCAAAAAAATGGATCTTTTTTGAAAATTTTAGCTTTCGAGCTGTTTGAGGTTCCCAAATCAGACTGTCAGTGTTTGTGTAAATATGAACAGCATTTTATGGTCAAGAGTCTAGGTTTGTGCCAGTTTTTTTTTATGAGGAATGTGGAATTGGAACAGTTGCACAGACGCTAGAACACCCAAAATGTTCGTTTAAAATTGGAAATCCGATATTGAATTTTGGTATTTTTTGTATGTTTTTCTTTATAAGATTATTAAGTTATATTAGTGAAGATATACATTGTTATGACTTACATTTTCAATTACATATTTCTTGGAATTTGCAAGTAAAACAACAACAAATACATCACTTAACCTCTAAACAGTGCCGTACCTAGTTTTTATTTTTGGTTTCCTCTTGGTCTTCTGTTTTGACCTCTTCTTTGTCTTCGCATTCAAGCGCGCTCTGGCAACAACAAAACATACTAAGGAAGACGAAGGAATGCTGATCAAAAATATATAGAAGTTGGTCTTCTGTTTTGACCTCTTCTTTGTCTTCGCATTCAAGCGCGCTGTGGCAACAAGAAAACATACTAAAGAATACGAAGGAATGCGGCGGTTGATGCTGATCAAAACTATAATATATGGAAGTTTAATATTGCCCTACTTTACTCTAGATATGCGTAGTATATTTAGAAAAGAAACAAAAACTGAGCCCGGGCGGGCAACAATGGGTCAATTTTATATATGTAAATATTTAGTATTTTTATTCTTCTTTCAATGGGATTCAGTGTTTTTTTGGTATTAAATTATATTTGAATATTTTCAAGTATTTCTTTGAATTCATTTTATTATTAATTTTGTCACATTTTCAATATATTTGTAGTCGAGTGTAAAAGCCGCATATGTAATTTCAAATGCATTCGGTGTGTTGTGTGGTGCATGAGGGGGGGGGCGGACTTGAATGGAAAATTTAGCCCCGTTTTCGTACAAAATATTTGTTGTATAAAAATAAAATAGCAGCAAATCGAAAGTGTGGAAAATGTTCTTAGTGGATCCAACATCTAACAACAGCAACAACAAGAGCAACAACAACAAACATGCTGACAAATAGAAAAATTCCATGCCAGCTTTTAAAAATAACAATTTTCGTAGCCAGAGAACGATTTGAGTCGTTTGGACTTTTTGGAATTGGAATTTTCCGGGCATGCCACAGAATAGCAGTTGTGGAGAATTGTCCCATTAAAGTAAATTAATTTATGTGCATCCTATGGCAACATGACATTTTTGTCTCCAAAATTACTAAAAGCGAAAGAGATTTCTAGCGAGGATCGGCTGGTCTAGCCTGCGTTGGCGTTTTTCGTCGCCGCCGCTGCCGCTGCTGGCGCTGCTGCTGATGATGATGCTCCGTTCTAGGCGATTAGTTGCTTAAAAATAGCCTCAGACATGCGGAAGATGAACATGCTCGGGCCTCAGGCCTCCGGCGGCTGTTGCCGTGTGGCCGCTGCCTCGCTGTCAGGCCAAACTGTCTCGTCGCCGCCCACTCTCAATCGTCTGTGCATTTCTCCGAGAAAATATTTTTCAACTAATCCTACACACGCAACTATTTCGGTTTTTCATAATCTGCTTCCGCAACGTCAGCCGAGAGTAGAGCCCACAGAAGATAGAGAGCACCGCAGCCGCCGCCTCTCTCCCTTACCCTCCTGCGGCAGACAATCCATCAATTCAAGTCCAACACTAACGAAGCAAATCCGGACAAACTGCTGATGAAAGTGTCACAAATCGATTGATGCTTAGCTTCGAAGGGGAAGCCTTCAGATAGTTGATATCATTTCATTATACAATTTTCAAATATTTTTGGGAATAGTTTTGAGCTTTACCTGCCTTTGGTTTTCCTCACTTTGGGAGTGTCGAAAAGAATTGCTATTCGAAAGTAGTCTTTCCTTTACTTCTAAGTGTCTCCCCTTCTCTGCACTCATTCTTCTGTCTAACTATCATCAGCTTCAACCTTCTACTTCATGCTATTTTCCTAATTCGTTTTCCCCCTTACTTCAATAGTCCTGGCACAACGCCCTCATATGTCTTCAAACTGAACATTTCCCCTCCAACTTTGCCCACCTTTTCAGTTAGATATTGCTTAGGCCCAGCCCGAACCCATCCTATGGCAGAGTTGTTGTTTTTCCCGTCGAAAGTAAAACGTTTCCCCACTTAGAAAAATGAAAACAAAGACACAGCGACCGCAAAATGTGTGCATAGTTAAAATATTATCCAATATTCTCAAACCAGTTTCTTGTCGATCCAATCCAAAACCGATTCGCAAGCTGACAGATTGCAAGAGAGGCTGAATCTGAGACTGAGGCCTGATCAGTCGGCATGGCAACAATGCGAATGCCAACGGAGAGAAGGCGGGCCTAGGCGGTAGCGGCGCGTCGCGTCGCGTAGCGAGGATCGTAGACAAAAGCGAGCTCTGCCTGCTGCTGCCACAACGACATCAGATAACTTAATTGGCCACTTTTGGCCCAAAGGGAAACGAAACGGTGCACAGTTGTTGTTGGCCACTAGCAAAACTTTTCGCCGTTTGGGCTCGGGCTCGGGCTCGGGCCATTGGCCGACACACCGATACCGACAACAACAACTGCAACTGCAACTGCAACTACAACAATGGCAACCACTTGTAACCCACTGACATAGTTTGTGAATGCAATTGCAGTTTGTGCAGTCAGCAGCCAGCAACAGCAGAAGGTCTGGGCTTGGCCTCGCCTCGCCCGGCCTGGCCCGGCCTGGCCTGAATTTCAATTTCGATTTCTATCAATTTTCAAGCACTTTTGTTTTTAGAAAATATTTTTAAAAATGTGTTAGTTATAGCCACCATTCTATTTGTAAATTATTTTAGGTCAAGAAACTTCGATATAGCTAATCAGTTGAAACTTTTTTTATATTGAAGTCCAACGGAAAACCAAATTTGAGCCGCTTCTCACTTGTATGTAACAGCAAATTGCCATAAAACAGAATTATAACAGAGCGCTTCGTTTCTAGGTTGCCACAAACTCGCCTTCATCAGCGACCTTTAGCACATATGACAACTGTTTCATATTCGACAACTAATAGCTGCCACTCCAATGCTTTTATTTATTCAATAAAAAACATTGAAAATTTGTTTAAAAAAAATGGTTAAAAGATTAAAGTTAACTAAAATTTATATGTATCAAAGTTCTTCAACTATATAGCATGATATAGTCGCTCGATCTGAATGTGCAGACATAAGAAATATCTAATGCAAATGTTAGCTCTTTATGCTATAAACCAGCGATGGGCGTCTTGTGTCTTTTCGGCTCCCATTGCTCTTTTGGGTTACGTGTCATTGCGTTGCGCTGACGGAATCTCATAGTCGTTTTTCTTGTAGATGTTGTTGTTGTTCTACCGATTGAAATTTTCTATGGGGTGTGTCGCAGCAAACTCTACAAATTTAGTAGTTTTCATGTGTAAACACTTAAAATTATAGAAGTATTTATCTATTTCCTAGAATAAAAGAAAATTTCAATGGCGTAAATAATATATACAAATGTCGACACTTGAAACAACATATAGCTATATATAGCTACCATATAACCGATTGTTCCGGAAGGAGCACTTAGGATGAAAAACAGGAGAAAATAGTGATGAAGGTTAATTAAATTTTGCATCAATATTGTCCCCCGGCAGCCGCCTCTTCAGCCTCCTCAATGGTCACAGAACAGCCATAGCAAAAGGATTTGCTCCTCAAGCCTGGCACAATCCAACTAGATGACAAGATGGCAAATCACAATCGGTAGTCGTGTATCGAACTTGAATGTCAAACACAGACTGAACCGAAAATTATTGGAGCATTTCCAAAAAATTAGAAAAATAACATTTAATGCCCTGAAATTTCTCAGTATATTCAACATTTTTATGGGATATGTATTATATATTATGCGATATTTCTACATATATACATATACATGCATAATGCCCATCTCACAATTTCGATTTGACCTCGACCTAGCTTGTGTCCATGAAAAGCAATAAGCTTGAGAGAGAAAGAAACAGAGTAAGAGTACACAAGAGTATAAATAGAGAGCGTTTTCGTAGTTTGTTTTAATTCCGCATGATTGGTCTTTGGGCCGCTCTAAAACCGGCAAGTGCCTAATTTGGGTTCCGATTAAGAATATATATAGTTTGTGGAGTCAGAATCAGAATTAAATTTGGTCAACATACTTGGGGGCTTTTTAACTAAATAAAAACCAAATTTGATTAGATTTGGATGAGCTGCCTCAAAATTTGCCTGCGAATGTGAAGCCTCATAATGTTTATAAAAACCAAATTTGGTTCATTCAGAAAGATCGGTTATATTGGGCCTATATGATATAGTTCTTTGATTTGATTAAAGTTTTGTCTGTGAATGTGTGGCCTAATAAAATGGAAAGAAACCAAATGTGGAGGATTGGAGGAAAAACAAACATTTCGTATTCATTTCGAAAAAACGGTTCTATGAGGGCTATATGGTTTAGTTGGCCGATCTGAATAAAACATGGTCAACAGCCGTAGAGCATCCTAAAATACAAACAGATGATTCCAATGAAAACCAGAAAGCTATGAAATAAAAACACTAAAATTGGCGGTAGTTTGTATGGGGACGACCATTAAAAGTGAAGTTTGGATCTCTTGTAGTTTCTAAGATCTAGATTTCCATACATCCGGCCGGTCAGGCGGACATAGCTAGATCAACTCGGCTAGTCGTGCTAATGCATCGATGGTAAATTAAACAGCTACCTAAATATAGTGGAGCATACTTCAGACATGCACCATGATGCAGGCCATGAAGTTATATACGACCTTTTGGAAGACTTAAGTGCAATCGAGCTGACACGAGGTCCATGCGGAATTTCAATTCCTTATTGCAAATAATCAACTCACCATGATTGACTCCCCATATCATGAGGCGCAGGAACCCGAAATGTCATTGCAGGAGTCTCACTAGTTACCACGATGCATAGATATTTAAGATTTACCAGCGTTTCAAGTACCATGAAAAGCTCTTTAGCGGTAAAGGGTGAATTGACGGGGCCTCAGACCTCTCCTTATCGAAATTTTCAATCTTGAACACAAAATTTCGATACTGTGGCTATATATATTAAAGCTGAAAATATCGAAACACGTGCTTTGTTATCGGTTTTTTTTTTTTAATTTTACAACTCTAAAAGGATTTATCATTTAATCACAATTTGATACAATTTTAAAGTTTGCGATTAATACTTTATTACTTGATCACAGCTGGTGAATACCCTCATAGACAAATACAACGCAAACATACAAAAACCCAAATTACTAATAATTTATTGTGCTATTTTTTTGTTTGTATTTTTTGTGCATACAATTTTTTCATTGATTAAAATCAGTGAACGCGCAGCAATGGCCATTAATGTTTGCATGCACACACAGATACACACGGGCACACACACAGTCGCATAGTTTCATTCATGAAAATGTTGCAGCGGAAGCAGCATGCCGCCTGCCGCAGATTTAACGCATGGCTGACGTTCGAGAGTTGGAGTTGGAGTTGGAATTGAAGTTGGAGCTGGGAGCTGCAGCTGGAGGTTTGTGGCCAAAGTCTTTCATTTTTCCAATGCGACTGCAGCTGACCTCGTGCTGCAAATGATGCTGATGCTGATGTTGATGTTGTAACTGCAATTGGTAGAGAAAACTGTGGGTGGCGGCAGCGTTTATGTTAGGTGCTGGTGCGGGGTGGACCAGAGCTGCTTTTTTTTTTTATGTGCGAAATTGCACGAGTTGGCCTTTATTGGTAGAAACCTGTCGGTGACTAGTATTAGGCCAAGCTCTTGGCTGGTTTTCCTTGCGCGTTTTTGGAGAAACTTATCTCTGACACTGTTTGACAAACTGGATTTGACATTGGTTGTATTGATATATTGAGCAATGGGATTTACGAGATTTGGATCTAGAAGCAACTCTTTGAAACTAACTCCTAACTTTTTGTTTTGTTTATAATACATTTTCGTTTTTCTTTTGGCGAGTCACGGATTTTTCAAACAAAGTCCACATATTTGTAGTGATTGCCCATGTGTCTTGTTTGTCATCATGGCAAATGCAATTCGCAATGGAAACTGAATCTGTTGCAGAGGTCGCCATTTCAACAATTAATCATTTTGACGGTCGGTTAACATCTTCTTCGATAGCCAGTCATCAGGGCACGATAAGATAGGCACCGCATACTGTTGCCCAAGGAGTCGTCGTGCTAACCAATGATCACCTAGAGATCGTGCACATCTTTCTGAAAACGCTTCACAGCGATCGACAGAAACACCCACTAACATAGACAAACCGCAGAAGGCAGAACACTATAAGATACAAGATTCAAGATCAAAGATATGATGCAAAGATCACTTCGACTGCAAGCTATTATAGTAGAATTTCGCACAGGACATTCTACCTGGATCTAACTGATTCACATGCAACTAAGTCTCAGGCATTGCCAACAGCACCAATTGTTATAACATATCATCTGCAGTTGATCACCAGTGAGAATAAGATCACAAATATGTATTATATCATTTCTGAAAGAGGCTTCCAGAGATAATAGTGAACTCCCCTTTTGCTAAACATATAAAGATCTTTAAAGATTTCTAATGCGGAAGGAAGCTTTATCTAAATACCAACAATTTCAGTCAAACTTTTCACTTTCAAAATTCCACAACACAACCGAGAATGTCAGCATGTTGCTGCAACATTTTTAACGCTCAAAAATTAAAAAAAATCACTCACAAACCAAAACACAAAAATCAGCTCCACTCTCAAGCAAATGCAAAAAGCCAAACCACTCAAAACGAAAACAAAGCTCAAGTAATCACTCTACCTCTCCAAGTGCTATGAAAGGTGCTCTCTCTTTATCTCTCTCTCTCTCTCTCTCTCTCTCTCTCTGTCTGTTTAGCAAACCGGCAAAATGTGATAGGAAAGCTTTTACAGTTGAGCTTTACAATTTCACAATTTGGCGCGAAGCAGTTTCAGTCGGCTTAAGGGCAGCGTCTGTGTAGGAACAAGAGCAGAAGCGGGTATGAGGGGAGGTGGCCGGTTTTGACTAAGGCGTAGTACGTAAAGGCATTTGTAGTACTCACAGCGGGAGTTGTAAGAGCACGCGCAACTACGAGTGAGATTTAGTCAATGTGGTTGGGGTCTTCATTTGCACTGCTTGCGTTTTGCATAAGGTGGTCTGGTCTGGTCGGGTTTTGGGAAGACGGGGCGTAGCGCTGCAGAAAACAGACTGTCACTGTCATCATCATGCGTCGTCGTCATCTACGTTTGCGTTTGCGTTAGCGTTTGCATTTGATGCGCGCGTGGGGGGCTAATCGTAATCGCAGGTCCAGCAAAGACGTCAAAGCTAAGTCTCCCCCATACGCTCCGCGAATCCCCCCACGCTCTCTGCATTGCGATGACGTGTGAAAGCAAAAGTATTCAAACCCAGATATGCTTCTAGAATTTACTTACGCCACGCATTTAATGCTTTCAGTTTAAGCTACTTATTTCAACAGACTTTACCAATTTGGTTTACGAAAAAATCTTAGAGATTAAAACAAAATAAATTTAAAAGAATTTCTATGTGAATTTAAATAGAATACAAAAAATGTTGAGATAAATAGATTTAAATATTATAAAAACATAATTAGATTTATAAGGCCGTGGCCTCAGATCAAGAACAAAAGAAATTCTTTATAGAAAACTGTTTATACTAAAGGTCAACCCTGGAGATCTCGCATGTCTTAAAAGCTGAGATTCTTGCCAGATGCATCTTATGTGTGTACACCGATTGTATGATTCATTTGGATTCGTCATATCCGTCTATATCCGTTTAGCTTTCGCACAACCGTCTATTTCAGAATGAAAAGTTGCTATGGGCAAACTTCTTTGTTTTCCAAAGCATTCAAATTCGGTTTGTATGAATTTCATGAGGCCTCACATCCAAACACTAAATTTGATCTGTACCCGACAATTATATTATATAGCTCCCAAGAACCGAGTGCTCCAGAATAAACATGTAGCATGGGAAGTTCTTTGTTATACCATTTGCAAAATTGTATATTCATTTTGTCAGGACGTTTGCAACACATAGAACATAGACAATGGAAGTCGATGTAGCCATGTCCGTCCATTTGTTTCAACCACGAGAACTCAGAAGTCTTCATTTAAGGAGGCTCCACGTATGCTGGCCTGGTCTGATCAAGATCGGACAACCATACCATATAGCTACCATATAACTGATTGTTCCGGAATGAACAGTTACGAGCATAACTTTTCTGTTTTACTTCGAAATCAAAGGAAATTCGGTTTGTATCCATTTGAGGAGGCCCCACGTCTGCTGGCCTGATCTGATGAAGATCGGAGAAGAATATCATTTAGCTACCATATAACCGACTGCTCCGGAATGAGCCCTTTGAAGCATAGCTTTCTGTTTTGCATCCAAATCAAAACAAATTCGTCTTGTGTCCCTTGCATCCACGTCCGCCGACCAGATTTCATCCAGATCGGTTAATTTGCTTGTCTTCTTGTTAGAAAGGCTGAGTCTGTTGATATGATTTAATCCAGATCTGACATATATATATGCATATATTATAGATCCCAATAGTACAGCATATTCCAGAATGAATACTTCATATGAAAAACTGTTTTGTTTTTCATCCAAATCGAACAAAATTTTAGGAGTCTTCCCATCTTCCAGACAATGTTGATCTAGGATAAAGCTAACATCTTTACTTTTGATAAAAATGTCATCAGGCTACTAAGCTGTTATTTTCTTATTATAGCAAAGTTAGGCTCCCTCCATTGCTTTTATTCCCTTTATTTTAAATAATGAAATTGTAAAAGGCCCTTTTCATACATTGCCTATGATTCATACATAACCGAAAATCCCTCGCAGACGGAGTAGACACTTTCAATTTCAAGATCATGAACTTCAGCTTCAGCTGTTCTTCATACGCAGCCTAATTGAAGAGAAAGAACAATACATTTGTATGTACGTATGTATGTGTATATGTAACTCGCAAACACAAAACAAGACAGTAAATGTCGCCGATGAATTAAGGCTCCACAAGTCGAGTCGAGTTGAGTTGAGGGTGAGAGTTCGGTCGGGTTATGGTTTGGATCGATGATGATTGTTGTTGCTGCTGAACTGTTTGCTGTCGACAGAGTTCTTAATCAAAAAATTAATGTAATAAATAATCATAAAAAGTACATAAATGTCAAATTATAAACTTAGACAACTGTCACAAGAAAGTTTTATGTGTGTGCTTGGAGGCCAGAAACTGGCGGCATTAGCATTAAATATGCATGCATCATGTCTACAAAAGATTTGTATCTAGATATATGCATATTATAGTTATATATTTTCTATAAGAATGGAATTTTCTTTGATTCATTTTACCTTTGAATTCAAATGTCAAATTCGTCACTTGACTTCCATAAAAATGTTTTTCTCATATCAAATTGGTTCTAGGAGACTGCCTTGGGGTACTCCTGATTGGATGCTTCTGTAAATGTTCTTGAGTGCAGGTAGCTGAAGTTAGTAATAGTTCCCGGGTAGTAGCATCTTTAGCTTATATTTAAGGGCAGTGTGCTCTATCAAATGCCTGCTGCTCATCCAAATAGATTACGGCGCAGTATTCTTTTATCTCAAATGCTTTGAGGATAAAGCTCATCATTCTGTGGAGCTGCTCAGGGTTGTCGTGGCTTTTCCTAAACCCAAACTCATGTTACGGTATTGCGCAGGCAAATCTTTCCATCTCGTACATCCTTTTCAGGAGGACTCGCTCAAAGATTTTTGAGAACCCAGAGAGTAGGCTTATGGGTCTGTATGAAGCACTTCCATTGTACAGGAAAGCGATTAAAGTGTATGGAAGGGCATTATCAGTACTATCAAGGCCAGGAGTCTTGTTCGAGTTGAGATTTTTGATTTGGAACTGCATCTCCTCCACTTGAATAGGTCTCACCTGCTCAACAGCTTGAGGCGGAGATGCTATTTCTCTGATTATTAACTGTAGTTCTTCTGGTAAGGTAGTAAATTGCATAGCTAAGCATCGTTCAAGGTGCTCAGCAAATGCTTCTGCCGTGTGCAAAGGCGATTTGACCCACTCACCATTTTCATCTCCTACAGGCAGCACCCTAATTTGTTGCCTTTCTGCTATCTTCGTCAGTCTCCATAAACAATGAAGCCCAGTGCCATTTGCTTCAGCATCTCATCAAAACGGGCCAGTTTCTCCTGGCTCAGAACTTTCCTTAGTTTGTTGGTTACTCTATTGTACCATACTATGACTATTGGGCTACGATATGTAGCATACTCTTTTCTGATCGGCGAAGCCTGGTACATGATTCATCACTCATACCTCAGCCAGGTCGCTTTGGATGGATGATTGATTTCCATTTTCAAAGATATCGAAAAACTCGAAGCTTTCGCAACCGAAATGCCGAATGTGAGGTTGGCACATCCAATACAGACCGATTAAATATCCCATATATCGAAATGATGGAGAGCGCAAATCTGAATAAGGATATTTCTCTCCCACGAGCTGGCGCTTCAAGGATCAAGACCAAGGCCAAGCCTAAAGCCAAAGCTCGCAAAGCAACCAAGCTCAAAAATTCGGCTAAGCCAAAGCCAAAGAATACTTAAACAAGTAGGAACGTTATAGACGATATTCCGACTATGAGATACTCGTACGGGAGAGGGCGAGGCATAATTAGTGTTCTTATTTTAAAACTTTTTTCTTTGTCATTGGGGGCTTAGGTGTCCTAGAGGCATCTACGTCAACTGACCGAATTTGATCTGGATCCGGCAACTATATCATATAGCTCCCATAGAACCGATTTTTTGGAAATGAACACAAATATTTTAATCCAAATCGAAGCAAATTTAGTTTGTATCTATTTTAGGAGGGATATTTTGATCGGACAACTATGTAGTCTATATATAGCCCCCGATATTTTCAGAATCAGCACTCAATGGGAACATTTCAGTCAATCCAAACGGTTTGTATCCATTTTGGGAGGCCCCGAGTCCGTTGATCTGTCTGCTACATGATAGATATAGCAGCTTACTATTTACAGGGTATTTAACCGTCGAGTAAGCTCAACTGTATCGTTCGCACTAGCTTTTATTCATATATATATATATATATATATATATAGATGATGAAGATGATTTTTACACCTTTTGTTAAGATAAACAAAGCCTATGACGAACATGCTCCAAGTGGCTTTGTGTTCGGCTTTTCCAATGAAAAAACATTCATTTGTGCACAATCACATTGAATTGAAACGGCAAATAAAGATTTAGCTATTATGTTCTGGTTTAGAATCAAGGAAATCATCATTTGAATCTATATTAAGCTGTTTTTCGCGTGGTGGAAAAGGCGACTTTGTACTATAGGATTTGCCAAGGTTTTATTTGAGGAGTATTTGCTGATCCCTAATGATACATTTTTATAAATTAGGTTGTCAAACATCTGTGCTAACCAGTGTTTACTTCTCAATCCTGTGGACAATCAGCTGTTCTCTACAATCACCAGATACATTTGATTAGTGGTCAATGATTCCAATTAGTGATAAGTCCCCGAATATAATGATCCCTGATCACAACAGAGTTCATGATCAGGGAACAGAGATCGCGATCAGTGATCATTGCATTCACCATGTTTATGATCATTGATCAGTGAGAAATTTAGTGATCATGGTTAGGAAATATTCTCCGATCAGTGATCAGTCCTAAAATTTTGATAAATTCTCTTTTGTTTGCTTTCGATTGGCTTCAGTGATCAGTTTTTTCTTTTTTTTTTTTGTTTTTTTTTTTAAATTTATATCATTATCTTTATATACAATCTGTCCTGTTATGTGGACAATCAGTATATTGTATGGCGTTTTTACATTGGCAATTACAGTACATTAACTTGTTGAGGAGGGGTGAAAGTAGGTGAGGTGGTGAGGGGTGAGTTGGTGAAGGGATGAGGGGTACACACAATTGACAGGGACGAGGACGAGCACAAACAAACACAACACAAACATATATATATACAACACGGAACACCCAGCCCAAGCGCGGGGATCGAACCCGCGACTGCTGTTGATCTCCTGACGTCAAAGGTTTGAGCCTTAGACGCCAGCGCCAACACCAGCGGCAAACAGTGATCAGTGATCATTATCAAAACAACTTTTGAAATCTTACATGGATGTGAAATCTGAATTATATACGAAGCTATCTTGCAGTGTAGAGAGAGTTCTATAAATTTAGCTGAAAATTGTTAGACAATTTGTGCTAGAAAAGATTGCATATTAATTTAACCATATTTAAACACTTCATTTAATAATAATTTAAACAAATTATAATTATTTCAAAAGTGCTAAGCCACATTATGGTCATATCAAAGTTTAAAATTTTATGTGACATACATTTCAAGACAAGTACTTACAAATTTATGTATATATATATATGTATATATATATATGTATATATATATATTTATATATATAAAACGATGAGATGTTGCCAAGCTAATTCACACTCAAGCCAAAGCCAAGCCAAGCCAAGCAGCAAGCGCATAATCAGCATCAGGCGGTACATAAATTACACTACACAGCGGCCGTAGGGGTGCCATAGGGGACAGATGGACGAGGAGCGGAGCACATGCAAGCGACAGACATTTAACATACATGCACACATTATGTACATGTGTGAGGCGTACATTATCTTTGCATTTGAAATTTCAGCTTCTTTTTTTTTGTTAATTTTATTTCATTTTTTATAATTTTGTATAATTTTATATTTTAATTCTTTTTTTTTCTTTTTTTTTTTTGATAGGTTCAACTTCCGTCCGAACTTTGTATGAATGTTTAATTGTTGAGTGCAGTTCAAAAAAAAAAATAAAAAATATATATATATATATATAAAGCAGTCTTTACTGGTCGAGAGTATAAAGTTGTCAGGCAGATGAATTGTCACATCTTCTTGATATCTTAGCGATTATCTTAGCAGGCGATCATACTGCTGACTAAGAAGAAGGACACACGCTGAATAAATGAGAACTGGCAGACCAGTTTTGGTCTAGTAATTCCTTTGGAGGGAACAATTTCTCTCAACATCAGGCAATTTCTACTATCAGCAATATATCGCAAAAGAATAGAATGGGAGTTTGAAAGCATAAAATTATAAAGATTATAAATAGTAACTCTTTAAAATGCAGATAATCATAAGCGCCATCTATCGTAAGCCCCGCCTACTTTCATAGCAAGTGATTATTCACTAGCGCCATCTATCGTGAATTCTTCAAGCCAAATGTTAATGCCGAATCGGTTTTTATATGTTAGCTACATAAATAAGCCCTTGGTGAAAATTTCACCAACTTCTTTCTATGCATTGTACATATGATGACAAAATTATAATGCCCTCTGAATAGTAGGCCTTAACTTGGAGTATGAATTGGTCCGTCGGCTGACGTTCAGGAGTCACGTTGGGGAAGTCGCACATAACATCAGGATTAGGGCGAGGAGGATGGGCTGGCTCCTCAACAGCCGCAGCAATCAGTCTCTGAGGAAAAAAAATCACCATATATAATTTGATATTAGCTCCACTATGGAAATACGCTATAAGTCTATAAGCAGGCCCTCATTCTGAGGCGTATCACCGGCGCCGACTGGCACATACGCATCAGGGACCTCGAGAGGGATTTGGGGGTGTTTATGGTATGCGACGCTATCAACCCACAGGCAGCAAGATACCTCGATAGACTAGCCAACCATTCCAATAACCTTGCCCGACGTCTGGTGAGGAGACGCGGCAGACATCGCGCAGGAGGACAGAGAATGTTATGCAGGACTCTCCCAGAGGATCTGCCGCATCGCGGAATATAAATAAAGAAATATATATATGATATAGTTGATCAATCTGAATCAATCTCAAACTTAACCAGCGTGCAGACAAAAGAACCATTCAGTAACAATTTCAGCTCTGTAGTTCTTAAGACATCTGAGATATATTGGTTGAAATAGACGGACTATTTAGTTGGAACCGCTTCCTTCTTGGCTTTGCAATCTTACTAACAAAATGAATATACCATTTTGTGAATGGTGCAAAAACCATAAATGTTCCCATAGAAGCGATTGGTTTATATTTCATTCCTACAAAGTTGATAGCCGCCCCGCCCATCTGGCGATCTGCTTGCCAACAGAATGTAAGCAGAGAGTGAACAAAGTTCGGCTGAGCGACAAAGTGATAGCACATCGCTCTTCGTGTTTCTCTTTCCCTTTTTGTTCATGTTGCTTCTACGACATTGTTTATATTATTACTATTATTATTGTTTATGTGCATCTTCTTGTTGTTGCTGCCTCTGTCAATATTTACGTAATTTTATTTTCTTCGCAGTTGTTGTTATTGCACTTTGCTTTGCATTTTGCAAATTGAGTTGACTGTGGCTGCGACTGCGACTGCGGCGCCTTGCAAATGTCAACACACGCCGCACCAACTGGCAACGCTTTGCCAGCGTAATCGCATTTTATTTTACGCGCTCGACGGCAGTTTCGCATTTCGTCTATTGGGGCTTTTTTCGCCCATTTGTTTTTATACCATTCACAAAAAATTGCGGTGGAATATTCATTTTAGCGGAAAGTTAGCAGGCAGCGCACAGAAGGAAGGCGTTTCTGGCAAGTATATGATGATATAGCTATGTTCCTCTGTCTGTCCGTTTGAACTACAGAGCTGAAATTTTTAGTTAATGCATCTTTTGTCTGCACAACCCAAGTTCAAGATTCGTTCAGATTGGACAACTATATCATATAGCTGCCATAGAACCAAATACTTCGGATTGCACACTCAGTAGAATGGGATGGGATTTACCATGATTTTATTGATTAGGAAATTGTAATAACATGTTTAAGGGGAGCCTGTAGCCTATAGCTCAGAAGCTAAACCTACCCTTTGTTATATATTTACAATGTGAATGGTATATAAACTTCGGCAAGCCGAACCTAGCCTTCCTTCTTCTTGCTTTCTTTTATTTGCTTTATCAGCTTTTTTTGCATTTTGTGGGAACCGAAAATGGGCGGGAAATACATATGTATGCGTATATATGTGTTGCGGCAGTAAAGATTGTGAGTGGGCTGGGTGGCGGAGTGTGCCATAGGTAGGGCTGCTGAGTAGGCAATTATCAAGGACTTAATGAGAACGATTAGGCTTAGATGTAGTCTGGTTTTCCATAGATCAATAATGAATTTCAGTACAGATTTGCCCATAAATATAGCATGCGGAAGTTTTTCACTTTCTACTTGCAGTTTTCTAATATTTAACAGTTAGAAAGTTTATGCATTTGGAGGGGTATGGGGTACGCTGCTGCGGGCTGTGTTGCATTTTATATTTCTTGCATTAAATATGCATTATTTTACATGCCATGTTTTATGATATCGTAATGATATGCAAAGTGCTCGACACATTTAACCACAAAGCCGTAGCAGATCCTCCTCTATTCCGGGTAAACCCGCTTAATAAATTAGCAGATTAAGTGGGACTTTTCGTAACACTAAGACAACAATAGATGAGGGAATTTATCAATTAAGTTTGTTGGAACGACTGTACCTATTTACTGAGAGTTCTTAATGTGGGTGCTACCTATATAATGTATAGTTGATCCTGAGATTAGTAAATTCATTCTGATAAAAGAGCTTTTTCATTGAGTAATTTGCTTTGATTCGAGCTTATTTGTAGCTATATTAGAGATATATAGAAGCTGTTCGAATACTCTGACCGACTGATTGGTGAACAGCGCACGGCACAAACTAAAAGAGCCAGAAGGCTGAAAACATCATGCAAGTTAGATTTGATGTTTTTCGCACTTTGGCACGGCATACAACAAAGTGGTCTATGACCTTCGACAAAGCGTACACCAGGGATCGTCACGAAGAGAGAACCAACCTATACTTGATATTATGGCATTAGTGAGCACTAAGAAGTTGTCCAACATCAAGAAAGTAGCCAATGCTTGCATGGAAATATGCATTGGGAAAGTGTAGTATAGTCCGTACCATTTCTAGCAAGAAGGAAGCTCGTTAAACTTTTCTTGAAGGCTAACAACAAATAGAACCCTTGCAACGAATGATGCAGTTTCTGACAATTTTATGCAATCATAACAATTATTAAAGCTATAGTCGATATTCCGACTAAAAGACACTCGTACTCAGCATTTATTCAATACATATTCGATACACTCGAAAGTATGCAACGCTTTTTGATTTTTTATATTCGTACAGGCAAGGTATATATATTCTTGATCAGCATCAACAGCTGTATGAAAATCTAGATCTTGGAAACTACAAGAGGTAGAAACTTCAATTTGCCTTTCAATTTTGCGTAAATATGTACCCAGATCAAGTTAATTTTAATTTTTTGTCACTCCTACTTCTTATCGTTTTGCGGAGGCGGGAGGGGGCTTGCAAAATTTCAAAACAAACTTGATCTGACGAAACATTAGGGGAGTTTACATACCAATTTTTGGTGACTCTAGCTATTATAGTTTTTGAGATCTAGGTGTCCATACAGACAAACAGACGTACAGACTTACATGGCTAAATCGTCGCGGCAGTTAATACTGATCAAGAATATATATATACTTGGTGGGGTCTGAAACACTTCCTTTTGCCAGTTACATACATTTGCACGTAGTCCACTAGAATACGAGTAGAAAAAGTGTTTTCTGAGTATTTTCGTTCCATTTAAAATCGTTTCAAAATACTTCCTAGGTTTTTCATTTGCTATATTCTCACCTCACCTTCATCAAGCGGGAAATAATATTTTGTGTAAATTGCAAACAAATATAAATATAAATAACGACTGGCTTGGTTCCGCCTGTTGCTGTTGCTTTTCTTTAGGTGCTTCATGTAGATCTCCATATAAGTATCTCCAACACCAACAACAACGACTGACTCAAAGTCAAGTTCACAATTTCAATTTCAAGGTTTTGGATAAATATTTGCTCACAGAGCAAAGAAAAACTAAGCACTAAGGCAAAAATTGTGCAAAAATTGAGTGTGTAAAAAACTGCAAAAACAAAAAAACATTCAAATAAAGACAAACAAGGTAGGAAACCGGGCAAAGAAAAGCTGAAAAAACGAAGCTTCAATACACTGCACATAATAACGGATATCTCTATCTTCTGCATGACTGTATAATAATATTGAAGAAGAATGAAGAATGTGTCTTAATATTGCAAATTCCTTTAAAAAAAAATGTTACTTGCTGACTAATTTCCAAAACTTGTGTATAAATTTGTTTGATTTTTCCACCTTACCATTGATAAACTCGAAATTGTAGCATATTTTTTAAATCATCAAATAAAAGCAGTGATTTTGACACACTTGCAGTTGGATTTTTGCAAAACGGCATCTTAGTGCTCAGCCATGAAATCTAAAGCTTAAATATCGGTTCGAAAGCTTCGTCGTCTCAGAGAGCGTGCGTGTACTGTGTGTGAGAGAACATAGACCAGAACTCGCCCCTTAGGACCGATCATCTTCAGCTTTTAACGCTAGCACCGGCCCGAAGAATTCAGAGATTGGAGATTTTTAACTAGCGAAATTACACAATGAACTATTTTTGAAATGATATGGATAAATTTACATTTGTACTAAAAAATGTTCAAGCAATGCGAAACACTTAGTTTGCAAAACAAATATACAAAGCCAAAAAAAATCAAACACAAATTATGTACGAGTATAGTTGCAATTCATAAATTTACCAAACAGCCGTTCTCGTATTTATAATTTGAATGTATTTTCAAGCAGTGCATGATGGGAGAGTGCAGCTCACTAATACACTTACAATTTTTGGTCCACTCTTCATGAATTATACCACAACGGCTTCTTAGTGTTAACCGATGCCAAAAATCTACTTTGTGCGGACATTTCAGCCACATAGCAATTGTGGTTTAGCCTCTGCGCTGTTCCCCAATCAATCAGTCAGTTAGTGTAAGCAATTTTATATAGTTTTATATAGAAAATAAAGGAAATAAGTTCATAAACATTTTTACGATTTTCTTTAAATTTTCTAAAGCTCATTTTTTGTGAGTGTAGCAGAACAAAAGCAAGAAGCAAAAACAAAAAAAAAACTGAAAGTATTGACAACAAAAACAATAACAATTGAGCAATGTTGTCATTTGCGAAACACTCCTGTTGTCTTTGACGCATTGTTTTGATTTTTTTTTTGCCGGGTTGTATTCTTTTTATTTTTATTTATATTTCTCTTCGTTTGTTTTGCTTTGCCCTTTTGCTAGAAATTTATGACCAGACAATAATTTACTTGTCTATAGATATAGATACATGTATGTATGTAGAATATATATATATACAAATAAAGCTATTTATGAGTATGTGTAGATACGTTCTAGCCGCTCCGCACCGGTTCTATATACTTTTACAATTATTTCGCTGAAAATTTAATCAACTGGCGCCTAATTTCTTAACAGTGTATGCTTGCGATTCGTAATCAAAGAATTTCTTGTTTGAGGTATCGACGTGGAGATAGTTGTATATTTGGCACGTACCACCCTTTTTGGAATGGCTGAGTGATACACTACTACTGCTAATGTGACTCTTCATTGTTGTTAAGCATTACGTTCATTCGACGAAAAAGACAAGTACAAGCTCTAGCTCTCTAGTGTTTGCGGAGCTCTGGCGCCACACGTGCGCCCATAGGTGTACGATAGGTAAGATAGAATACAAAGCCAAATGTTATAGTCAATTTCTACAATCGCTTCACTTGTTGTTGAAGGGCTGACAAACGTTTCTATGAAAGTGCCTTAGTCATTATTTCCACATAAAAATTGCACATTGATAAATGCATAATAATAGTCTGGGAAATTTGTATTTTTATAGGTGATGCAAATAGTTTCGGCTTTCGTCTTGACGACAGTGGAATTGAAATTCTTAGAAATTGATAAAAAAAAGAACACTGTGGTCTATAGTTTGACTATAAGATACTTGTACTCGGCCTTTATATAATATTCGACATACTCAACTCTTATTTATTATATTCTTACTCTGGATTCGTGGAAATGCTTGTAACAGGCAGAAGGAAGCGTCTAAGACCCCATAAAGTATATATATTCTTGATCAGCATCAACAGCCGAGTCGATCTAGCCATGTCCGTCTGTCCGTCCGTCCATCCGTCCGTATGTCCGTCCGTCAGTATGAATACCTAAATCTCGGAGACTGTAAGAGCTAGAGTTACTCCTTATCAAATGTATTTTCAAATTTGCCACGCCCCTTCCCACCCCCGTAATATACAATATTCTCGTTTACTTTACTAGAGTACGAGGATAAAAAAATCAAAAAGTGTTGCATACTTTCGAGTGTATCGAACATTAAATAAATGCTGAGTACGAGTGTCTTATAGTCGGAATATCGACTACAGCCTTCTGTTTATTTCTTTGAAACAATGTTGGAGCCTATCGCTGCTACTAACTGAGTTCAAAGTAGGTTGTGATATATCCTAAACATTCGTACTACTGTAAGTATATGATTTCATAACAAGGAATATATTTTTATAATTTTACTGTAATAACCTATTATTCTTAACCATAAATATAATATGAGTAGCTCAAGGTGTTATTTACATTAGTCTAATTTGGAGTACAAAACGAAACTCTTAAAAATATCAACGAAATCTCGGCAAGCTCAGCTGCCCTTACGATTAATTTCCCTACACTCGAACGGACTATTTGTAGTTGCATTTCACAATTCTGTCTAGCATCTGTGCAGGTGTTCCAATTCCACATAACTTGCTCAGTAAATGTTGTGTGTCAACCCTAAATGCATTTCTCCTGCACTACTTCTTTTCCTCTACGTTTCACTCTCTCCCAACTCTCTCTGCCACTCTCTGTCCCTCTCTATCTATTGGCCTTGTGGCCTTTGCGTTTTCATCTGTGTAATTTAGGGCGCAACACGTTAATGCAATTAATTTTAATTAACTTAATAATTGGCTTTTTTTTGTTACTTTTGCTTCTTTTTTGCGAAATCTTATCAAAATTAGGTCAAACTTTTTTTGCTTCATTTTTTTTTGTTGGTCGTTGATTAGTTTTTAAATTCGAACATTTGGTGGCCATTTGTCTTGATTTTTTTTTATGTCGCGCCGCGTCGTCGACTGTTGCCATTTGGGGCTGCTTAGGCTTTGAGTACTTTTTGAAGTGTTTCTGGCCATTGATAAGCGTAGTCGTTGCCGCCTATCAGCAGCTACACGAACTGATTTGGAGTTTCATAAAATTTACTAGCCATTCTAGCAATCAAGACATGACACAACTAAATGCTTTGGCTACGACTAAAAAAGTTCGACTAGCATAATTTGTATACACTTTTCTGATTTTAGGGCTCAGTTCTACTTTCTAATTGTATTATACTTTCCCTTTGCAATTAAGATCGGAATTCACAGAAACCCTTATCTTAGCGGAGGTTTTTGTCGCCGTGGCTACGGCTGGTAAACCCTGTTCTACACCGAGCTCTAACAATTGTGAGCTACTTAGGAAAATTGTACGATAAAATGAAAATCCGTTTGAAAATTTGTGACTTGACTTGACTAAAGTATTGGTAAGCAGCGCTCGCTCTGGCTAGGTTACAAGGGCGTAGCCAGGGGTGGAGGCCTTTGCGCCCTACATACAATACAATTCGACTTTCAGTATGAATTCATTACAAAATTGCCTAATGGTAGAGAATATATTGATGTTCGCCAAACTAAATTCGGCTTGCATTCATTTGAGGGCCTGATCTGATAACGATCGAACAACTATATGATATAGCATATGGTTCCGGAATGAACTTTTCTGTTTTCCATCCAAGTCACAACAAATCCCTCTTATAGTCCTTGTATGCATTACAATACTCCCGCCGACAAGTTTTGATCTAGATCGGTTATATACTTGCAATGTAAATGTTATATAAGCTAGATCTCGAAGACTATAAAACCTAGGGAGACCATGTAGACTCTCCTCTTGTGGGGCGTCAGATCATATTTGGTAACTCTAGCTCTTATAGTCTTCGAGATCTAGGTTACATCGACCTGGCTGTTGATGCTGATCAAGAATATACTCTTTTACTCTACTAGAGTACGGGTGTACTAAATCAAACTGGTTGATTGATTCTCAAGCATTCCCTTGCCATCTGGAAAGTGTATCACAGCTAGTTAATATATATATATAAAATCGTTTTTCAGCTTTTGTTTCTTTTTTGCGATAAAATATTTTTGCAATGCGCTGCCGGAGCCTAATTGAGATAACGTATGCCACTTCTACTATAAGTGTCATTTATAGGCCCAACCAAGGTGGCTTTACGGGTAGTTTTTGATCGAACTTCGTTGATTGTTTCGCACCTTCGGGGCACACAAATCTAGCAAGGAATTAGGCATGCAATATTTGAACGTTCTATAGTTTTGCCAACAAAAAAAAAAAAGTTGTTGTCAAGCAAACTATTTGTTTATCTAAAATTTTCAACACTATTTTCTGAGAAGCGGCAGCAGCAGCGATATTCCACCTATGTATTTTCATTTTTCATACGCAGAATGGTGAAATTGCGTTTTGAAAAAGCCCCGACCGACGTCGTCGTCGTTGTTGTTGTTGTTGTTGGCCGCAATCAGCTGATATACATTTTGTTACTCATACGCCTCGTACGCACCGTCGCCGGGTTGCCAGGGACAGAAACAATTTACGCAAACGAAGCTAAATCCTACGCATAATTATAAACTAATCTAAAAGTTGATAAGTTTTTCTTTATTTGTATAAATATTTGAAGTGGCTTTGCTACTGATTAGGTAAGTGGCAAGTGGCAAGTGGAGGGCGAGGGTGAGGGTGAGGGTGGTGTAACATTTATTGCTATTAATTATATTACTTATGTGTGCTTTGGCCACTGAATGCGAATGTTAACCTTTGACCAATTCCTAACAAATCGTCATCTAGATCAGCGCGTGCTGCTGCTGCTGTTGGGACTTATATCTTAGCTTAGTGTGGATAATGTTGAAGTGGAAACTGCTCGTCTTGAGCTGTCTACATTCAATGGACACTCAATCCACACACTACAACCAATATCAATTGAAGCAAGCTAAGAGATAACTGATAAGCCGATTGTCGCCAATTCAAGGACAGATCAGAAGCTAAGTCCATTTGGATGCATTCATGCAGAGCTCTAAGAAAAACATATTTAACATTTTTTCTACCTTTGCTACATGGACTCTGAGCTGCTTTATAAGCTGGTGATTGGATCGCGACATTCCACGGATTTTCTGACAAATTGACTTGAACTTGAAACAATGATAGTAAGCTTGCTTACACATACACTTGTTTCAAGGCAGTTTCCTTCTTTTGCAAAACTTCAACCCAACTGTGTTTAAGATGAAAATGTATTTAGAATTTCCTTTTGCTTCAAATTCTCAATACTTTCTCTCCACCCACAACTTTTGACATAGATTCTCTTCTTCAAGCAGATCAATTTCAAACATGATTCACAATAATTGTATCACTTTGACGCACAACCATGTATATAGAAGAAGCGGCTTTAGTTTATGTCAACCAAATGGCAAATACCGAACAGATATCCACATCCTAGACAGCAGAAGCGCGTGTGACCTACATTTTGCTCGAACATAATCGCTAAAAACGTATATTCATATATATATATATATATATACTTTTGTTTTTTGTATTTTGTTACTGTGCGCATTTACTATAGGTATACACCTATACAGGGGTATATATATGTATATATATACCATATTGGTATATTTGTAGTAGGTCATAAATAAGATTACCGATTACCTCTATAGTCGACGCCCTGTCGTCGCCATGGTTGTTGTTGTTGCCGTCGAAGTCGTCGCCAGAAATTTAATAGCTTTTTTCAAACTCATAGCTTATATGAATACGAGAACTATACCCTGCTATACTAAATCAACCAATATGCCTGGTCAATATACATTTGGATTGCCAATCGAATTCTTTCTGAGTTGCCAAAAGTCAGTTAAACAAGGATGACTGGAATCGATAGCAGTGATTGAAAATACATAAGAGGCAATGAATATACATATATATATATATATTTGTTACCTCTGCCTGCTATATTTGAATTGAAATTCTGTAAATAAATATAAAAGAAAACAAGTAAGAAAGCTATTGTCGATATGCCGACCATAAGATACTCGTACTCAGCATTTATTCAGTATTCGACACGTTCAAAAGTACGCAAATTGTTATGCTCATTTTGTCAGAAGGCTTGCAACTCATAGAAGGAGGCTTTTCCGACTGTATAAAGTTCATATATTCTTGATCAGCATGATAAGGGAATCGATATAACCATGTCCCGTCCGTCTATTTCAAGACAAAAGATCTCAAAAGTGTTAAAATCTACAAAGCTGAAATACCAAATGCTTCCTTGGTCTGCAGGCTGGTCAAGTTTGAGTTTTATCCAGATCGGACCACTATATGATATAGCTCGCATATAACAGATTGTTCTCGAATGAACACTTAGAAGTATAACTTGTCTGCATTTGCATCCAAATCAATCAAAATTCGGTTTGCATCCATTTCAGGAGACCCTACGTCTGCTAGCCTGTTCTGATCAAGATAGTAGAACTATATCGTATAGCTACCGTATAACAGATTGTTTCGGAATGAATACTTAGGAGCATAAATTTTCTATTTTTCAATCAATATTAAAACAAATTCGCCTGAGCGTGTGCGTCACTGTGGCACATTTGTCTGTGTTCAAGGCAACGTCACCTGCACGCCCTATTGCTGAATTTGTTCTAGTGCTCCTGGAGCATATCAGTGGCTAAGTAGAGTGCAAGAGTGCCTGCCCAGGACAGCTGTGTCATCGGCGAAAGTGCACACCATGAAGTCCCGTTGACGCGCAGTGGGGATGTCTCGACCCGTGGGCCTGTCATGCTTGAATAAGTTGTACAATATGGGCCCCAGCACACTGCCTTGCGGCATGCCGGCTCGGATGTGCTTCACTTGACTTTACAGGGCTGGGCAGCAAAATCTCCGATTTGTACATATACATATATATTCTTGATCAGCATGACAGACCAATTCGATAGAGCCATTTCCGTCTGTACGTCTATTCCTTTGTGACCAACTCTCTGCTAGAGTATATATGCTTCGGCTTTGTAAAAGTAGTTGAAAATTTCATACAATTCCTGAATGAATTTAATATTTGTGTTAGAAAATATTAGAAATTTTCTGACAATTACATAGACTGGAAATGGGTAATATTATGTAGACTTATAGCCTTAATCACCTTTAGAGCCAGACATAGGCCACAGTCAGGGCCAGGCGATAGTGTTGGCCTTCAACTTAAGCTGCCATTAGTTAAAGCGACGCAATTGATTGCAAACACAACAGCAACAATTGCAACAACTTGATGGCTGGCTGGCAGCAACATCATCATCATATCATCATCACCATTTAGCTGGCGCGTAAAAATGAGAACATTGCATAACTTTTAGTACAACATTTTACTTGTATTCTGTTTGTAAATGCAAATTGCAAATGCGCCAACTCAGTCTCTGTTTATGTGCTCGTCATATGGTGTAAAAGGTCTCGCACGTGTAATTGATTCACAGACATAAGCGTTACGCTACAGTCACACTTGCACACACACACACACACACACACCCATACTCATATCGGGTAGTGAAAACAGCTTTTCGCCAACAATGTTGCAGAGCTGCGTAAAAACATTTTAATCGCAACACATGCCGACTTTTGCCTCATTTTCCGCGAGCGCGTGGGCAGCACGGATGGTGGGTCGTGGGGGGAGGAGTGTATGTATGTGTGGGGGCTGCGGGGACGGACGGGCCGCTGTGTATAAATAGGGGGTGTTTAACATTAAATATACAGATATGCTCGTGCATACGATTTAAATTTCAAATACTAAATATTGAAATGGCAAGAATTACGCATACGCCACGTATGACATAGGCATACGGGCAAAGGCTACTCCAAAGATATCGTTGGCCTTCCAATTTAAATAAGAAAATCGATTAGATTAGGTTGTGTCGGACTATCCCATTGGGGTTACGCATAGGACAGTGTAGGCCAGAGTAGGAACTCTCTTTGCGTGTTTTATAAAAGTCCTGCAGGATCTTGGTGCCTTGGCGAAGGTTAATAGTTCCTTGCAAATCCTCTCAGCTGCTTCCTCTAGCTAATTCAGCATAGGTACGCCAAGGTTTCTCATTATTGCTTGGATAGGTGAAGATGAGATGTTCCAAGGTTTCTGGTGTCCCTGGTTCCTCACATATGCGACAGTTTGTGTTGTTGGCAATGCCAAGGCAGTTTCCTGTTTGAATCCCCATCATTTATCCGCACTGCTGCCCGGGAAGGTGCTGTTCAAAACGACTAAGATTGTCTGCGATTGATCATTATGCGACTTCTGCGGCTTCCCCTATGGCGAAAACCTCCGCCTGGAATATACTAAAGTGATCAGGCAGTTTGTATGACATCCTAATTTGAGCATCTGTACTGTAAACGGATGCACCCACGCCCTCACTACTCTTGGATCCCTCTGTGATTAAATTGAGATGTTGGTACTGTTCCATTGTAGCTTTTCAGTCATCTTGGCCCATGCGTATTGTAGTTTTGGTGTTGGGGGCAGATCCTGGGGGTCAGGTAGCCAGAGATTCCGGCCGCATCTCTCTGCCTATGGAGCTGTGTCCATAGCCTTGGAGTGATTTGTTGTTGTTTGGGAATGAATATCCAGGGGGTTGAAACCAAGTATTGTTTCTAGTGCCTTAGTTGGGATTGAAATCAACGCCCCCGTGATGCAGATCATCGCCTGCCGCTGTATCTACTCTTTCAGTTTAAGGTAGGTTTTCTTTTCCGTTGCTGGCCACCACACTAAGACGAGGTACAGTAGAATTTTATCTGATCTGACTTCTGGTTTTGGTTCCAGCTGAGTGTTGCCAATATGTGGGGGATGCCCTGTGCCCCTGTGCCGCTCCTTTACCGTCGACGCATAGCCCTAATCTGATTGAACCCGCCTGCAGCTTAAGAGGTTGCCTATCCTCAGGTTGACAGCTGGGTGTGTATTGGTCGCTTTCAGGAAATCTATTATGACCTTTGTCGATACATTGCTGAATGCCCCTGAGATATCCACAACAGCATATTGATGGTGAAAAGAATGCTTTCTCTATGGCCGCTACAAGGTAAGTCTAGCAGCTTCTCCACTATTTTCAGTAGAAACGATATGGCCCTTATTGGCCTATAGTCTTTGGGGCTCAAACAATATAGGATGAGTTGTTGATACTAACAATTTAGAACCTTGAAATGAAAACTACAACAATTATGTGTTAGTTCTTGACCCAACAGTGTTTAATGCCTGGTAGCTGCCTCGGCTCAACATCTGAAGCACTATCTTTCTATCTCATTAGTACGTGAACATCCAATGTTAAGTAGAGCGTTCACATAATATATTTTGTATTAGAGCAACAACATTTTCTTATGAATGACAAATTAGATTATTCATTGCGATTTTGTTTTGTATGAAACTGTGCCTCTTGCTAAAGTAGTTACGTGTATGAATTGACATTGTTGCTTCTATTTTGTAGATCAGCTCACAAGTTCTAGTGAAATATTTGCGAAATATCGTTTTTCGATTTTTAAATTAATCAGCTACTGAAACAGAAAAAATCGCTATGAAAAAGCTATACATATACATACATATGTGCATTTTGTTACACTGAGGTTATCAGTTTGATTCGATTGAATTGTCTATTGAATGCTTCATTAACCGAGAAATGAATTGAAATGTTTAATAATCATTTTTAGCAATTTGTTGCAAATTGTTTCCTAACAAAACATCACAGGCCCAACAGATGCCACATCATATACAATAGAGCTATATATAGGACAGGCAAACTATTTCATTTTATACACGTCAATACACATACATACATACACATGTATTCCCCTGTATTCCCTTGTATAAGTTTGCAAATGAATAGTAATTAGCTGCATAGATTGCGTATGACTCGGCTCCAATTGTGATAAGGCGACGCCAGGCCAGGGCAGGCAGTCATTTGGGTATTGCGAAATCAGACGGAAAAACCAGATGATCGTGAAATAGAACTGAAAAGCTTCCATTCGACTCAAGTATACTCTTAGTCATTTGATCAGTAATTATAGATAGGTAATTGTATCGAATCATATAAGTATCAAGCTGAATTTTATTGAAACATTCTAAAAAACCATTCCAAATTACCAAAGATGTGGGTAAAAAATATGTTTAAATTTTGAATACTTTTTGAATACACTCATAAGTTTAAATGTTGGCAGAAATTTCGCTAATCTCCCTGCCTAAAAAGCATCATAATGTTAAATATGTGTGTAAGGGAACTGCAGGGAAATATTCATTCCTAATTTCGTGATTCGTGAATGTTTTGATACATTCTCTGTATGCAGCCCGAATACACTGAGAGAGGGGAGGAGGAGAAGCAGAAACTGTCCTCTTTGCCCATCCCAATTGAGCGTTTTGACAATGCGCAATCGGCAACATCTGGCTTTACATCTGGCTTGAGTCGAGTACAGCGAGGATTCCTATGTCTCTCCTAAGAATTGAATATTGTTCTTGACGATGTTGAAGTTTTAGGCATTGACGAAAAGGAATGCAAAGTTATGGGCACTCTCTGATATGGACCAGCTATTAGAATCTGGGATTACCTTACCATTTTATATAAATATTTATAACTACATCTATTAAATATTCTAAGGGTGTTTGAGGAATATTTTATAATGCTTTTCTCACTGGCCATTCGCAGTCATTGTATGATACATTCATCTAGAAGTCATTGTTATGTAGAAACTAGGAAATGTTAGTATTCATTGCCTTTGAAATGAGTGCAGTAATGAATGTCTCATTTAGCGTTTTGAATGCTTTTATACAGGCCTCTATCATCCTCAATTATAGTTTGGCTATGCTTCTCTTCACTATACTCTTTAATAATTTCTTATCGTCACAAATCCCATAGACAATACTCTTGGGCCTAGTCGAGTGGGTGGCAACAGATGAAAACGGGAGGGAACGCTTATCTGACGCTACACATATTTCATATGCCACATACAAACATAAATATATTCCAATTTAAAATCGCATTTACATTCATACATTCACACATATCAATTCTATTCTATTTCAATTATCAATAAAACCGAAATCCATTAACATTTTCGTAAATAAAGCAAGCACACACATATGTATGTTCATGTGTAAAGTATTATATATTATCTTGTCCACGAGTTGATGAAATTCGAAATATTTTCAAATTTCAAGTTCAAATCTTGTTACACTTGGGTCTAAGTGCGTGAACGAAATATGCCAGAAAATCAATTACCGGACATTGACAAGGTCAGGGACAAATGCGAATGCGATGAGGATGATTCAAACCATATATGTATGTATGTACATATACATATAATGTGATAGTTAAACAAATTAGGGATAATGCTGGATCTTCAATTGGCTAAATCTTGTTAGCAGACATCAATTGGTTGTTAGAATATTTGCATAATCTTTGTGTTATGGGTCATAAGCAGAGTTTACCAAAGGAAGATTCTCACCAATGTAAAATGTAGAAAATTTGTAGAAAGCCTTTCAAATAAACAAAGCTTACAACGTTACATATAGTTCGTAGTTTCTCGTAGTTTAATTATGACTGCAAAAGTTCTTATAAATTGTAGCTCTCACGTAACTATTTCAACATGTAGTTATTATTTGTTACAATAACTTACTGCTGTCATAGTAGAACCAACCCACACAAATAGTTCTCATTGTGTAATTATTATACCATTCATGAAGCCATGAAGCTTGCAATGCACAGAAGGAAGCATTTCCGATCACATAAATTATAGATATTCTTGATTGTCATGACAAGGGAATTCGATATAGCTATGTCCGTAGTCTGTCTGTCCTTTTAAGCACAATGATCTTATAAGTCTTACAGAGTCTACCAGAAGCTTCTGCCCTTCTGCTCGCTGGTTGAGTTTAAATTTCATCCCGATCGGACAACTATATCATATACAAGCAACTGCACACTTAGTATCATAGAATGAGAAAACGGCATTTCATCTGATTTTATTGATTGTAGAATGGAAAATTATTAAATATGTTTGAAACAAATAGTTAAGAGAATGTCGTGGGCCGAATCGGGTGGATGAGCTTTCGATATGGTACAGCAGATGCTGAAGCCCGCTTACCGGCTGGACCTTCCCTTTGTTATATCTTTTTAATGTGAATGGGGTTTACATATAGGCCTCGGCAACGCCGGAGCTAGCCTGCCTTTCTTGTTCCTAAATATATTTTTAGGAGTTTGTTGACACTTTTCGGTTATAAATATATATATGAAACATGCAAAAGATTTAGTCAACCGAGCAGCATGAGTTGAATGAATTGAAAGAGCCATGTGCATACCAACAGTATGTAATTTAACAAATGTCTTTTGGCTTGCACTGTATATCTCTCTGGCTCTTCAAAAAGTTTATTAACCTTTGTTTAGCCTAAAGGCAATATTCAAGATCCAAAAACAAAAAACAAGCCGTTTCCGCGAACTAAACTTCAATAAAATTGCGCATATGGCACAGTCCCCACTTGTTGTTGTTGTTGTTGTTGTTATACCCTTGCAGAGGGTATTATAATTTTGGCAAGATATTTGTAACGCATAGAAGGAACCATCTCCAACCAAATAAAGTATATATATTCTTGATCAGCATTACAAGCCAAGTCGATATAGCCGTCTGTTTCTATGCAAACTAGTCTCTCAGTTTTAAGGGTTATCAAGTTGAAATTTTTACCATCGACTTGTTTCTGCTGTAAGCTGTTTATATGTCATATCATATAGCTCCCATATGACCGACCGATTCGGAATGAACTCTTAGTAAAGCAAAATAGTTGTTTTTCATCCACATAGAACCAAATTTGGTAAATGTCACTTGTAGAAACCTCTACGTCGTATAGCTCCCCCATATAATTGACCGATTCGAAATTAACTTTTGGTATACCGAATTCCGAATTTGCAACGCAGAGAACGATGCGTTTCCGGCTATATAAAGTATATATAGACTATATATACTATATCAGCTCGACAAGGGGAATCGATATAACCATGTAAGTCTGTTTCAACACAAAGATCTCAGAAGTCTTAAAAAATGCATCCTTTATCAATTGGAACGTGTCAGCCTTAGAAGCCTTCACGTATGCTGACCAAATTTCAAACGAATCTGCAAGGGTATATAAGTTTCGGTTACCCGAAGTGAGCCTTTCTCTCTTGTATTTCTTTCCTTTTGTTCAGCACATTTAGGCATACATATTTCAATTGCATTGCGTTTTTGGGGGTCTCTGCATTTAGTATATTCTGTGTGTGTGTGTGTGTTTTTTTTTCTGCCAACTCTCGCTCTCAAAGGGAAAGCCACGACGTCAAGCGAACGAATTTTTGGATTATGTTGCGACTGTCAACTTTTGTCCATACCCTGTATGCCTCCATAATGCTAGAAGGGTGTATTGAAGATGAAGACGTACTGTAGTTTTGAAAGCTTGGATACTATTATAGATAAAAAGTCATAAGACTATAAGAGCTAGAGTCACCAAATTTGGTATGTAGACTCCCCAGATCAACTTTGTTTTAAAATTTTGCCACGCTGACTAAATAATGAGTACGAGTATCTTATAGTCAGAATATCGGCTATAGCATTCTTACGTTTGTAAAATAAGGGGCATTACAAAATTGACGTTTAACATGTAGGATGCGTCACATTAGTTCACGGCTATTGTACAAAAAAAATAATCAAAATTAATAAAATTCGCTGAGCTCAAAAAAATAAGAACGCTTTACTTGAATTCCCTCTATAAGACTATAAAATAGGCGTGGCAACGCCCCCTCAAATAGGCGATAATAAAAATTCGTAATTTCTTTGCACCTATTGGACCGATTGCATTGAATCCTGTACAGTATAGTAATATCAACTAGAGTCAGGCTATATATCCTTTTGAAAAAATAAGCGATATTGGGAATTCGTCATGTCTTTGCACCCATTACACCGTTTGTTATGAGAGGCCCAGCTATATATCGGTTTGAAATATCGATATATTGGGTAATCGAAATATGTCTATCGACATATATTACAATATGCATATATGCATATCGATACATATTGAGTTATCGATATGTGTATATCAATAAATTGAGTTTGTGAGATATGTATATCAAAATATGTTACATGAACATCGATATGTTGCGTCATCGAAATATGAACATGAACATCGATATATTGAGTTAGCGTACATTGATATCTTAAGTAATCGATACATGTTTATCGATATCGACATCTACATCAAGATATCGATAGACGAAGATATAGTAATATCCTTAGATATCGATGCATTTTATCGACGTTCACTAGCGCAACCACAAACATAGATCAACAGAAGGAGGCTTATTGACGCACGCCGGGCTAGGTAGTATATTTATGAATACATTTTATGGAAAACATTTTTAGCGATTTTGTCAACAGTTCTTATCCGATCTTAATGAAATTGGGAAGATCGAAGAAACTTAACTAAATCTGTCTAAAACTGTGGGAGATATTAATATTTTCAATTTGCGTAAGGGGCGTTGCAAACTGTTTATACAACTTACAAAATTTGGTGACCCTAGCCTTTATGGTGTCCGAGATCTAAGCGTTCAAACGGACGGACAGTTCTAAATCGACTCGACTGTTGATGCTAAATATATATTTACTTTATAGGGTCGGAAACGCTTCCTTTTGCGCTGTTGCTGGGTTGTTTTGGCGGGACTTGTGGTGGGGGTGCACCCCATATCAGAGCTTTGGCTCGTCATCTGCATTTTTTTGTAGTCTGCTCGTCTGAGTGTATATATGTATGTATATTTGTATGCATGTTTATGTATATATGCTTGTGTTTAACTGTCATTAGCTTCCTCTGGCTGATGTTATTTATCTTTAAGTCCCAACATTCAGACATTCAGATGGCGGGCAAAACACTTCAACTTGAAGTCAGCCGCATAATTTGCGAATTATCAGTATTTTTTTTTTTTGCATTTTTAACATTTGCTTCTCTCCGCTGCTGCGTGCATTTTTAATGACTTTGAAAACTGCAGAACACCCCCCGCAAATTAAAAAATGTGGAAAAAATATTGAATATCGGATATGAACAAAGTTGGACAGTTGAAAGACAGACTTTGTTGAAGATTTTCATCAATTTAAGTCATGTCATTCTGACTGTTTTTATGGACTGACTGTTTATATGGCTCTTGGAATTATCTGGTGCTTAGAAGACCGAAGACATTAATAGTTTGAGTAATTTAAATTATAAAATTATAAATACTGTATCTTAATATAATGATAATTGCTTCGAAGTTAGCCTGTCTTCCTCATTATTCTGGGTTAAAACCATTTGTGGATTGTCAGCGTAAGGAAGCTTAAAGACTCTTTTGGTTTCATTGATCTAGAAAGTATCATAAATTCTTATGCCAGTATGATGAATTTCAGACTTGATCAATGATTTCCTAATGCATTCCTACATGCAGTAGTCCCTATGAAGTGTTAATCTGCAAAGTGAAGTGGAGGTGCACATCTTTATGGAAGTTAACAGGAAGTTCTACTTCGATAAAAGCTTCACCTGGCGGCACAACTTTAGTTTCAACTATGTATTTATGTATTCCACATCTAACTTCTTAGCAACTGCATCCTAATGCGCCAATTGATTTCGGCGTAGGCAATGCTAATGGAAGACATGAATGTGGATGTGGGGGGATTCACTGAGCTGCACTCAGCTGAACACACGAACTTTTGCACCGCAGTTGATTTCGCATTTGGCTGCACAGGCGCACCACCACCACCAGCACAGGCACAACACTTGTCTCTTCACTTGATTTATAGCCGCTCGAAGCAGTTGTACTTGCAGCGTTGAGCCGTTGCAGTTGCAGTTTTTAATCCGCATTCGGTGTCGAAGTCGGAGTTGCATCCACCTGCAGCTGGCAGTTGGCCAGAGCTGGTCATCCCCTCTGACCACGACCACGACCACGACGACGACCAAGACCAAGACCGCTGATGACCACGAACGAGGGCTTAATTATTAATTTAAATCGCACCGTTTATATGATAAAGCATATAGCATACTGAATAAACTAAAAAGTCGCGACGTGCCGCTGCCGCTGCTGGGGCTGCGCATTAGTGCATGCCCGCAGTCCAAAGCTCAAGCACAAGCGCAGGCACAAGACCTAGCTCCAGCGATCAAATAAGATACATCATCAAAGTCGAGGTGGTGGCCGAGCACCAAGAGCGGACTGTGCAATGCGAAGTATAGCTTCTCATACAAAACTTGACCCCGATTGCGAGTCGAAATGCTTGCCTCTAAATGTATGCTACATCAGTTGTTCCATAATTGTTGCATTAGTCTATTGGTCGGATATAAATTTTTTACATTTTCTATAATTTGTCAAGAATAGTTGAATAGTTCCACTAGCATTTGGAATTTTCTTAAAACGGGGAAATTTCATTTGAGTTTTAGCTTCTTGTGAGTTTTTTTTTATTAAGGTTTTGTGTAAAGATGTGAAAGATGTATAAAGCAGCGAAGGGCCATGAAATTCTCAATTGTTAGCACTATAATAATTTCACTTACAACCAAAAAATTCCGTTGATTTCGCGGGTTAGGTTGATTTTTGGCTCCGCTCCTGTTTCGTGGCGTGACAAAAGTTGTTGCTCGAATGCGCCCCAGATACATTTTTGCAGGCGGCGGTGGCGGCGGCGCGAACTCTGGCAAGCGTAAAAATATGAAAAGTGCCGCAAAGGCAGGGTAGGGGGAGTAGGGTATGATGCCTTGTGGCATGTTGGCCAGGGCAGGGGCATTGGCAAGGGCAGTTGCAACTGCAGTCCAGACACTTTACTTCAATTCATAATTAATCAGGCTCGGGTTTTGGGTCTCGTCTGGGTTTGGGTTTGGGTTAACACTCTGTCAGACTGAGACTGGGGTGGAAATTGCAATTGGAGTTGCAGAAGTTCAAATTGTATTCTCCTCACTTGGTTGAGCGATTCTCAGTCAAGTTCGGTCAAGAGGCTTCTCCTTGGCTGGCTTCGGTGGTTTGACACGTGTGGTGGCTGCCACTTTATACAATTTTCTAGTTCCCTCTCCTCGCTAGTTTGAACCTGTTGATTTATAGTTGTCCAAAAAAGACACTATATGGCGCCATTTGCATGCAAGGCCCCACATTTTTTCCAAAAACCAAAAAAAAAGAATCCAAAAAAAAATGTTTAATGAGCAAAAAGTGCGTGAGCTATGCGCAAAAATGTTGCAGAAGCAGACGCAGACCCTGCTTGAAATGCGCAACCCGAAAAAAAAACTTTACGCACTTCATAAATTATTTAACAGGCAACCAACAGGCAGAGGGAATCCAATTTTAATTGTCGAACAAAAAAAACAAAAAAAGAGACGAAATGTGCGAATTTTTTGACAACTGCAAAAAATCAAAACAAGGCCTCCACCAGGCATGTAAGACATGGCATGACTACAAGATCAATTCGCTTCTTCGACTGATTTATGAAGTATGGCATATATGTATATACATGTATATATACATGTATATATATATATATGCTGATGTATATAGTAGCAGCTATGCCAAGTTCAGTCTACACAGCGTTTTTAAGAACTAATCAATAAAGCACTGGATCTGTGCTCCCGAGTAAATTTCGTGGAATTCTTTGACGGTTTTCAACCAAAAGCGGAAGCTGGGCAAACTAGAAGTGTTCTTAGAAATGTGTGTGCCATGAAATCTTGGGGACCTTGGGAATTTTATTCGATTCGGAGTCTTTATGGGGTCCACATTGCTGAATGAATGAATGAATGAGTGGATGGCTAAATGAATGAATGTGTATTTCGCTAGGCTTTATTCGCCGAATTTCTTTATGAATTAAAGCAACAGCTAATTGATGCAGAAAATCTCTATCTGTTGATAAGCTTCAATCATATCGCCAGGTCCCCCATTTGAAGCGAAATCTTACTGTCTGAAAATACATATAGGCTAGCTCGCATTATTTGATCCGCAATACGCTCAGTTGGGTCTGCGGATGTAACTTTCTTGTTCGAAAATTATCAGATTAATGAATTCACTCTCCGATATCATTGGATTTTCGAAAATTTTTACTATTTCAGAAGTTTTTCACGTACAGTTTTCGTTGACAAATTTTGTTTAGACAGAAAATTTGTAGACAGAAAATCTGTTGTAGGTTTCGGGCTTATAATTTGTTGGCCTTTGGTTTTCACATTCATTCGAAATTATTGATAAGAAACAAGGAAAAATGTCATTTCCTATAGTGCACAGACACACACACACACACACATACATAGAGATTCCGAGCAACTACGAACCGGTATTCGTATTTATTGCCATTATCATAAAACATTTTTGTGGGCAGCCCCCAAAACGTTTACAATTTTATTGACTCTTCGATTTCAACCGACCGATGATTCCGGGCTGATAAATTTCGTTCAAGTGGTCAGTCAGTTAAAGGCGCGTGTTGAAACTGCAAGTTTGATAAACACAAATTCAAAAAAAAAAAAAAAAAAAAATATGAAATTAAATTTCGTCGCCACAAAATCACGTTTTATTTCTTTTCCTTTCTTTTCTTTTTAATTTATAATCTCATTCACGATCCACAATCAAATATAAATCTTAAAAAGTAGACAAATTAATGGCCCCAAACCTAAATATTTGCTCCGTCATAGAGTCAAGTGTGGGTTTGTGTTATAGAGAAGAACTTAATCGAAAGTTGAACTAAAGCAACTGAGAGGCACGACTGTACCAAACCAGACAGTACCTTGAGTAAATGAGAACAGAGACCTTCCACGGGGCAGCCACATAATGCTGCTTCAACTCCTATTCAGGCAGGCTCCTGATTGTTTTGTTTGAGAACTCATTCATTTATGTATTACTTATTATTATGGCTTGTGTGTTTCGGGACCTTGAATGAAAGAAAGGTTTTGTCCCTTTTCGGCAAGAGGTTTACCTGGCTGTACCTTTTTTTTATTGTATTTTATAAATTGAACTTAATGCGCATTTACTGCTAGGCAGGGGCAGACGCTACGCTTTCAGTTGAGTTGCCCACTTTAGCAATCTGGTCGGTCCGTCCACCTTAAAATAACATTTTCCCAAAAACTGAAAATGCTTTTACTTTTCGCGCTTTCTATGTTAAGTGGCAGCAACAGAGGCAGCAGCACTCTCATCTCTCACACAGAGATCAGATCCGTTTGTCTACAAAATGAGTTCAAATGTATCAGACGAAAGACCGTTGGCCGACGACATTTGTGCCATGTCAAAAGCGTCATTCGGGCAAATTAAACTTTATACGACAAACTAGCATTTTCTTCAGCCGGCTTTGCACGGGTGCTCTATTTGAAGAATGCAAATTGTTAAAGCCATCGCTGAGGGAAGCTGCAATATGAAACTCGGCAAGGGAAAACAAAAACGTAGACTGACTCATTAACTTTCAAAGTAAGGAAAAATCCTTATTAATCGCATTTGCTAGGAGCACCCATTTAATAAATTCAATAAAATGTATAATTTGCAGGTTCTTTCTCACATTAGAAAGCATTTTATTTGCATTTTTTTGACACTTCTTGGTTTGAAAACTGAATTTAGTTAATGCATAGTTTTTTTTCCAGTTTAATACCCATAACGATTATTATTCTAAGTATATTAGTAAGTTGTTGTTGTTTTTTTGTATTGCCTAATAAATATGTATGTAGAAACGACTGTGAATGTCTAAATTTTATATATATGAAAAATTCATGAAATTTTGGCTTTGAACTTTAATTTGAATCGTTTCAAACTCGTTTTTGTAACTGTCGGTGAAGATTGTCATGCATATACATATATGTAGATGAGATAGACAGTTCATAGCGCTACAGGTGCAAGTCAGGTGCTTTGTGCCACGTGACGTCATCAAATTAAGCATACACACAAATGTATGTATGTATGTATGTATGGACGAATGCAAATGTAAATGGTTTTTTGCAATAAAACTTGAAACTACATATAATACAAATTTATAAAATTTCTTCCTTGCTTGTGTGCCATGAACGGATGGTCCGCACCTCAGAGAGTTAGCACCACACCCAGACCTCACACTCATACTCAGACTCAGACTACTCTCAAGCACGCATGCGCAAAGCCAGCCTGCTAAAGTCTTCAATTTAACTGTGTTTTTATTATGTATTTCATATTTTGCTGGCTGCACTTTCAGTTAGCATTAACACACAAGAAGTTGTTAATTGCGGTCTTGATCTTGACTGCGGGCTTTGCTTGGACCGGGGCTGGAGGGCTGACACTGGGGCCAAACCGCTGGAGCTAGCCCTCATTATGAGTGGTCTGTTAAAAAGCAGACATCTATTTAGTGAAAATCCGTCCAGTCTGTACTTCCGAAGAGAAGATGCCAAGTCTAGATGAGGACTGCAAGAAGTGTAGCCAACTGATGAAATAGTTGAAATTTATTTTTAGAATAAAACATTCTGTTGAGTCTGAACCTGAAACAAAATCTTAGAATAATTATTGACTATCTGCGTAAATTTTAGGAAATAATTTGAAAAATATCTCAAAAAACAAGAAAGGAAGGCTAGCTTAAGCTTATATACCATTCATATTGTAAATATATAATCGATCTATATAAGTGGAAGTGGAAGTGGGTCTACAAGGGTCACAAGACGAATTTGGTGTGTTCATTCTAGAACAATCGGTTATATGGTCGCTACATGCTATAGTTATCCGATCTTGATCAGGCCAGCGGATGTTGGGCCACCGAATTTAGTTTGATTTGTTAAAGAAAAGTTATGAACAATCGGTTACATGTTAGCCATATCAACCACAAACATAGATCAACAGGAGGAAGCGTAGCGATGCACGTCGTGCTAGCTAGTCTATATATATATATATATATATATATAAGTCTGTCAGTCTGTTTGGTTGTTTATTTGTGTTTCCTTTATAGGCGCCAAAAACAACTGGACAAATCGGTGTGAAATTTTTACTGTATACTAATACGGACTATGGGAAGGTCGAGGGTTATATATCGTTTTGGAAAAAATTGCCGTGGTAATAATACATATATGCGATTATAAAAATTGTTGATATCTTTGCACTTATTTAACCGATTGCATTAAAATGTGTACAGTATAGTAATATCGACCAGAGGAATGTACAGGGCTATATGTCGTTTTGGAAAAATTAGCGTGGCACCGCCCCTCATATGAGCGATATTGGAAATTCGACATATGTGCTCGCATTAGACCGATTGTCATGAAAGATCGAGCTATATATCGGCTTGGAGTTATCGATACATACATATTGATATCTTTCTATCTTCATAAAGTTATCGACAATCGAATATATATCGATATCGATATATATCGATACATTTTATCGACGTTCCACAGCCAGTCATAGAAAAGTTTTAGAATACCTTAGATAGTTCTGGTACTTTGTAAAGCAAGACAGCAACAAAAATACTTTGAAGATCACTGGAACTTCAACAAACATAGATCCCTGGAGGAGGCCTATAACATTTAATTATGAATTATGAAAGCCAACATGCTAGTTAACTTCAATGTTGGGTCTCCAAATCGTAGAAGAACTAAAATCGTTTTCCCTCTGTGTTAATTTGTATGTGATCAGTGATCGGCGATCAAGAGTGTCGGCGTCCACTGTGAGTGCGAGTGCTCCACACATCTCCGTGAGCTTGCGCTTGATCTGACAATCAAATCTGGTATTCTAAGCATCGAGTTCTGCGAAAAAAAAAACTTTGATTCGCCGTTTCATTCAGCTTTAGCTGTCTAGGCATCGTGCTCCCACGCCTGCCCATATATATATATATTTATATATATATGTGCATATTGTGTGGTTCACATACAAATCCATATGTACATATTGAGCCGCCACCATAACGGGGATTTGCAATTATTGACTTGTATTCTCAAAAAAAAAAACAACAACAACAAAAAGTGCAAAAACTGCAAAAAGCTGTGATTATGTGTGTTTTATGTAGTCGTTTTCAGCTGAATGTTTGCCTTTTGAAAATATTTGTAGAGACTCGGCGACGCGTAGCGGACGCCTTTCGCGGTAATTTTTAAATCATCTTGTGTACGAAGTACATATTTTGTTTAAGATTCGTAAACAAATCACGTACAACAACAACAGCAACAGCAACAACAACAATGAATCGCTGCTGCAGAAGGCAAAAGTCCAAGTTTAGCTTGAAACGCAGCGTTGTTTTTATTTTTTTTTTTTTTAATGTCGCGCCGGCGCAATGCACACAGTCATAAGCACACACATGCACTCACACACATACGCGAAATATGCAGACACATCGATAACTTTGCCGGCTTGCGTTGGTGTTCGTTTTTTTGAAATTTTGACCGTTTTAATTTTTGTTCGAAAAACTCTCACATTGACGCTCTCGATATTTGTAGGTTATGTTATTTTACGGAATGATAAGCAAAATATAAATATTTTCCAGAAAATGAAGATTAATCTGGTGGGCAGTGAATAAAAGCAGACTTTGGTAGATTACGGAACAATCGGTTATGTGGGAGATATGAGATATAGTTGAGGCATCTGGTAAAAATTTCAGCTCTGTAGCTTTTAAGACTTCTGAGATCTTTGTTTTGAACCAGACGGACGGGTTCTATACCCCTTGTCATGCTGATTAAGAATATATATACTTTATATAGTTGGAAACGCTTCCTTCTGTGCATTTTAAAAAGTTGAAGTTCAAATATTCATATATTTAGAATATTATGCTAACATATGTGTGAATACTTATTAGATGAAAGCTATTTTTACCCTCTCTGGTATCATAACTAGTCCGTCTTTGGGATTCCAACATATTGTCTTTGGGCGGATGTCGCTTAGGTATCTATTTATTGTTATGTGTGTAAAAATTTCGGCTCTATCAGTTGGGCTGACTCCTTTAAAACTGCTTAAAAGGGAAAAACAGGAAGGAAGGAATGAAGGAGGTTAGCTTAAATATCTGTAAAGGATGGGGCGCTATAGATCAGTAATTATCCATTATTTCGTGCCCCAATTGAATGAAATATTGACTGAAAATATGTTCTTTCAACAGAATAGCAACAAACAATAACAATCTTCCACAAGAAAACAATTGTAGAAAGCTGAATTTGCCAAAAACGAAGAAGTCATTTGAGCCACCCAGGTCATCCGACTTATCATCTTTGGCATATTATGTTTGGGGTTATGTGAAGCCATTGACTTTGGCGAACCAACCAGTTTGGTTGAAAATGTGTTAACCCCAAACAAATCAACCAGGTCGCTTAGGATGGCCCACAAGAGGTTAACAAAATCAATTTCACACTTCTTAATAAATTCGAAGCGTAAGAGAGCATTCACAGTTCGGTGCCTGCCTGCTTAACATGCTTGTGATACCCTTCTTGTTTGTCTCTTCCTTGTTTTTTATATCGCCTCCATGTTGTTCCATTGGGCATTCATTAGTCGTATTCGTGCCAATGCGCTTCGCAACTGTGCGATGTGTCGCTGTCACCATTTCCAACTCCAACTCCAGCTCAACTCCTAGGCTACGGCTGAAGAAACCCTCCTGCTCCCGTCGAAAATCGCATTCATTTTGCATGCATGTGCAAATCGCGTCTCCATTCACTGACGCTTCGCTTCTCTTTTTCTGTAAGAAACACGCAAGAAATACAAAGGCAACAAAGAGAAGTGAAAGAAGAAGAAGCAGAAAGAGCAACAGATACAGATACAGATACAGAGAATGCCGGCCGGCATTTTTAACCGAGTGCGCTTAAAAGTCTGGCTTGATATTGACGTTGACTCACACAGCTCAGACGCAGGTTTTTGAACTTGCACAAGGTAGAAGATACAGATACGAGAGTAATATAATAAGAAGTATGACAAAGAGCAAGACAAAGTCCGTATAACATACATACTCGCAGCAGCAGCAGCAACATGACGCTGAGCGCACTCGGACTCGGACGCAGACTCGGACTTGCAAACGCAAACGCAGACAGTGACTGTGACTGCAAGAAAAAATAAGCAAAAGAGAATAGTTCGGCTTAACGAAGATTATATACCATTACCATTGTAGGTATAATATAGAGACGGCGATTCGTGAAACATATACAAACCGAATTCGATTCCATTCGTTTGAAAAACATGGTCACTCTGAAACATTCGGTGCTGTGGAAGCTAAATGATATAAATCAGAAGATCCAAATGGATGGGACCGACCTATAAATAAACCAACAGAAATAAGAGTGCTAGCTTTTAAGACTTCTGACTTCTGTCTACGTTGAAACAGACGAACCCATGGACACACGGACACGGTTACTTCGACTTCCCCTATAGTGCTGATCAAGAATATAAATTACATATTTTCATAATTAGAAGCATATTCTTCAGTGCGTTGCAAGCCACCTAAAAAATTATTTCTTTTTTTTGAGGACTTCGTTTTTGCTTCTTTTTGTTGAATTCTTTTAATGTGTGTTTTGCGGGTTTTTTCTGTTTTCTTTTTTTATATGAAGTTGCTAAATACCCTTTTGTCGAGTGAGAGTGGTAAGGTTGGCAAAGCTATTGGATATTCATAAGCTTATAGAATCTTAATCTTCAGAACCCGTGTTAATGCGGTGACACCAGAGCCCATTTCACCGTAGCTGCAAAAAGGTCGCTTGGAATTTCTCTGTAATTCAACTCAAATTCAATCTCTAACCAACTTGTAACTGAGGACACTTTAGCTTCATGAAAAGGGATCCTGCTTCACTGAAGCTAAGTGTAACATTAGATCTTAGATGTGTAGAACTTATGCATAATATTTACAGGTCTAGAAATATATAGTTACTATAACGAATTTAAAGAAATCGGGAAGTAAGATATTACAGAAACTTGATGAGAATCTTTCCCTCTTTCATCTTGTATCTATCTCAAGTGCAAATGCAAAACATTTTATGGTCATGGGTCGAGGTTAGGCGAAATACTGGACACAGACCTTATGAGCATATATTTAGGGTACCTGACAAAAGTTTTCTATAAACTTTTTCAAGGAATTTTTGAAATTTTTATTGTATTCGTGCAAATTGATGTATTAGGAAGCGTCTCCGACCCCATATTCTTGATCAGCTGCAACAGCCGACCTAGATCTCGGAGACTATAAGAGCTAGCGCCTCCGCCTACCACCGCAAATGGAAAAAACCTTATATCTACCCCAAATTTTTCCGCCTTTAGTTGAAACTCGGTTTGTGTATATATAAGCACATACTCCACAGATTCTCCAAATTTCATTAAGATCGGATGATAATCGTAGACATACAACATTTGCTATAATAGCACCCCACCCCAAAAACAAAAGTAAATCGAAAAGTGTTGCATACTTTCGACTGTATCGAATGTTAAATAAATGCTGAGTACGAGTATCTTATAGTCAGAATATCGACTATGGCGTTCTTACTTGTTTAACAGTTAGTGTGGGGCCACGGTGAGACAATATTTGTAGAATACTCGAATGCATTTAATCTCTGTCGTCCATCAGTCGCTGCTGATATTCGAAGGTGATTGGGAGCGGGACGTGGGCGTGAAGGAGGAAGGGGGAAGAATTGGCTTGCTTTGATTCATAAAATAAATGTATGGTCTTTTAGATACAAAATGATTTTGTTTGTTTCGCGGCCAATGGAAATGTTGTTAATATTGCTGCCTGACGACATGATTAGTGCCTCAGTCTGGGGCTGGCGGCATTCACGGGATTCACGAAACGAGCAACAACAACTGCAACAAAAGGCAACTGAAGATACCGTTCAGGCAAATAATTAAAATGCATAAATTATGGCCCTTGCAGGCCGCCACCAATTCATGGCTCCTTTCCGCACATTTGCTTGGCGATTTTATGGCACTGTTTCATTAGCAGACGAAAGCGACGCCGCCGCCGATGAAGTGAAGTCGTTGCCATTGACGTTGCCTTTGCCTGCCTGCCGTAACCGTAACGCCTTCCCCAGTCATAGAGCCCAAAAGCAGGCTTTGAAAATTTTCAAAGTTGACAATGTCGCAGTGAATATGACTATCTAATATCAGGCTTGTTCTATTGCTTGCTGACATTTATATGAAACTTCTTATTTTTCGCTCAGAAGACAAATTCCTACACTTAGAAGAGAAAAACGTTGATCAAGTTAGAAAGAATCTTCATTCAAGTACGAAATTCTTAATTTTTAATTTTTTAAACACGCTCGTCTTAGTGGTACCAACTTTGGAGTGTGAAAACTGCTTCGGAAATTTGGTATTCCCGATATTTGCTTTACCGAAATATAAATAGTAGCTAGTCGTAGCACATATTAACAATTGTTCGTATAGGACAGATACAGAGAACTTGTTGAAAATCCCGAAAATAATTGATCTTAAGTTGTACACATAAAATATAATAGCTGTAACCTTAAAACTGTGATCGTAAGCCAACTAAATCTACTTTATAAAGCAGTCAAACACAATTTCTTTTTCAAAAGTTCATTTTGGGCCTTAATTTCTACAATGGGCACCTTAACAACACAAATATATATATATAAAGAGAGCCCAAAAGTGAAGTGTGGCCCAAAAGTGAAGCGTCTGTTCAATGTGATTCCGAGGTATTCAAGTCTAACTCCCTCCAGCTGAATAGGTGGAGTGCCCGATATTACCTTTTTTCGAGTGAAGCAAGGGTTAGTCGTCTTCATGGGGTTGATCTTCAGATTCCACCTCCTGCACCAAGCTGCCAGAATATCTAGATAGCCCTGGAGTCCAGCTGCTGTTTCGAAGTGGCATTTAGAGTTGTAAAGGACAGCAATATCATCCGCTGAGGTTGCAATAAGAGCCTTTGAGGGTGCCTCCATGTAATCATCGTCAGGGCTAGCAGTATATATCGAGTAAAACATCGGGCCAAGAACGCTGCCCTGCGGAACTCCAGCTCAAATTTGGCAAGGTGTCCCTGACCCTGACCTTTAATTCACGTCTTTCCAGATATGACCGAAGGAGACCATAGTAGGGCGCTAATAGTCAATCATGCCAGACCCTATCAAAAGCTTGCTGCATGTCTATAAGGACGGCATTGCAGCACTCGAGGTCATCAAAAGCCTGTAGGATGTACCTCAGTCAATCTATGGACCTGTTCCACGGTGCCATGTCCCTCCCGAAATCCAAAGTGGTGAGCAGGTAGTATATCAGCTTTGACTTATAATTTTAGCAAAGTCGATTGGCAACAAGCCTCTCTCATACCTTTGATATTGTAGATAGAAGACTTATTGGATAAGACTCAGGATCGACTTCCAGTTTGCCTGGATTATGGATCATGAGGATCGCTGCCATCTTCCACTGTTTTGGGAAAAATTGTTCCCTCAGTATAGCGTTAAAAATGAGTGCAATGTACAGTATCGCCCGAGTTGGCAGGGCCTTCAGTGTGGCATGGCAGACTCTATCGATGCCAGGGGACTCAACAAAACTAATAGTTAAATCAAATATGGATTATATTACATTTCACTATTTTTTCAACTTCAAATTAAAGTTTTCCATAGTAGATTTAAGCCCTGAGTATGCAAATATTAAATTTAACTGTTTTAGAAATGATTTGACAGATCGACAATGGCGTTACCTGCTAAGGTGATGCTCGGTGAGTGAGAGCTCGCAGATCGTGAGTTCGAATCACACACAGCACAGCCTGCGAGAAATTGTTTTGTTCCTTGGAAATATATCTCAGGTAATATTTTTTTACATGAGATTTAAATTATTTAATTGAATTGAATATTTATAGCCGAAAATAGTTAACTTTAAGGGTAAATTTTTAGATTTATGTTTCTTTTTCTCTGTGTAGAATATTTCTTAAATAGAACTGTGTAAGAATTTTTGCTTGCCGAACTGTTTTCATTTTGATATAGTGCCTGGATCCACACGATGTGTATGCTTTGAATGATGCAATTAGCTTAAGATCCATTTGCAGCACATATTTCTGTTATGACTTCGGAAGGGGGCCCACGCCACGCATAAATTCTGGAATTCTTACATCATTTTATTGAAACAATAATATTGGTTAAATATAAACTCTTAATGTTTCCAAATCGAGTTGAAAATTTCATCATATGCAAAAATTCGAAGAAATGGAAAATGAGCCATGACCCCATCTGAGATATAACTACCGATAAACAAAGAATGAAAACGAAGCAAGACAGAATGAAGGCAGAGCTAGTCAGAGCTAGTTTGTATGATTTGATAAATATGGCATATAAAATCGTATGTAGTAGGATTATAGCCAAGACCAGAACCATTTGAATTTTCAATTTATTTATTAAGTTTTCTAGCCATAAATTTAAGCAACAACAAATTATATACAAAAATTATATCATTTGCATTGATTCTTGAAAATGTTAGAAAATTACAAAATTGTAGACACAAAATAAAGATATGGCAATGCTATATTCACTTCAATTGACAACATTAAGAAGAAGAGTATCATTCGGCATTAAAGAGTGTGACCAGGTTAGCACCACAACATTGGAAATATGACAGTGTTTAAATACACCAAATTTGGTGTCTCTAGCTCTTATGGCATCCTCGAAAGACACATACGGATTAGTCTTAGATCGCATAGACTTTGAATCTGCTTTAAATTTTGTAAACTGTCGTCTCAGCTCAAAATTGTTTGGAAATGTGTGGCTAAAAATCAATTGAAAATCTAAGCTAAATTTTCCGTGCTCGCACACACACACACACCCTGGCAACTAATCGCTGCTGAAAGTACACAGAAAACACACCTACATAGACAACCATCGATCAAGTAGCAGAAGAACCCGACGCTGAGCAACAACAAGGCGAAAGCAAGGACCTATCGCAAGCCTATCAAGCGCCTGTTTAGCGATTAGAAAGTAGAGTCCATCGCCTCCAAGTCAGCCATCAGCGAGTGTGAATCATGCTCTTCATGGATGCCTTGTTCAACAGCCTGCTGGTGGTGAGCTCCAGCTATGCGATGTACACGATGCATCCGCTGCAGACGCCGTATGGCTATGCGGCGGCAGCCTTCAGCCTGGTACATGGCCTGATGGGTGTCGTGCGTGCGGCGAAAACTGATGACAGCGATTGCAATCGGATGTGCCAGATCACATCGGGCATGATGGAAATATTGCCGCTGCCGCTGACCAACATTCAGCTGTATTTAAGATCGGCGACGCCGAATCTGGCCATGGCACATGGCTTCTTTTTGGTACCCTTGGTGTACGATCTGAAGGCCAAGGTGGGTGATAGCGAGGACAGCTCCACGGACACGCTGAAGGAGCTGACGCTGCTGGGCAATGTGATCTCGCTGCTGTTCCTGGGCGTCAATGAGTCCAGGAATTTATATGGGGCCATGGCGGCCGTGGCCCTTAGTGGCAGATATGGTTCCGTCCTATTGGACTCCTATATAGATGGCCTGGGTGCCAACTTCAGTTTGCTGGCCAATTCTATATTCGTTCTGCTGTTGACGCTGGCGCTATCTGCCAAGTAGGATACTTTGGACGCGGCGACTTCAAGGCTATACGGCTATATGGCTGCGCGGTTCATTGGCTCAAGCTCAAAATTATTAAATGGCTGAAAACAGCAACGGCGGCTCAATAAATTTGCAATTAATTGTTTGGCAAAAAAAAGCAAGAGACACTCAAAATAATCATTAAAAACAAAGCGAAAAATACAAATTATGGACACTCGATTCCAAAAATCGCCTTTGCAGCGAGAACAAACACATTTTAAGGCAAATTTACAGCGCAGAGAAACTTGGAGCAGCTCCGCTTTATAATGATGATGAGCCGCAGCCTCAGCACAGTCCCAGACGGCTCACAGCGGGGCCAAAACCGGAGGGGTGTAAAAAACCATTTCCATGTTGAGCTCCGAAAACATTTTGAACTTACACAAAAAAAAAAACAAGAAAAGGAGGCTAACTTATGTACTACTAAGTGTTCATTCTGCTACAGCCCGCTAAATGCGAGCTATAGGATGTGGTTGTCCAATCTGGATGAAACCTGGTCTATGGACGTGGGATCGCCTCAAATTGATACAAACCGAATTTGGTTTGATTTGGATGAAAAACGACTGAGTCTTCATTCCGGTTCAATCGGTTATATGGTAGCTAAATGAAATAGTTTTCCTATCTTTATCATATCAGGGCAGCGGACGTGGGGTTCTCAACTGGTTACAAACCGAATTCGGTATGATTTGGATGAAAAACAAAAAAGTTATGCTCCTAAAAGTTCATTCCGGAACAATCGGTTATATGGGAGCTATATGATATAGTTGTCCGATCTTTATTAGATTAAACCACCAGACGTGGGGTTTCCTCAAATAGATACAAACCGAATTTGGGTTGATTTGGATGAAAAACAGAAAAGTTATGCTCGTAAGTGTTCATTCCGGAACAATCGGTTATATGGTAGCTTTATGATTTAGTTGACCAAACAATGAATCTCGAACTTAGCCAGAACCACGTGGTAAACATTTCAGCCCTGTAGCTCTTAAGACTTCTGAGATCTCGGAGCTGGCACACAAGGACGGACATGGCTATATCAAATGCCCTCATCATGCTGATCAAGAATATCTTATATAATGTATCCACTGCAGCCCTAAGGCAGCCGACCAGATTTGATCTGGATTTTTTATATATTTTTAATGTGAAATTCGTCCTTTCTTGTTATTATCGCCTATATGAGTTGGCGTTGCCACGTTCATTTTCCAAATCGATATATATATATATATATATATGACATTTCCGCATTCGAGATTACTATACTATACAAATTTCACACGATCGGTCTAATAGTTTAGGCTTTTCTAGGCGACAAAACAAACAAACAAACAGCCTTGTTTTACTCTAATCAAATTTTTGCTCAAATCTCTCCCTCTCTCTGTTGTCCCTGTTGGGGGTCTTAAATTTTCGCCTCAATTAACGTGTATTCTTTTGTTTTATATGAAAAAAAAGACATGGTTTTACTTTGTATTCAAACAACAATTAGTAATTACATTGATTGACAGTAAATGCGTAAAACCAGCACCCAAAAATGTAGCAACCCCAGATGTTTTAGGAGACGTTTACATACCCAAAACATAAAAGGACAAGAAAAATCTCGTCTGAGGTCTTAAGGACACAGTCTTGTTCATTTAGGGGGTTGGCAAATGTGATCATCTACTTATAAGGGTATGCATATGTATAGACCTTTTCAAAACTGATCTGATACGAACGCCTCACCTCAACCCTCCTTGGCAACAGAAACAGACCAGAAAAAAAGGTAAAATTATACAATTACATTTACATTTTCCTGAACGCTTATCACACCACCACCATCATCTGGCTAAGAGAGGAAGCGAGAGAGAGGGCAGTTACACTTCTCCCTACTTCGCGGCACTTATCAAAAGGCATATGTTTGTACCATAGGTTGATCTTTTTAGTTGAAAAAGGAACAGATCCCTAACAACACTTTGTCGGTAGCCAATTAAAAAGCAACCAAATAAATTTTTTGTGGATAGGCCTAAAAATCTACAATTCAACATGACGCCTAGAATGGCCATATTCTGCTCACATGGAATATAGATTGGACACACAATTCAATATGAACTCCGGCTCGTACTTGGACTTGGACGTGGACGTGGACGTGGACTTGGACTGGCAGTTGTTTCACAAATTTCAGACACGTAACTCTTAAAACATAAAAATTGACAAATCGAAAACGCAAGCAGACGCAGACGCTGTCGCAGAGACAGGTGTAAAGCGAAGAAGTTGCTGCCGGGTGTCGGGTCTCAGACCCGATGATCGCTTAGTGCGTAGGGAAGTCTAAATTCTTAATTGTTCTACCAGCTATTTAATGGAATGGCAATGTGACCAAATTGGAACTCAATTGAATGGGAATTGCTTTCATTTTGGGATGCGAAGCTACTGAGGAAGGCCAGCCTATGTCTATGCCTTGGTCTCCGCCTCCTCTCTTCGGCCCAGCACGTTTCGGTCCAAGCATTGTAATAAAAAGAATGCTCCAAGAATGTTGGGCCAGGCCCAGGCTAATAATGATGCGGCTCTCATACTAAAGACTGGCATTAGTATTTTCCTCCATACAACCGATTGCTTGCGATTGCGTCACTCTTCTTCTGCTCCTCCACCGCCTCCTCTTCCATCGTGCGGATTGCTGCCGCTTAATGAGTTTTGCAATTGAAATAGAGCCTTAGGGGGAACAACCATAAAACACCCACTGGGCCTGGGCTAGCAGACAAAGCAGAGCTTGGCCATACGCTGGTTACGCCTTACAATGCTACATGTATTAACTGAATATTTTCTTTGGCCATTGATCGTGGCTTAGCAACTCTTCAAACTGGTTTTCATGGAATTTCAGCGTAATGCTAATCAAGTTGTAGAAACACAGAAGGCGCCCGTCTAGTGAATAAAATCGGCAACTTGTCAACATTTGGGTAGAAGGAAGAGATTCTAGCGTTTTGGTGTCCTGTGCGACCGTTCTGATTGATTGGGGCAATAGCGCAGAGGTCAAACCATAGCAGTTAGGAGGCTGAAATCATTTATTTAACTGCCGATATCATTATATATTCGTCTATCGATATCTTTATGGAGATAGAAAGATATTGATAAGTGTGTATTGATAACTAAAGATATCAGTGTACGTACATCGATAACTCAGTATATCGATAAACATATAGCGGTAACCAAATATCTCGATGACTCACGAAACATATATTGATATAGATATCTCGAAAAAGCAATTTGTCAAAAAAACATAAAAATATAGTATGTATATTCTTGATCAGCATGACAAGCCGAGTCGATCCTGCCATGTCCGTCGGTTCGTCTGTCTATCCGTCCGTCTATCCATCCATCAGGATGTATGATAATCTACATCTTTGAAACTATAAGAGATAGCGACTTCATATGTGGACTCTTATTTTCTATAAACATTTACCCCCGCTGGCTACGCCCTTGACAATTTGATATAGCTCTCATAGAACCAATTTTATCAGAATGAACATTCATTAGGCAGATTTATTTGAGTTACATTGAAATTAATCGAAACTCGATTTAATCAAAATCGGTCTGCTGTAAGTCTAGCAAGGTCGACTGTAGTATTCTTACTTGTTATTTCACGGCTTCTTTGTTTTTCATTGTAATTGAACCAAATTTGGAATTTATGTGTCCTAGATTCATCTACGTTAACTGATCAAATTTGATCCGGATTGGGATTTATATCATGTAGCCCCATAGAACCGAATGTTTGTTTTTCATAAAAAACGAAAAAAATTTTGTTTGTATTCATTTTAAGTGATCCAACGACTGCTGACCAAATTTGATCCGGTTGGTGCAACTATATCATATAGCCCCCATGGAACCAATTTTATATTCGATCTTGATCAGACTGCTGCTATATTATTTAATTAATTTTGTCAGGAATTTTGCAACATATAGAAGGAAGCGTTTACGTCTATATAAAGTACATATGATCTTGATCAGCTTGACAAGGGGAGGCATTATAGACATGTCCGTCCATCTGTTTCATGCTCAGAAGATCTCAGAAGCCTTAAGAGCTACAAAGTTAAAATTTCAAGATTCATATAAATTATATCATACAGCTCATATATTACCGATATTTCTGGAATAAAACTTAGTAGCGAAACTTTTTTGTTTTTCATCAAAATCAAACATAATTCGGCTTATATCCAGTTGAGAAAGCACCACGGCCGCTGACCGCTGATCTAGATCAAATCAAACCACATTTGCCCTGCCTTCCTTGCATCCAGTCCCGCCAAATCGATATCATATACATTAGTTATATAAGCTTTGGCAAGTCGAAGCTAGCTTTCCTTTCTTGTTTTCGTAAATTTTTTTTTGTATGATAGCAATTAACAAAAACACATTAATAAAGTTGCAAACTTAAAGTTAATGTTTTTTGCCTTTGGACATGAATGAAAAGATGAAGAGCTTAGTAGAAACAAGAAAGGAAGACTAGCTTCGACTTGCCGAAGCTTATATACCATTCACATTGTAAATATATAACCGATCTAGATGAAATCTATTCGGCAGGCGGTTATGCAAAGGATACAAGGAGGAACTTGTTTTGATTTGGATGAAAAACAGAAAATTATGCTCCAAATTTTCATTAGATAACAATCATTTATATGATAGATATAGTTCTCCGATCTTGATCAGATTAGGTCAGCAGACGCAGGGCCTCCTCAAATGGATACAACTCGAATCTGGTTATTCCTGCTCTGTTGATTCCGCAACAATCGGCTATATAATAGGTATATGATATTGTTGTCCGATGTAGATCAAATTTAGTCTGCGGACGCGGGGCCTCATCAAATGGATACGAACTGAATTTGGTTTCAGTTGGATGAAAAACTGCAAAGTTATGCTGCAATGTCTTCATCGGTTATATTTCACCTATATGATATAGTTGTCCGATCTGGATGAAACTCAAACTTTACCAGCCTGCAGACAAAAGAAGCATCTTGTACAAATTTCAGCTCTGTAGCTTTTGAGACTTCTGAGATCTTTGTGATGAAAGAGACGGACGGACATGGTAATATCGATTCCCCTTATCATGCTGATCAAGTCGAAAACGCTTCCTTCTATGTGTTTCAGAGTTCCTGACAAAATTAATATACCATTTTGTGAATGGTATAAAAATGAAAAGACTAAGAACTAACTCTTCGAGAGGCAGACATGGACCATGGCCATGTTTTGTGAACAATTTTCAAATGAATGTTGAAAGATTCATTATAAGTGAATGAACACATTGTAACGGGTAACGAGTAGCGAGGCAATAATAGCATTATTGTGTAAGAGAGGACTGAAGGCATGAGATATGCTTAACAATTTGTCTGTCTAACAAAAAAGGTTTTTCAGGCATTTTTCGGCACATTTGCCTGGGCCTGTGGGCCTGGACTTGAACCTGAGTCAACAAATGTCTGTCTGTCCGGCCCGTCAGTCCGTCATTTGTTAGTTTTTGTAGTTTCTTGTCTTTAATCGTTATCTAAAGTTTTGGCCATGTTCGTGTCCAATTGAGGGCTTACCACTAACTGCCCTAAAACGTAGATGGGAAGGCATATTATTTATATACCATTCACAAAATGGTATATTCTTTTTGACAGGAAGTGTGCTAAGCATAGAAGAAAGCATTTTCGACTGTATATAAATTCTTCATGAGCATGACAAGGGGAATCGATATTACCATGTCCGTCTGTCCGTATGTCCCTCCGTTTCTTCACACAGATTTCAGAAGTCTTAAAAGCTACGGAGTTTAAATTTTTACAAGATGCTTCTTTTGTCTGCACGCTGGTTAAGTTAGAGTTTCATCCACATCGGACAACTATATCATCTGGCTCCCCAAATACCGATTGTTCCGGAATGAACACTTAGTGGCAAATTTGTTCTGGTTTTCCTCCAAATCAAAACAAATATTTATCGTGTATCCACTGTAGCACCAAACCCGCTGATCTAGATTGGTTATATAGTTTTAATGTGAATGGTATATAGGCTTAGGCAAGCCGAAGCTAGCCTTAATTTATTGTTAATTTTTTAATTTTTTTTTTTTTTTTGTATTTGTTGCTAATTGAGCCATACAGACAAGTATTTGTCCATGGGCCGTGCAGAAATTGTGTTAACATTTCCGGTTAGCTTTTAGGTTTGACAAACAATTTTTTAGATTTCAATGTGCGCGGACTCTTACTTACTTTTGCTTTTGCGAAATTTCAACAGCGAATTTCGGCTACTGCTGCTGCTTGTTGCCAAGCGAACCCGAGGCCTATGGAAGGGCAAGGGCTTGAAGGTTTTACTAGGCCTGAAAAAATTTGGACCTAAAAAGAAACAGAAAAAAAAAAAACATTTTGCGCGTGCGTTGAAATATTTGATCGTTTTCAGTCAAAACTGGTATGGCCTGCGGCTATGTATATACATATATATACATATATATATATATATATATATATATATATATATATATATATATATATATACATGTAATATGATATTTTATTTAATTACATTAGTTGTATGCACAAAATGTAATGTAGCCACGGACAACTAAATCATTTAGCTCCCATACAACCGATTGCTTTGAAATGAACACTTAATAGCATAACTTTTCTGTTTTTCATCCAAATCAAACCTCGTCAATTTGGTAAAATCAAAGAAATGTTGCCCAATTTTATTGATTATTTTGATTCTGCTATATTATGAGTTTATTTTACTCCATTTATGGGTTGCATTTCATAGTTTGTATGTTACATGAGGTCATGGGCTTTGAACTATTATTAAGATATAAAATTAGGCTTACAGAATGCGCCAACACCCAAAGACATAAGACCTCGGACTAGCCAGTTAACCAATCCCCGGCATGTGCCTGACATATCACGTGACACAAATCAAATCACACCACAACCATAAAATCACCGCTCAAGTCTAAACAAATTCAATTGCTGAGGCTTTCTAACCCATCACCCTGTGGAGACGGCGGTGTGACACCACGAGGAGTCGGAGATAGCCACATTGTGCAAATAACCGAGAGATAATGATGATGGCCAATGTGAATGCAGCCTGCAGTGAAAGAGCGGAGAGTCAGTGACCAATATATATCTAACGTTCGTACATACTATAGGCACGCTCCTCGTACTATTCATGTCATAATCATCATCATCATCATCACCATCATCATATCCATTGACGGGCAAACAAAGCAACGGAGGCAACGGGGTTGCCAGTGCTCGTGCTGCTCCGGCTGTCAATCAGCCAGGCCACCATCGATGATATCTGTCTGCACACACTTGAGGTGGCGCAGCCAAAAAGCTTCATATAATTTTAATTCATAAATATAAAAAATATAAATAAAAAAGAAATTAAAGCCTTATCAGCAGCAGCAGGTTCTACCGAGATTTGAACTCGGATCGCTGGATTCAAAGTCCAGAGTGCTAACCATTACACCATAGAACCAGATGAAAATCGGGTTCCCAAAACGCGAATACAAACATGCTGTCGCGTCGCTTCAAATAGAAGAGGCAGAGTCAGAGGCCGCCAGAGGCAAAGGCAGGCCGAGGCGATGGCTAAATATAGACAGAAGCTATGAAATGGGGGATGATATGGGTTGGGTTCACTAGGTCGTCGTCATACACACAAACATACATATGCATAAATGCATGGGCGATTATGTTTATACAAACAAACATTCACCTACATAAATGCACATATATGCAGTTATGATAGTAGAATTTGTTTTACAAATTATTTTTAATGCCAACTTCATTGAGAACAATTTATGAACTGATTAATTATATGTTTAGAATATATTTTAATATTTGTATACCCTGTTGCCCTTACCTATGTTGCAAAGGTATATTCAAGTTGTTGCAATGTATGCAACAGGCAGACGGAGACGTCTCCAACGCCATAAGGTATTCTTGATGATCATGACAAGCCCAGTGGATCTAGCGTGTCCGTCTGTATATATGAAATTTAGATCTTGGAAAGTATAAGAGATAGAAAGTTCAGATAGCTCAACTATAGCTCATATATTACAGAATTTTCTGAAACGAAAAACTTGGTAGCATAACTTTTCTGTTTCTCATACAAATCAAACTAAAGTCGGTTTGTATTCACTTGAGGAGGCAGCACGTCCGCTGGCCTATTCTGATCAGTTTCGGGCAACTTTATCATATATTTATATTTATCATATATCTATATCATATATTTATCATATATATCATATTTTAGGACGCTTTCTTATATACAAACACAGAAACATTCATATATATATATGTTTGTGAGTGAGAGATTTTTCGGAATTTTTTCAGCCAAATCAAACCAAATGCAGTTGGCATTCATTTAAGGACGCCTTACGCCTGTTACCCAAATTGTATACAGATCGATAAACTAAATTATTATATTTTTTAGGAATGAACACAAATCGAAGCAAATTTAATTTTCATCCATTTTAGGACGCTTTATGTGTGGTGGCCAAATTTTATTTATCCGAACCGAATCAAACCGAATGAACACAAAATGTTGGGCTTTCATCCAAATCATGCCAAACTCATATAGCTCCCATAGAACCTTTTTTTTTGGGCGTTCCCAAGTCCGTTGACCGAATTTGATGAGGATCGGTCAGCTATAAGATATAGCAGTTAACTAGGTACAGGGTATATAATTGTCGAACAAGCTCAATTTTAGCGTTCTTGTTTTTTTTTTAAATTTCTGAAATCCTTTATCATTTTCATTTTTACTTCAACTGTCATCCGAGATTTTTTCATTCGTATTTTGTTCATCGCATAGTTAACATCGTGTTGAATAACAAAAGTTTAGAAAAGTTTTTTGCTCAAATTTGTACGGTAGTTTTTTTTTGGTGTACTTTTCGGTAAAATTCAATCGTCCTGGAAAATTCTTGTGTTGTGACAAATCACCATGGAGTCGTCTGGTGTAATTTTAGATTTTATTAGGTGGCTTAATCGCCCGGTTCATATTAACGAAGTGGCGGCTCAGGTTGCCTATCGGGCTCAAGTTGAACAGGACTATGAAACCATGAAGGCGGTGGCCTGTAGGACCTCCGTAGAGGTGGACAATTTTGTTAAGAATGGTTTACTGTATAAGATAAGGCCATGTTGGTATAGCGCCTGGCCAGTCAGCGAGGATGCCTTGAGGGATCTGCTTCAGCAGGCCAACATCAATGGTGTGGAGAAGGATGCTTCTGTAGAATTAATGAACTCAGAATGGTGAGTTGAACGCGATTGTCACCGTTTGTTGGGTCACACCACATTCCCAGTCCACTTCTGCTTTCCAGGAATGATTCACTGTCATTACCACGCCGCTTGCCTATAGCATATCCCAGCTCTATGCTTCTTGCCGGGAATGAGGCATTGGTCTCATTGCAGAATCCGAATCCGGATGTAGCCATGAAACAGATTGATTCTGATCTTTCATTAACCAACCGCAAGACCAATTCTAGTCCCAATTTGCTGATCAATGCAGTGGATTCATTAGTCATAACGCGGAGGAGAAAAGTCAAAGAATCTAAGCGTACTGCACATCCCTCTTATCGTGGTCCAAAGAAGTCCAAGGCGGGATGGAAGATAAAGCTGGCAAAGAAGAAGTCCACCCAAAAGAAGAAGACTCGCAGAGTTACCTTCAAATTGGACAAACAGGATTCATCTGGACCAATGAACGACCTAGAAGAAACGGACCTGCAATAGGCCGATGATGATAAGCTCGGCTTTCGGGTGGGCGATGGACAATCGAACTAATCCAAGCTCTGTGATGTAAAGAATTGATATATTATAATAAAATTTGATGTAGAAGCATTTCGTTCTATGTTAGATATGAATTAGACGATTTTATTGCTATCGAAATCATTTAAGGGCAAAGTCGTATTCTTGGTCATTAAAATGAATCAAGTTGGGCTCATATTGTGGGCCTCCTCAAATGGATACAACCACAATTTGGTTTGATTTTGATGGAAAACAGAAAACTTATGCTCCTAAGGTTATATGGCTATATGATATAGTTGTCCAACCATGACCAGATCAGACCACTGGAAGTGCGGCCTCCTCAAGTGGATACAAACCGAAGTTGGTTTGATTTGGATGAAAACCATAAAAATAATGCTCCTAAGTGTTCATTCCGGAACAATCGGTTATATGGGAGCTATATGATATAGTTGACCAATCTGGATAAAACTCGAACTTAACCAGGGTGCATAAAAAAGCGTCTGGTGAAAATGTTAACTCTGTAACTTTTAAGACTTCTGAGATCTTTGAGTTGAAACAGACGGACAGACAGACTTACAGGCGGACGGGCGGTCAGACGGACATGATTACATCGATTGGAAACACTTCCTTCAATGCGTTGCAAACTTCGAATATTGAATAAGCGCTGAGTACGAGTATCTTATAGTCGCAATATCGACTATAGCTTTCCTACTTGTTATACTCGTATTCTAGTAGATTAAACGAGTATATTGTGGACTGACGGACTGATGGGCATGGCTAGATCGACTCGGCGGTTGCTCCTGATCAAGAATATATATACTTTATTCGGTCGGAAACGGTTACTCTACTAGAGTACGAGTGTAAACAGCTGAGATCAAAGTGCTTTATAATGAAGATGTCTCCTACATTTGCCAGCTATGGAGACAACTTCAAACCAACGGCTGCAACTTCGACTCGTATGTTTGTCTATTGGCGCCGACGCGCAGTAGTAATTTCAATTACATTTTGAAAATGTCAAAAAATTTGTGATGCACACAAAAATGAACAAATGCATAATTCAGAACGATGTTATGGTCATTGTACATCAAGCCTGAAGGCGGCGACGCCAAACCAAATACTGCAAATGGCATTGGTGTCATAATACATAAGTCTATAAGTAAGTATATATATAGTATATATATATATATATATATATATATATGTATACGTGTGTATGAATATTTTGATATAGGGTACTTAAACATTGCCTGGGCTGTACATTTCAACGATGCTAAAAACAGATTTCCGCAAACCAGAGCTGATTAATAGCCCGGGCCAATTAGTTGACGGGGAGGAGGGGGGCCTAATAGTAACAATCACCCGGCCTAAGCAAAAACACACACAGATACAGCTAGCTAGATGATATGTGAACATAGAAAAAGATACTCGTACTTACATCTAAACAGATCTACACAACAGTTGGCCACGCAATGACTCTGCAATTACGCTGAAAATGCAAGAGCAAGAGCTACGCGTTGGCCACACGACGGCGGCGGCGGCGACGACTACAAGTCCAAAATCGATTTGTTGGCCTTTTTTCTGGCTGTGAGTAAGCCAAACCGCCGGCCGGTGGCCAACGATGACGCCATCTGGTTTCGCTAAGCTACCCAATGTTGTCATTGGTTTTAACTATGCCCCTCCATACCACCACCCACCCTGAACACTTGGCTGGCTGTCTGCCTCTGCCTCGCCTTGAAAACGTGCAGGTTTTTCCTTCAACTGCCTCTGCCACTTTTGGCCAGACTTGCGAAAATGCATTAGCCAGCGAGAGGTCTTCGACTGCATGATTCATGCCTTGGCAGTCGGGCTGTCCATTTTCATACTCGAACTTTACTAGACTAAACGAGCATATTCTATTCAGGCAAATGTATGTAACAGGCGAAAGAAAGTATAAGTATTCTTGACTAGCATTATGTCAGCCCATGTCCGTCTGTCCGTCCATATGAACACCTAGATCTCGGAGACTATAAAAGCTAGAGTTGCCAAATTTGCCATGTTTCATCAGATCAAGTTTGTTTGAAAATTTGGCCACGCAATTCAATTGGTCCAATAGGTGCAAATATATGACGAATTTGTATAATCATCAATATGAGGGGGCGGTGCCATGCGCATTTTCCCTTGACCTTCCCCTGGTTCGTGTTGGCATACAGTAAAAATTGCATACTATACAGAACAGACAAACAAACGACCAGACAACCAGACAAATAGACATTCATTTATATACATATAGATATAAATTCTTACTAAGCATGACAAGAGGAATCGATATAACCGTGTCCGTCTGTCTGTCCGTCTGTCATTCCGTCCGTCTGCTTCAAAACAAAAATCTCAGAAGTCTTAAAAGCTACAGAGCTCCACGCTGGTTAAGTTCGAGTTTCATCCAAATTGGACAACTTGCTACCATATTACCGATTGTTCCGGAATGAACACTAAGCAGCATGACTTTAATGTTTTTCACCCAAATTAAATAAAATTCGGTTTGTATCCATTTGCAATTGCAGTTCGAATTCAGCAAAGAAGGATTAGTGTGCACTTAAATCATTAGCATTTAATTTGCGTGATCACTTCAACCTCGCACCCATAGCCGTTTGACCTTTGCGTATTGCTATTCCTATATAAAGAGCAAAGAAAATACCAAAAATGTTCGATATTTGTAATGAAGATCATGTATATCTTTAGTTACTTAAAAAGACCCATCATTCGTTGGGCCTATGAATTCAGAGGCTATGCATGTTTGAGTGAATCTTCTAAGAATGCTTTGGGATCACAGTGTTAGTATATAAAACCCAACTCAGATAGATCACGCCTTGAACTTCTACATTAACTTAAAAATCAAGTGTTAAACTGATCCGCTTTAACTATTGCCAGTCAGTTGGCTTTCAATTTGGCTAGGCAATCAGGTAGTCAGTTGGTCTAAGACGCATTTTTCGATTGTTGTTTTAGTGATTTTGATTTTATGTGGCAACTTTTGATCAAACTCGATTCGAATGCTGCGCAGATCTTGAAAAACTAAAACGCGGCTGTTGCCAAGTCAGGGTGGCCAGGCCAAATAAAGTTTGCTGATGATGTTCATGATGATGATGAAGATGGTGCAGATGATTATTAGGCAAATTAAGGAATGTTTGAATATATTGAATGCTTAGAAATCTAAAATCTGAAACAATTTTAGCGTATTCAAAGCAACAGGTTGTCGGCGAAACTTCGATTGAACTTCACAAAAAAAAAAAAACACTGACGATTTTTTTGTTGGAGACACAAAGAATTCTGTCATTCGATTCCGGTGATTAACATAATTTGGTGTGCAGATTTTTGGATTAGATTTAAAGATTTCATTAATTAGATTTTGTTGCTGTTGCTGGGTTGAAGTCTAGATCTAGTTTTCTGCCGAGCTCATTTCAATGCGTGTGTGTATGCTCGTGTGTTTTATTTGGTTTGTCAAATCAATGCCATTTCAAACAAACATTTCAAACTACATTGTTGTTTTTGGTTTTTTTGTTTCTTATGCAAATCTTCACAAACTTGTCGCATAAAATATTAGCCATTAAAACTGACCACAGCTAAAATATTTAAACAATTTAAAACAGCTTGGACAGGCCCAGGCAGAGGCACACAGACACATGCCATGGGCAGCAGCACGTGCGACTCAATCTTTGCGGTCAGTTAAATTGAAGTTATGTGCGAAAGCAACCTTTGGGGTTATTCAAAGCAAAATAAAAAGATTCTTATAAGAAAAAGGTACCAAAACCAGCCAAACTGCAGCGAACCAAACGAACTGTCAAGAGCCTGGCCCTGGCTCTTCTCTGTTCTCATTGTCGGGAGTGCAAAAAAAAGAAAAATATTCAAAAACAAAAAGTTCAAAAGGAAGACGCCACAAAAATAAAAACAAAATAACAAAACAAAACATGTGCCTTCCCTTTTTTTGGGCTTTTTAGGGCAAGAAGACTTCATTTCAGCTTTTAACTGGAATCAAATTACGAAAACCGATGTTGATGATGATGAGAACAGAAGTACATTCCTCTACTCTACTCCTCTTGTAAGAATTGACATGGGTTTTAGGCTTAACGTTGGGGATGGGGCAATTTTGGGTTTGGGAATAGGAATAGTTTACGTTTCCTTTGATACCCTTCATAGAAGGAGGCAAGTAGTTATATTATTGATGAGGCGAGTCGATGCAGATGTTTACATGACAACGGCTCTCTCAGTTTATTAATATCATATCATATCATATCATATCATATCATATCATATCATATCATATCATATCATATCATATCATATCATATCATATCATATCATATCATATCATATCATATCATATCATATCATATCATATCATATCATATCATATCATATCATATCATATCATATCATATCATATCATATCATATCATATCATATCATATCATATCATATCATATCATATCATATCATATCATATCATATCATATCATATCATATCATATCATATCATATCATATCATATCATATCATATCATATCATATCATATCATATCATATCATATCATATCATATCATATCATATCATATCATATCATATCATATCATATCATATCATATCATATCATATCATATCATATCATATCATATCATATATATATTATATTATATCATATCATATCATATCATATCATATCATATCATATCATATCATATCATATCATATCATATCATATCATATCATATCATATCATATCATATCATATCATATCATATCATATCATATCATATCATATCATATCATATCATATCATATCATATCATATCATATCATATCATATCATATCATATCATATCATATCATATCATATCATATCATATCATATCATATCATATCATATCATATCATATCATTATCATATCATATCATATCATATCATATCATATCATATCATATCATATCATATCATATCATATCATATCATATCATATCATATCATATCATATCATATCATATCATATCATATCATATCATATCATATCATATCATATCATATATATCATATATCATATCATATCATATCATATCATATCATATCATATCATATCATATCATATCATATCATATCATATCATATCATATCATATATATCATATCATATCATATCATATCATATCATATCATATCATATCATATCATATCATATCATATCATATCATATCATATCATATCATATCATATCATATCATATCATATCATATCATATCATATCATATCATATCATATCATATCATATCATATCATATCATATCATATCATATCATATCATATCATATCATATCATATCATATCATATCATATCATATCATATCATATCATATCATATCATATCATATCATATCATATCATATCATATCATATCATATCATATCATATCATATCATATCATATCATATCATATCATATCATATCATATCATATCATATCATATCATATCATATCATATCATATCATATCATATCATATCATATCATATCATATCATATCATATCATATCATATCATATCATATCATATCATATCATATCAGTAGATGGTTTCTCAAACTAACGATATGGCAGGAGAAAACTTCAATCAATTTGAACTCTTATGATTTGAAAAACGCACAGATCAAACGGCAATAGCTAGGACCTTCAAACTTTCCCACTTTTGTGCCAAATTTCATCTGCAAGTGGGTCTGCAGTTATATGGAGGCACATTAGCGCTATTTATATTCAAACATTCAAGATAAATCACACCTTGATGGCTGTCTTTGCTTTAAAGTTTTTAGGGTAATTTGAGTATTTAAACTTATATAGCGTTAGTGTCCCGCTTTCCGTAGTTTTTGTGGTGTGTGGAAATGAGGAAGAACTTTTATAATTGTCTTGAATAAAAAACACAGCTTCGTTGGACCTAAAAAATAATAATCATGTGGTTCCATTCTTCGAACGTCTCTTCAGAAGGACCAAAACGAAATCCGAAATTTCGAATTTTTCCAAAGAACTTCATGCTACTTAGGCTCCAGCTGAACCTATTTGTCTCACACTACTATTAGTTGCCAAAAAAAAATATATATAAATACGTTCAAGTACCTGAGTGCCAACTCCTAAATCTGACAATGAATCTTGAAAGCTCTACCCCCACCCCCTGCACCACTGCATCTGATCATGTGAGAGAAAAGATGGTTGTTTTTTTTTTCTTGGGGCACAGGCAGGAAGTAGCAGCGTGGATCGTGTGGACCGGGTTTCGGTCACATTTTGGCATTGACAACAACGTTGGAGTTAGAGTGGAACGCCATGGGTATAAAGTTCACACTACTCGGTAAGTAAATAAATTTAAATGGCGGCACTTCTTCTGTTCATGTCTACTTCTTATTATTTCTTTTATTTTTGGTTTCTTTTTCAACCTACTCAAGTTTTTATACTCGTATTCAAGTAGAGTAAGTGAGTGTATTGTATTCGTGCAAATGTATGTAACAGGCAGAAGGAAGCTTATCCGACCCAATAAAGTATATATATTATTGATCGGCTATGTCCGTCTGTCCGTCCGTATGAACAGCTAGATCTCGGGGACTATCCAAAGTCAGCAAAATTCGTATGTAGACTCCCCTTGTGGGGCGTCAGATCAAGTTTATTTTATATTTAGCACCGCCCTTTCCAGCCCCCGTTAATCGATAAAATCTTATATCTTCCACAAAAATAATGTCCTACTTTTGACTGTGTCGAATATTGAATAAAAATGTTGAGTACGAGTATCTTATAGTCGGAATATCGACTATAGCGTTCTTACTTGTGTTTTTTTTTGTATTTTTCGTCTCGCGAAACGTTTTTCATAAGAATTCAACAGGCAAGCATTAAGATTTTTTATGGTTATTAATTTGCTAAGTAAATACAAAGAAGAGAAACAGAGGGAGCGAGAGAGATGCTAAAGACTTAAAGATAAGCAAAAAATAAAAAAGGGCTCCAAAAAAATATATGCTGCGAAGTTCGAGAGTTGCGAGTTCTGTGAATGAAGAGCACTTTGCATTGCGACACCGAGTTGAATGAAGCTAAATGGCGAGAGGGAAGCTGGAGACGCTTTTGGGGAAGGTTAGACGGGTAGGAGGATGAAATCTTTTCATGTTACCAGGCAGAGCCAGGAATTCAGTGCCATAAATAAAAATCCAGTCAAGATCTGGATTTCGCATAAGGCGAAAGTTGACCTCAATGAGCCCAAGCCAATGCCATTGATTGCTCTTAAGGTCAACGAAACAAATATATATATATATATATATATATATATTCAAATTAACAATTTTCCTTTAATTAATAACAATAATAATAATAATAAAAAAAAGCAAATTTATGTAAAACTACATAATCTACCATAATCTGTCCAATTTATTAAGATCGGATAACAAAAAAACAACCAAAAAGTGCTGTATGCTTTTGAGTGTCTCGAATATTAAATAAATGCTGAGTACAAGTATCTTATAGATTGAAATATCGACTTTAGCATTAATAGTTGCTTTTTTGTGTTTCTGGTCATGGTTGACAAGTTAACATTCTTACCTGCTTACATATGCATAATCGTTTTGCTACCTCTATACATTGATAATCGGCAGAAAGAACGAGAACTTCTACCCCTGTTTGTGGTGTCTTCATTCAGCCTATTTCATTAAGATTTGCTCTTGATTGGTTGTTCGCGATTCCGATTCCGAGTGAGCCCCCAATTTGAACCTGGAATGGAATTCGTTTGACTCTTCAAGCCGAAATGGTAACAGACAAAGACCTGATAGCCCAATAGCAGTAGGCATCGCAATCTATCAAAGTCATGGCATGCTGTTTTCCCATCCTATACTACTAAGTGTGCATTCTGAAGTTGTTGGTTACATGGCAGCCATATGATATCGTTGTCCAATCCGGATGAAATTTAAACTCATCAGGCGAGCAGATTAAGGAAGCACGTGGTTCAGCTTTGCAGCTCTTAGGACTGCTGATATGTGAATTTGAACGACAGACGGACTATCATAGCTATATCGGCTTCTCTTGTTCTGCAGGAGGTCAGAAACGCAGCCTTTTGTGCATTGCAAGCTTCATGAGTAAATAAGTATGCATTCACATTGTAAAGAAAGAAAGGCAAGCTTGCCAAAGCTTATATAACATTCACGTTGTAATTACATAACCGATCTCGATCAAATCTGTTCTGTGGGCGTGGGGCTACAATGTATACAAGGGATGAAAAACAGAAAATGTTTGCTCCTAAGTCTTAATTCCGGAACAACCGGTTATATTAGAGCCATATGAAATCGAACTTAACCACCGTGCAAAAGAAGCATCTGGTGAAAATTTCAGCTCTGTAGCTTTTAAGACTTCTGAGATCTTTGTGTTGAAACTGACAGACGGACGGAAATGGGCATAGTGATTCAACTTGTCATGCTGATCAAAAATATATACACTTTATATGGTCGGAAACATGGTCCGGAAGTTTGCACCGCATAGAAGGACTGGTTTCCGACTCTATAAAGAATACATATCTTGATCAGCGTGACAAGGTGATTCGATATAACCATGTCCGTCTACCCGTCTGTCCGCCCGTCCGTCTGTCCGTCCGTCAGATGCTTCTTTTGTCTGCTCGCTGATTAAGTTCAAGTTTTATCCAGTTCTGACAACTATATCATATAGCTACCACATAACCGATTGTTCCGGAATGAACACATAGTAGCATAGCTTTTCTGTTTTCATTGATTTAAAACAAATTCGTTTTTTATCCCTTGTATCCACTGTAGCCCCACGCCCACCGACCAGATTTTATCTAGATCGGTTATAGACTTCGGCTTGCCGAAGCTATCCTTTTTCTGTTTTGCCATAGGCTTATCCTACTGTGATCTCCAGTTATTCATATAGATGTATATGTAATACATATTTAATCGTACTTTAATGGATCTTGTAAGATTCTTGCGAGTAATGAAGAACTTCATTTATTTCATGGAGTACTTCCAAAGCAACAACAGCTTCATGTTCGCCACTGCTGTGACCAGTGTGCCTTTTTTTTATTGTCATACCAATATCGTCAGTCCACAAGCAGTAAAGCAGGCAATGTGGTTTGCTTGGCTAACGGGGGGTGCCAAGGGGAGGACTACTTGAGAACATTCACCATTCAAAGAGCCAGGCCAATCTACTTCAAATTTATGTAACTGCGTAGATATTCATTTTTGAGCTTTTGGTTTTCTGTTCTTCTACAAACTTCAACTCGTCGTAGATACAATTGAGTGTGTACTACTATGCTGACACACCAACCCCACCGCTCCCTCAGCCCTTCGTCCGCATACCCCTCTCCTTATACAGCAACCCCTGTAGACATCCAACGCCTGCAGCCCTTGTCTTTTGTTAATTGTAAGTGGCATGTTTAATAGAGTTTCTGTTTTTCAACTATGTGTATTATTATTATGATTATTTTTTACGAGAGTCTTACATGTGAGTGTGTGCGTGTGTGTACGTGTGTGAGCTTTTGTGTGTTTTATAGTGTTCGTCTTCGGCTTCGCTCTTTTGTAAGTGTTAATTTATGCTACCTTATGCCAAACTGAACCGAGTAAAAAGCACCTTCATTTAAATTTATTTAGCGGCAGCTAATGTTTTTTTTATATCATTCCCTTGTCTTTTTACAGGGGGCAGGAGAGAGGGGACTCTACGAATATAATTTTTACAATAGAGAATACGATATTTTAAATTAGCATTTTCAATTTTTCAAATAGAATACACCACAGTGCAAAGTTCAAAACTGTCCCGAATGCATAAATTACACCTAGATCCACATAGTAGGCGGTCTGGCTGATCATCTCGATGCATTTTGGAAGCAATCATAAAGGTCATTAATCGAAATTGTAGGCACATGTACCTGAATTTCAATATGTATTCCGTTTGCTTTATATGCTACTTGAACAGCCAAAATGATATATATATATGTGTGCATGTGAATAGCAAGAGCAAGGAAAATAGACTGGCGACGGCATTTCTAAATCAATATAGCAAATGATCACACAAATGTTCTGTGGGTTCGTGAACGAAGAACCTTGATGTTTCCTTGTAATTTATTTAATTCTATAGAATGTACTATAATCTTCAATATCCAACATCTCTTGAACCTTCGAAATCAGCGGTAAATGTTAGTTCGATTCAGGCACTTTAAATATCTTGTTTGGCTTTCAGTTCGATAGAAGATAAGAGGGAAAGAGGGAAAAAGAGGGAAAGTAGTATATTGGGATTCCATCTGGCGTTCGGTCACTAACACAATGCATAATGTTTCACAATGCCGTTCAAATTCTCCAGCCAAGAAATCAACGATGAAGTTTTACAACACTGCCCAACGTTTATATAATTCGATATAATCGTAATCTTTAGCTATTTCCCAAATTATACGTTGCCTTAAATGTTATGACATCATGCTTAGTATAAATTGCGTAAGAGAGAGAGAGAGAGAGAGAGCATATAGACGAGAGAATATATATGAAAGTTCTTGAGCATTCTAAACAATGCATTTGCTTTACTCTAAGAAAATAGTGGCTTTGGCGCTTTTTCCAGCGTAAGCTGGGGTGTATCATCGTCTATTGCCGGCCTTAGAGCTTTAAGCTGCTAAGAATACAGGTAAGTTGCAGTTTTGGACAAAGTCTCTTTCTAAATGAAGATTAAGCGACACATTTTTATTATGTTTACTGGGACTCTAGTGGAGTAAACGAGTATATCGTATACCTGCAAATGTATGTAACAGGAAGAAGGAAGCGTTTCCAACCCCATTAAGTATTATATATTCCTGATCAAGATCAACAGCCGACTCGATATAGCCGTGTCCATCTGTCCGTCCGTATGAACACCTAGATCTCGGAGACTATAAGAGCTAGAGTCACCTAATGTGGTATGTAGACTCAACTGGTATTTCAGTTCAAGTTCGATAAAACCTTATATCTTCCACAAATTTTGAAGCATTTACTTGTGCATAAGCACATAATCTACCGGTTTGTCGAATTTTTTGTAAGATCGGATAATAATTGTAGACAAAATCGTAAAAAATGACATTTTGTATGAAATCACACTTTTCAGTGTGTCGCATATTGAATAAACTCTCAGTACGAGTATCTCATTGTCGGAATATCGACCATAGCGTTCTTACTTGTTTTATTTGCTTTGACAAATCGAAATTTATTTTTACATTAAAGGCGGAGATTGCGAATAGAGAAATTTAAAATTCAAATGATATTAGATGAAATTTTTGCGCCTCTGGCGCTTTGACCCGCACAACCAGCCAGAGAGCAGCTGATGATGATGGTGACGCCAGCCGATGGTTTTTTTTTGGGTTTTTTTTTTGTTCCGATTTTTTTCGGGGCGTTTCGTTTTACAATCATTAGCTTTCGAATGTGAGTACGCCCAGAGAGTTGAGGGTCTCAGAGTTATGTCTCAGGTCTGTCTCGCTGCCAGCTTGGAAATCTCAAGTCAATAGCAAAAGTGACACCCTTCTATTATGTTTTTGCTGGCGCTAATTGCTCCAGCACCTATGAAGAATAAAAAGATCAATTAGAAAATTTAGAGCGACCGGAGGAGCTGCTAGGATTTGCTGTGTGTGTTAATTTCTTGAAAGCCGGCAATTAAAGTAAGTATACAGCCATACATACAGGTAGTACAGGCCAGAGTTAGAGTTAACATGCGAGAGCCAGCCCAGCTACCTACCTGACAAAGACATTTCCAGATCATTAGGCTGATGCTAGATCAGACCGACTGACTGACTGACTGTCGGCCTGCTGAACTGTCGTGTCGTACGTCTGAGACGCCGCAATCCCAGCCAGTCTGCCTTTGCCTTGGCTTCAGTTCAGTTTCAGCTCTCAGTTCTCAGTTTCGGTTTCAAAATGTTTGCTTAAACAATTCATTAATCATTGATAATTACATTAAATGTAGGCCTACCTACAATTCGTACCTGTGCGCATGCGCAACATCGAGAGACCCCCGGCCCATCATACTACGTGAGCTTGCCTAGTTCCTTGCAAACGTTTAGTTTTTAATTTTATCTCTTTTTACTTTAGTTTTCAAACTGTTGCCAAGTCGGTTTTTAATTAATCGTGAAATACAAAGGGTAGGTTTGCAAAGGGGGGGTAATCGGGGGATCAGCAACTTAGGCCCATGTCTACAACTCAAAGTCACAAGTGTGCGTTGGCAATACGTGCAGTACGTGGTTAGGTAGGCTTATTTGGCTTGCCGAAGCCTATCTACCATTCACATTGTGAATCTGAATATGATCGGCGGGCTCCTAAATGTTCGTTCCGGTACAATAGTTGTCCGATCTGTATGAAACCCGAACTTAACCAGCGTGCGCACAAAAAAAACATTTGATAAGAAAGAAGCAACTCTGCGGCTTTTAAGACTTCTGAGATATTTGTGTTGACACTGAAGGGCGGACGGACGGACATAGATATATCGTGCTAATCAAGTATATATATTACTTTATATTGTTGGAAGCGCTTCCTTCTGTGCATTGTAAGCTTCCTGACAAAATGAATATACCATTTTGTGAATGGTAAAACAAAAATACAAATGGTTTCTGCGATTTCCTCCTAAAGCCAAAAAGCAAGGTAGCTTAAGCCATTCGTTTGACTTGAAACTTATGTACAAAACCAAGTAACAATAGATTTATTGCTAAATTCTAATAATGTCCGCAATTCCGATTACTTTAAAAACAAAGTCAAAGATCTAAGAATTTTTAAGCACTTCCAATGCATATCGTTATTTCATTGATAGCATTCAAGGCCTGTCTCATGCTCGTGCTGTACTTTCTATACGAGCTTTGACCTCGATTTTGCCCCGCTTGTAGTATTACGGCTTTGTAGTACGCGCAAATACTATAAGCTGTAACTTTTGTGAAAATTTCAGACGTGTAGATCATATAGTTGGGGCTGCACATTGATCGGCAATTAGTCAGGATAAAAAGTTGTGCATATCACCCACATAATGATCGTTGTCGATCCATATAATTAAATATATATACAAATAACCAAACAATGGTTGCGTGTATTATAATTTTGTCAGGATATTTGTAACGCATAGAAGGAAGCATCGCCGACTCCATAAGATCTATACATTCTTGATTAGCACGAGTCGATAGAGCCATGTCCGTCTGTTTCTATGTGAAATAGTTTCTCAGTTTTGGAGCTACTGACTTTGCTGTAAGTTGCTTATATGCATAAATCGGAATAACATCAATATCAGATCACTGTATCATAAAGCTGTTATATAAAAGACAGATTTAGAATGAAAACTTTGTAGTGATACATGGCGATGACAAAATTTTTATTTACAGGCCAAGCAGCGATACTTGCGCTAGCCTGCATTGGTAGGCAAACGGGCAGAATGTTTTGTCTCTCTCACTCACAAACAGATTTCTTCGAATGCGAATGTGTTGTTTGTATGTACACGTATAAGAATACTGAATACTTTGAGTGCGCAAAGTATTTAAAGGTGTTTAGAAAGAAGATTTCTTCTCAGCTTAAAGCTATTGCTGATGGAAATACGTCTTAAACCCTACACTTCCGTTGAAGATATATTATAAGGATGGAAGGAAAGCCCATTTTGCAGACCTACAAGTTGGGGTACCAGAAGTTAACCTTCCTCTTTCATTTTCTGATCCATTCTATTAGATCATAATCACTAAAAGTAGAGATCAGCATCAGTGATCATTCCATTCACTAGGGACTCATCACTGATCGCGATCATTGCATGAGCTTGTCAGCCCTATAGCTTAGCACTAGATAAAGGTGGCTAAGAATATCTACTTATCGATTCTTTATAGTCCCTGATAGCTGACTTCGCATGGGATTAAATGGATAACCAGGTTATTTGGTGGTCGAATTGCAACCAACATTTGCCTGCTGTTATAGACACAATAGAGTAGGACAATTTTTGATAGACACTATACTTTGGAGGTGCTATTCACATAACCGAATTTGGTTATACTTGGATGAGAAAAGGAAAGGTTATGTTACTCATTCCGGAACATATGATATATGGTATAGTTGGCCGATCTGTACGAAACTTGGACTGTGCAGACAAAAGAAGCATCTGGTAAAATTTTCAGCTCTGTATATTTTAGATCTTTGTGTGAGATCTTTATATAGGATGATGCTTTATATGATTGCTTTATATAGGAATTTTGTGTGACATTGAAGGCTCCTTCTCAGCGCCAGCTAACTATCTATATATAAATTATTTAAGGCGAGTTCAAAATTAACCAGTTCTAACCTGGAGGATTGACCGAATGTTGAACCGCACAACCTGGTGAAGCTGAACCAAAACCAAACGCCAATTTCCAACAACAAGCGAAAGCATCAATTGTGGCTGACAGAGGATCGATCGGTTGAAATGTATCCAACAGATTCTACATCTTGGGCTTATTTGCAAATCCTTTTACGACTTCTCAACTTTCGCCATATCAAACTACTAAAACTAGCATATAGCTGTCATATGATGTTATGAGAGTTAGTTACAACTTCTGTATTAAAATGGTCTTATGTATCCTCATAATATCTGTATAAATCATGTAGCTATATGTTGATAACACATTTCCAGGGCCAAAAAACTTTTGCCTTCACTATTCGAAAATTAAAGTCAAAATTATAATTGCCCCTTTTGTATTTTTTTCTTCTTGTTTTGTGCTAGGCTTTTATTGAATTTGAAATGTACCTTTTTATCATTTGGTGGGCCTCCAGACCACACCACACCACACCACATCAAAATCGTCACAAAAATGGGCAATTAATCAATCAAATTGAAACCGAGTCGAGTCGAGTCGAGTCGCGTCCAAGTCTCTATCATTAGAACATGTATGTGCTGGTGTTGGGGTCTCTATCACAATTGTCACTTGATTTAATGCGTCCGAAACATAACTCAAGATATGGCCAAAAAGAATGTATATATATGTACTTATATGTTACTTACTCACATTGCTGTTGCGATTCGTCAAGCCTATACGCAGAATCAGAGCTCGAGAGACAACGTTTGACGACAATTTGCTGTTCGATTGCTCGATTGTTGGTATGACTATATATGTATATATATATAAATTATCTATCTATATAAGTATTTATGTATTTATGTATCTATGTACCATTTGGCATGCTTATATTGTTGGGCCTGGCAATGAAATGAAACCAATTGTCCATGACTAAAGCTTGTAGAGGCTCGACCATGCCCGAGCAACAGAAGCAGCTTTGATTGCCAACCGTGGCCAATGGGATCTTAAGAATTGCCAAATGTGTCATAGTCCCATTGAACTGGGAGGGCTTAATATATATATATATATATAACGAATGCAGAAAGCCAGAGCCGAACTTGTCAGCCCTTTCCTGAACTGCAAAGCCCAAAAATACACAGCAAACCATGACAAGCTTGTGGTTGCAGCTATTTTGAGACATCAACAAATCTCTCAGTTTTAAAACTATCGCTGAAATTGTTACCATAGTCTCTATGCTGCCGTAAGTCGTAAGAATCGGCTAGATCGGACCAGTATATCATATAGCTGCCATATACTCAATTAGTACGAACTTTGGGTAGAAAACCCTTTTTTGATTTGTGTCCATTCCATAGGGCCCTAAGTCGGTTGACCAAATTTGATTTACATCGGACACCTATATCCGTGTGGGTCCACCATATTTGATCCAGATCGAACAACCATATCATATTGGTCTTTGTAAGGGCAACATAGCTGTCGAGCAAGATCAACTCTAGCGTGCTTTTCTTAATTGTTCTTATACACTTTGTGCAATCACGTCTCCTGACTTTGACTTCATAAAACCTGAGCCTAAGGAATGGCAATGGAAAATCATATTAACCACGCCAAAGACGTCGACGGAATTTTAAGTTGAAAAGCAGAATAAGAGACTCAACTCCAACTGTGGCGGCGGCAACTCGCTCATCTCGACTGTATTTTTTAAGGGTTTCTAACGAAGGACGTGCCTTTGGCCCAAAAGGCCTTAAACCCGACGAAACCATTAAAATTGAAACCAAAATTAAGCTGACTTCTAAGAATCGAGCTGCGAATAGCAAGACGGTTTAGCGAGACGTTTCTATGAACTTGAACTGAAATGGGTTTTCATTCCAAAGTCAATGTGGATGCATGTATCCCTGCAGCTGAGGTAATACTGTTGAATCCCTCCCGCTCACACAGCCTGAACTTGAGTCAGCCATGAAGTTAAAGGCTGCAACTGAAATTGACTTTTGTTAACCATAAAAGCACAACGTGTGCTAAATGCAACCACAGGAATATATTACGTAAAATGCCCAAAGATTACCTGCATCTTAAGCTAACACGTGTACTGTTCTTCTATTTACATTTCCATAAAAATCAGCCCATGGTTATCTACAGAGTTTTCATACAATATTATGCAATCATTTCTAAAGATAAAAAGAATTAGTCAATTTTTTTTAAACAATTGCCTACTTTTTTTAAGGTAATTGGACTAAAACATAGTCCACGGGACGCTACAATTTTAGGCAGTTTTTGTTCTTTAAAAACTCCATTGTTATATAAGATTTTAGGCAATTGTAGTCGTACTCTAGTAGAGTTAACGAGTATATAGATCTGAAACACTATGGAAGTCTGCATAGCAAATTTGGTGACTCTAGCTCTTATAGTAGATCGACTCGGCTGTTGCTTCTGATCAAGAATATATATACTTTATGGGGTCGGAAACGCCTCTTTTTGCGTGTTACATACTTTTGCACGAATACAATGTGAGAGTATCTTACAGTCGGAATATCGACTATAGCGTGCTTACTTGTTATACCATTCATAAAATGGTATACTAATATTGTCAGGGAGTTGCAATGCATAAAAGGAAGTGTTTCCGACAATATTACATACTTTATATAGTCGGAAACACTTCCTTCTACATTACATACTTTATATAGTCGGAAACACTTCCTTCTATGCATTGTTCATCAGCATGATAATGGGAACCAATAAAACCATGTCTGTCCGTCTGTTTCAACACAAAGATCTTGGAAGTGTTCTATTGTCTACACGCCGGCTAAGTTCGAGTTTCTTCCAGATCAAGCAAATATATCATAAAGCTCCCAGATAACCGATTGTTCCGTTGTTTTTATTCAAATCAAACCAAATTCGGTTTGTATCTACTTAAGGAAGCCCCACGTCCACTGGCCTGATTTGATCAAGATCGGACAACTATATCATATAGCCACCACATAACGTAGTAGCAAAACAAGAACTCCAGATCGGTTATATATATATATATACTGTGAATTTTATATAGGCTTCGGCAAGCGGAAGCTAACCTTCCCTTCTTGTTTTTAACTACACTTCAGGCAACTGTAAGGCTGAAAAGTAATCATTTTTTAGCTAATAAGAATAAAATTCCAAAATAGTGTAAAATATCTCACGAAACATAGGCCGTAACCCCAATCAACATTTCCACTCACTCACAATCGCCTTCTTACTTCAGTAGCTTAAGTCAGTTGGGAAATTCTAAGCTCACTAGAAGCATAAAAATAATATGTCCAACAAAATATGGAATAGTTTTCACATATTTTATTAATTTTAGGTAGAACATTTTGTTGGAAAATTAACTAATATTTAGATTAAGATATTTTTTCTATATTTTAGGAAATAATTTGAAATATATCCTAACAATGAGTCCATTATTACCTAAAGAGCCAAAAGTAATTCATTAGTCTATTATTCCTTCATTTAATCATTTTTGTTCTGGTATCCTTGGTAGCACCTGTATTTCACACGGTCAAGCCTTTTACTATAGCAAGCTTAAATGTGGAGTAATACTAATACTCTGACGTGCTTGGGCTCTGGCTCCACGACGACTATACATACTTTTTCACAGTCTATAAAAAAAATTTCAACTTGTGTCTAATTTGTGAATACAAAGTGAAGCGTCTCCTCTCTCTATCCCTTTTCTCCCTCTCTCTCTCTGCACTAAGCTGCGCCCAAGCATAGTGAACAGTTCCTGAGGCGGGACGAGGAGTCCACACAGTGCAACCTGTTGCCTGATGAAACTCGTGGGACAGTATGCATGTACTGTGGAACTGGCACAAAACGATGCCTTTAATAGAGTCATTTATGCTTTTGAAATTCACTTCAGTTAAAGCGCTCCCTCTACCTCTTCTTCATCCTTTATCACAGAAGTTTTCTAAGGAGTTGCGGTAACAGATCAAGATTTTCAGTCGCATAAAGTTGAAGTTATCATCACCAAAGGCCTAATGAAATGTAAAGCTTGGGATATAATACAACTATCATATCATTCAGTAGGGAATATTAACTATCTAAGCTAGCAAGGATGTCACAAACTGTATCCTATAGCTATCCTACGAAAGCCTACGAACACTTGGCAGTGAAAACTTTTTAATTATTCATCCAAATTCAACAAAATTCAGATTATAGCAGTCCCCGTGCCCGCCGATCAAATTTGATCTGCATCGGACACACATCATATAGCTCCCACAGAACCGATTGTTTTGGAATGAACGTTTACTATGAGTAAACGTTGTTGCTTTTGGTCTAATGACCGAATTCGATCCAGATTATCCATCAATATCTATAGCCCCCATAGAAGCGATTCCTTCAGAATGATCCCATAGTAAGGCAACCGATTTTGTTTTTCATCCTAATTCTGCCATCTTGTATCCGTATTTATTTCATAAGTCCTCACGTACACTGAACAAATTTGATGCAAATCGGACTACATTATATCTGCCATACAGTGTACGTTGTGTACAAGCTTTGGCAAGCCCCATAGTTAGCTTTTCTTCTCAGGAAAGGCTGTTTCGGTATTCAAATCCATAGTTAATCATAAGCCATCGAAAGCCATTTAGATTTGGAAACCCTTAAAAAAATCTGCGCAGAAACATTTGTGTAACAAAAAATAAATAAATATTTACTGCAAAATTTGCTGTGTCAACATTTTGTGTGTGTGCCACACAACACTGTTTTTGTCAGCCGGGTGGGGCAAGGCTGGGACAGGCTTGTGCTTGTGGTTGCCATGCAGGGAGAGGGAGCTGGCTGTTGGCAGTTGAGGTAATGTGTCTGTTTGGCCGGAGCCGAAGCCGAAGCCGGCACTGCGTTTATTTGAAGTCTGCACGCAATGCGTTGGGGCTTTTTTTGGGGGGTCCGTCCCGAAGAGTGAAAGGAGTGAGGGGGTGGGGGTGCTTAAAAGCTTTGACTGAAATTGTAGCAGCTTTGGTACTTATACAGCGGGAGGTGGGTTGCTGCGAGGTGGGGTGTGTGGGGGGGCCTGGACATGTTAGGTAGTCAAAACTCATACCCAAAAACAACCTACCACCCCGCTCCAGTACTCTGTTGTAGCTATGGCTGCTGAGGCTGCTCCTCCTCCTTCTCTCCTCACACAAACCACACGCGCCTGCCTCGAGTGGCTTGCAAAGTCATGGACAGAATGGAGAAGGCCCGCGCCCTTCGCCCTCCAGCTGTCTTGCCCACTCTTAATCGTGTTGTCTGTTTCATTTATATGTCTGTCTGCCTCTCTGTCTGTCCGTCCGTCCGTCTCTCTGTGTATATGTGTTTGTGTGTACTCTGTTGTTGTTGGTTCATTGCCCGCCAAAATTTTGAAGGCCAAAATAATATGAGATTTTTTTTTTAGGTTTTTTTGCGCTTTCTGTTTAGCTTCTGCTGCTGCTGCTCAAGCTGCTTTTTGTGTTTGTTTCTTGTTATTGTTGTTGTTATTGTTGTTGTTGTAGTCATTTCAGGTTTTCCCTTTCTGGCAATGGCTCATAGTGTGTCGATGCCGGCGAGGCAGAGAAACCGGCAAAAAAAAAGAAGAAAAAAAGAAGGAAAAATTCACATACTTTTGCGTTCAGCTTTCGGCGTTTCGCAGTTTTCGGTTGTATCTGTAGCCTGTATCTATGTATCTATAAGATGATATATATCTGTATCTGTTTGAGTACTTATATACTATCACAATCACATGCCACTTTTTTTGCGCCTGACAAAACCACCCCACCTCCAGAACCACCAGAGAACTATCAGAAGTATAAACCAAACAGATTTGTGGTTCAATTGATCGTAATTTTCCAATCTAAACTTCTATGTTAAGAAACCACTTAGATATGATACATTTTCTGTAAAATTTACTCCTATACCAAATTTTCACCCTAACCCTCGAATGGATGCAAGAATTACACATAGTTCCTTACATTTTTATACCAAATTGGGTCTCTCTAGCTCTTACAGTCTCCGATATCTTAGATATGATATATTTTGGATCAAATTTACTCCTATACCAAATTTTTAGCCTAACCCTCGAATAGATGCGAGAATTTCACATATACATTTCCTTACATTTCCATACCATACCAAATTGAGTCTCTCTAGCTCTTACAGTCTCCGATATCTAGGTGTTCATACGGAAGGACAGACAAACGGACGACTCGGCTGTTGATGCTGATCAAGAATATATATACTTTGTGGGCTCTTAGACAAATACTATATACTCGTTTACTATACTACGAGTATAATTAAGCAACAACAAAGTGCACTGTGAATGTAATTGCGACAAGCTGAGGAATTCTAACCGTGGATTTTGTTGTAGATATTGTTGTAGTGCTGCCAATCAAATATTGTTCAAGATCGCTGTTCAAGATAGTTTTTTTTCTCGATGAAATCGAGTCTTTCCTTGCATATGCACTGTGAAAACTTTCAAAACTTTTCTATTCAAAGGTCTGAATCAAGCTAATCGATAAAAAAAAATCAATCTTAATTAAACCTTTCATTAAAATATATCGTTCTCTGAAAGTCATAACATACCATAGTGCAGTGCAAAATATGCAGAAAATATTTGCCAAAAGAAATATCGTTGCAAAGGAATAGATAGTCCAGGTAATTTACACTTTTGCCAATGTTGTGTGTGCTTTGCCTAATTGTGCCCTGTGTTGCTTAAGTGTTATTTAAGATTGCTCCTAAGAATTGTCACTATGATTCGTGGAATATTAATTTTGCATGGGAATGCGTTGCAAACAGTTGTAAATGGCTAGTTATTAACCAAACTGTACACATCTTTCCCCAATTGCCCCGTTTCGTTTGTGTTTGGCCACGCGAGGCACATATTGATCAAAATCAACTTGAAAACAGATGGATATCATACTATGTTAATATCCCAAAAAGCAAAAGCCTTTCTCAATTATATCGAACTCTTGCTAGATTTCAAAGAAATCACTCAAATTGACCAGTTTCTGTAATAATGGTGGAAATATATATCGTGGTTTAAGTCCCCAAACATCTCGATCAAACTTGGCCAATCGTCTTGAAGCCCAAAACTATCTTTAGAAACCAAATTTGGTGTACTTGAGGCTTATGCCAAAATTTGTGGTCAAAAAAACCTCACTGTGACTGGGAATTAACTAATACCACAGCTCATTAGCATTGGGACAGATCGACTTTCTAAAGCAAATTCGGTTCTATTTCTTTTTAAACGCATAGGTATAATTCTGTCGATTGTTGAGAGACAGAGACCGAAGACGACGTCGAGGAGTGGCGCAATATTATACACAGTTCGACGGGCGGTCGACGGCGATCAACAGCGAATCGACAGGGTGGAAATTGCGTAAGCGCTACGTGAATTGTGCGAGTACTATATGTCTTGGTTGGCAGGGGCTGGTGGAGAGCGGCGTTGACTATTCTGTAATAAGAGTAATTTATATGTACATTTGCGCACTTGTATATAAAGTTGTGTTTACCATACGATATATAATTAGATACTTCAAAGTTTCTTGACACCAGAAATTGTATCTATCATTTATCAGCTCTATTAACTGATCTCTCAAGTGGCAAAAACGATCGATTCGATGATTTCTGATTTCAGCGCAAAATGGCAAAAAAAAAAAAAAAAAAAAAAAAAAACTATGCTCAAGTGTATGTAGAAGGGGGGCTAACGACGCTTGAGGCGAGCCAACATGGTCAACTCAAGCACAAAAGGCGATCTACAATAGCCATTCAGCAGCAGCAGTCTCTCTCTTCGTCGCCCGCCCTGCCACGTTGCTTTCAAGCCGAAATTCTTAAAATGAAGACTGGTTTCTGCGTAGTCTTACAAAAAAAAGTGAAAATCAGCGTTAAAAAAAAAACCCAAATCAAATATTGAAATTCAACCAACAAATTTTGAAAAGAAACGAACCACAAATCATTTGATCAGATCATTGATCTGTGAAATGTGAAAGGCTAGAAAAAAAAGAGAAGGAAATATGTGTATGAGCAGAGGCGTGACCTAGCTCTCTATATGATAAAAAGTATACATATATATATATATGTCTTTTCAGAGTTGAGATACAAAATGCATCTGCATAATTGCCGGCATCAACGAAGCATCTGCTCAAAGTTGCTCATGATCAGGCCTTAACACAGTAACTGAGGCTGAATGAGATCGATGTTGCCACGGGTCATTTTTGAGCACAAAAAACTACAGAAAACGTTGCTGTGGATCAATGATCACTGATCGCAAAACAAACCGATGGTGTCAATATATATATATATATATATATATATATGTAGTTCCTGGTTTAAGTGATAATTGTCTATCAGAATGGATCAGACAACTATTTATACTTCATAATTTTGTCTCTTAGTAGGCAATAAAAAGTAATCGTTAATCGTAATCATATTTCTTTGCAAAAACAGCTGATCGGAACGTGATAGACAATTATCATCACTAATAGGGATTATTTTTAGTGATAAATTGCTAATCGGCATCATTGATCAGTGATCATAAAATGAGACTTTCCCACTCGTGTTGTCTGAAATCAATTAAATTTGGGAACATAATCATTCATCTTCCATTTGCATTCAAACTGGGATTCATCACCCAGTGATCAACAGCATGAATCTTATTCATTTTATTTCCTACTTTGGTTGTCAACAAATACAATATATGATATATTGAAAATCCTTAAAATTCAACCAAGAACTGGACTCATTTATTAATTTATATTTTATAAATTCAAAAATATATTAAAATCTTTCAAATACAAATAAGAACTGCATTTGCTCATCGACTCATCGATTATCCGAATGCTATTTGACATAAATAGTTTTTATCAAATATAAAAAACTCAACAATTTCATAGCCATATGTTGTACCTAACCAAATGTTTATTAAACTTTGATGAATAATTAAGAAAGTATGTACATATTATATACAAAATTCAAGCGAAGAAAAAGGGAACAGAACAGAAACAGAGAATATACAACATTTAAAAACAAATACAAAAACAAGCAAGTAAAGAAGGCTAGCTTTGGCTTGCCGAAGCTTATATACCATTCACATTGCATATGTAGATGATGTAGATGAAATCTGGCCGGTGGACGTGGGGCTACAGTGGATACAGCATTAATTTGTTTTACCTTGGATGAAAAACAGAAAAGATATACTACTAAGTGCTCATTCCGAAACAATCGGTTATATGGAAGCTTTATGATATAATTGTCCAATCTTGATCAGATCAGAAATTGGACATGGGGCTCCTAAGTGCTCATTCCGGAACAATCGGTTATAATTAAACTATATGATATAGTTCTCCGATCTTGATCAAATCAGGCCGGCAGATGTGACGCATCTTCAAATGGATACAAACCGAATTTGTTTGGGTTTGAATAAAAAACAGAAAAGTTATGCTCGTAAGCGTTCATTCCAGAACCATCGGTTATATGGGAGCTATGTGATATAGTTGACCGTGTGATATAGTTAACCAGCTGGCAGACAAAAGAAACATCTGGTAGAATTTCAACTCTGTAGCTTTTAAGACCTCAGAGATCTCTGTGTTGAAACAGACGAACGGACAGACGGACGGACTTACATAGTTTTATCGATTATCGATTCCCCTTGTCATGCTGATCAAGAATATATCTATATAGTATACATAGTCGGAAACGTTTCCTTCTATGCATTGCAAGCTTCCTGACAAAATTCATATACCATTTTTTTGAATGGTATACAAATCGCCTAGTGTAATTGTTTAAAATAATACGCCCTATCGTTGCGAGAACAAGCGACCCAAAGCCCCGAATCGTGCGTGATGCGCATTCATCCATTCCATTCATAAAACTTGTCGACACATTGGGCATTGAAATTGTAATTGAAATTGAAATTTGTGGATCGGCTACATCATGATCATGCTGCTGCCTCATAATCATCAGACACAGGCCTAAACATTATAAACATTTACGTAGCTGTATTCAAATTACGTAAATTGATCCGTCGCTTTGATATGAAAACTAAGGAAGCTTTTTATTTATTTATGTTTTTTTTATTTGTTGTTGTTGTTCCTGTTGTTGGCGCCGCAGCTGCCAGCGGCTCATCCATGGTATAATCATGGCAAGGTTGGGTCAGGCAAGCGATCGCTCTAGTATTTGAAGGGCCAATTGTCGGGCACTAAAACGATGATCATTCATTGCCATATCCTTTGGTCGGCCCTTCCACCTTCAGCAAATCGCATGATTTCACCTTTATTAAATTTCACCATGTTCTCATCTAACTATTGCTCTCTTTCTTTCACAGTCTTTCTTGCTCTCTCTCTCTCTCTGTGGCAATCTTCAACTTGTTTTGGTGTATAATTTATATGCTTTTTACTTTGATTTGTGTTTTGATCTGACTTTAAAAACTGCTGTTGATTTTGTTTTTCTTTTTGGTTTGTTTTGAAGCTAGTTTTTCTTTCTTTAGCAATTATATATATGTATATGTGGTTGCCATTGTATCTGTCTACTCACTTCTTGGGTCAATGGGACAATAAAAACTACACATATACATACGTACATTATTAGACCAATTTTAGTTTCAGCTACACAACTCAAACTTGGAGCTTTTCCATTCATTCGTACAGACAGACATTCATTTAACAATACACGCTCCAACAAGTTTCATTCCCCCGCAGATATGCTTCTTCTTTCCAAACACCAACTACTACACCTAACACCTCCAAACTCCAACTACTTCAGTTCCTCCACCTCATTGTGTTGGTCTTGTTGTGGGTGATTTTTCGTTTAATTATAAAGGAAACGCTTCCAAAGGCCGACTGCTATGACACCTACGTAGGAAAACACAAAAAAAAACTAAGAAGCGGCAGAGTGGAGTGTCCGACCTTAGGATACCCTTAATGAACAGTTATATGTGTCAGAGTGATAATTTCCATATTACAGCCATTTCTGCACTTAAAGATACGCTGGGTCCCAAGAACTACAAAACCAGCAGAGATATATATGAGTTTTCTTTCGTGTATTTCCTCAGACATAGTATAGTACAAATTTTGACACCACTTTTGACAAACTTGCAGCTGGAATTTTCCGAAACGCTGTCTTAGTTCTCACCTACGCCATAGAATGAAACTTGTATGAAAATTTCAGTCTTGTAGCTTTCATAAGGTCCATGCTGTTTAGTTCTTCAATCAGGGCAAGGAGTTTTTATATATGAAGATATATATTTAGAAAATCGTTTCTTATTTTCAGAATTCTTTAGATATCTTTATGTTAAGGTAACATTTATATAGTCATAAAAACAGATATTTTGATCGAAACTTTTAGAAAACTTGTAAAAAAAAAAGTGGAATGAGAATTATAGATATAGAAATCAACTTATAAGATTAATATAGTTAGTTATAAAGCTCTTAATGACCGACTAACAGACACATAGTACGCACAGCCCCAATTGTAAGAGCTATCTACTAGGCTGAAATGTGTACACAAGTTTGATTCTATATTATAGGTGAGCACTGATTCGGAGACCGAGATATGTAAGATTCATTAAAAAGGCTTCTTTTATAGGAAGAAGATAATTCGTTATATATGAGTGGCTTCCTAAGGTAGATCAATGAAATTATTATCAATAAAAGTAGATATTTAGGTTCATTCAAATTCAACATACCCCCTGTGTTCCCTTAGCCGCAGGGTATACAATGTGCTACTCTGGGCGATGACTTCGGTTCATTAAGTTTTGTTTTCTTCTTTGTTTTTTGGTTTTTTTTTTTTTGTAGGAGCTCCTTTTATGTTTTGTTTATTTGCTTGCTTGTTTGTTATGGTTGTATCTCCAACCTCAACCTCTGATTCCATAGTAAGCATTTCATTTCATTCATTCATTCACTTAGCTTTCCCACACAACCACACATATTCCACCGCCTACTTGAAAACTATTTTCAGATTTAGAGAATAGGGCGATAGGCTGACAGATAACTAATTTCAATCTCTCAAGAAAGTTAACTGTAACTACAATATCTATAAAGTTAGCCATATAGTAAAAAAAAGCTTTGATGCAAATATATTTCAGATTTTACTTTTAGTTTAAAAATTTGACTTGCTAGCAAAAATCATTCATAAAACTAATCGTAGAATACGTCTGCGGTTTTGCCATCCACAATAAATTTCTTATGTAACTGAATGGAATTTCAGGCATAAATTTCAAGTAATACTAATAATGATGAACAAAAAACTTCCCTTTCTTTATTTTTACATTTGCAAAATGTGCTAAAAACTTAAATCAACAATAGTTGGAAAAAGAGAGACCAAAGGGAACGCAAATCGACATTAGTTGTTTGAGTTTCTGGGAGTTGTAGAAGTCTGCATGAGTGCGCTCAAAACGACGTTGAAAGCATTCATGTTCAAAGGAAATTGAGTGAAGTCGAATGCGAAGACGAATTTCGAATAAATTCGAATGATTTTAGCAATGTCTAATTCATTCTATACGCTTTGCACTTATCTTCATTCTCGCTCATTTTACCAGAATGACAACATTGTCGTACAAATTAATTTCATTGTGGAAATTCACAGCATTCAAATGAATTAATTTGAGCTCGAATTATGAGTGAAACCATGCAGACCTCTATTGCATACATATATATAGACAGTTTGGAGAGCTACGGAAGCATGGGACCCAAGCAGCTGCATTCAATGAAAATTAAATGAAGCCTTTCACTGCTGAATGAATATTGTACAAACGTGGAAAAATCGATTGTACAGAAATAGAGAAATATATTATTAACAAATACGCAATTTGGGCCACAAGTTCTTGGTTTTATAAATCGCTAGTTCATCATATAAACTTCCCTTTTACCATACTAGGGTCATAGTAACGCTCACTTTTCCGATAGATCTCTCGTAACCGAACCGAAGCCATTTCGACTTCTTTTTTGACTGTAAACCAAACCCTAAGCCAATTGTACTACAACCTTAACCTAACCCACATTTTCAGCTGGGTTGAAAGGCTGAACAATCAACATCTAATATAGTTTTTCCAACGAAACTGAACCAAATGATGATTTTTAAGAGTACGTAAGCTTCGTTATATCATTTGCAAGGCTACTAGTTGGAGCGGACAAGACACTTACACTATATATATATGCTAATTTGCCGTAGGAGAACTGCAATCCACCAAGGTACCCTACTCAAGGTCTCGTACTTGACAGCTTGGAAATCTCAAAGAATTCTAACGTCTGAAGTATGGTTGGTGTTTGTATATTTGATATCTACGCAAAGAAAGAACTTCTTTCAAAAAGTACCAAAATCATTACAAAATCAATCAGTTTTCGTTCTCAATAGTACGGTTATCCGGTTTTTCCTATATCGCGAACGAGGTTCTCGATTTCGGAACACATTTTTGTTCTCACTTCGCGAACGCTTTATGACCATTATAGAAACATTCTGGGGTACATCAAAAACGATAAACGAAAAAAAACTTTTTGTTCTCAATGTAAGAACCGTTTGTTTTAATTTTAAGACCAGTAGCTTGTTCTTATTTTGAGAACCCGTTGTTCTCAATATCAACTACACCACATAAGCCTACCTAACCACTACCCCTCTCTGTCCGTCTGTATGAACACCTAGATCTCGAAGACTATAAGAGCTAGAAACACTAAATTTGGTATATAGAGTTTCGTCAGAATCAGATTTACGCCACCTTTTCCTCCAAAAATCGAATAAACCGTTATATCTCTTACAATTTTTACGTCATTTAGTTGAAACTCAGTTTATATATGTATAAGCATATAATCTACTGATTTGCCAAATTTCATTAAGATCGGATAATAACTGTAGACAAAAAAATCACAAAAAAATCAAAAAGTGCTGAGTACGAGCATCTCACAGTCGGAATATCAACTATAGCGATCTTACTTGTAATACCATTCACAAAATGGTATATTAATATTGTCAGGAGGTTTGCAATGCATAAAAGGTAGCGTTTCCGACCATATAAAGTATGTATATTCTTGATCAGCATGTCAACGGGAATCGATAACAATGTCCGTCGGTCTGTCATTCTGTTTCAACACAAAGATCTCAGGAGTCTTACAAGCTACTGAGCTAAAATTTTGATCAGATGCTTCTTTTGTCTGCATGCTGCTGGTTAAGTTCGAGTTTTATTCATATGACCGATTCAGCTAGAGCGAACATTCGGGTTGTATTTATTTAAGGAGACCCCACGCCCACAGGCCTGATCTGATCAAGATCGGACAACTATATCATATAACTACCATATAACCGATTGCTCCGGAATGAACACTTACCAGCATAACTTTTCTGTTTTTCATCCAAATTAAGAAAAAAAAAAAACACGCCCACCGTCCAGATTTGATCTAGATCGGTTATATACTTACAATGTGAATGGTATATAAACTTCGGCAAGCCGAAGCCAGGCTTGCTTTCTTGTTTTAGTTTATACAATTTGTCAAAACTTAATTTGATTTAGGCTTTTGCTATGCTTTGTCTGATCAATTCGACTCATTTGATTCAATGGCTTTTCATTCATAAATCAATGCGTTTAATAACAATAATACAAACAAATGCTAATTTGGCTGCTTAAGACGATTTGTTCGCTTTGGGCTCGAGCTCTTTCAGCCAAAAATTGAAATGCTTCGCACGTGAGGCAAACAGACATATGGGCTTTGCCGGCCGGCGGGCCGGCTGGGTTGGCTAGTCGATCGGTCGGTTCGAACATTGGCCTCCGGTTTTGGTAGTTGGATTTTTGGCTTGGCTTTAACTCAAATATGGCCAACAAAAAGCACTCAGTCAGTCGGCAGTCGTAGACCGCATTTGGCTTTGGCTTTTTGGCCTTTCCGTTCCGTGTTGGCTGCCAAATTATTTGCCCCCACAATTTCAATATATATTGCGTGCATACATATGTGTGTGTGTGTGTATGCGTGTGTGTGTGTGCGGATGACAGCACCCACTGTAATTGAGCGACTATGTCAGCTGTGAGCAATTGGCCACTGTGTGGGCGTCCTTAAACGGCAGGCGCCTACTAAAACAGCAGCAGAGAAACTTCTGAAATAATTTGAAAAACTCTCTTCTTGAACATTTTTAAGCTTATTTGGTAGCCTTCTAAGTTTTGTAACGTTGTTGTTTAGCAGGCTCGGGGTCGCAGGAGATGGAAACACGTCTGCCTATAATGTATTCGAAGTCCATCGGACTTCGTGTTGTGAGCGACTTCTCTCTATACGTATCAAACCAAACTCGGATCGTATTCATTTTGAGCAGTCCCTTACCAGCTGAGCAAATTTGATTTAGATCGGGCTTCCACATCATATGGCTCCTCTATAACCGATTCTTTCAGAACGAACACTTAGTAGTGTATCTAATTCTGGATCGTATCCATTCGAGGAGCCCCCATTCCCGTTGACCACATTTTATTCAGATCCGATTACTTTAGTAGGCAGATGGCGTAGAAGCGGGCATATATTTACATTGTGAATGGTATGTAAGCTTCGGCAGGCCGAAGCTAACTTTCCTTTCTTGTTTCTTTGGACCGTGAACGATGCATTGGTCTCATTTTCCAAGGTTGTGTGAAATCTTCTTGTGGTCACATTAAGAACGATTTGGGTTAATCTCAATAACATTTTGGTATAATTTGAAGAACACTTAAGAAGCTGACTGATAAGACAAAAAAAATAACTTTTAAGTCAATTTTTAAAATGTTTTGGTTTCAGCTGCAAAGCCGTTTGATCTAATTTTCAGATCCGTTTGATGTTCATTTTAAGAACCATTTGTGGTCTAATTTTTTAGAACCTTGTGGTCTGAGTTTAGGCCTTTTCACAAATCTGAAACTATTTGGAGAACTCCTCTGGACCCTGATCTCGATCCCAACTATGTATTTTTTGAGCAACATTTAACTGAAACTTTAATAGAATTTATTGTATACGAAAATTTCAGATGCGTTTTTTCACTGATTGCTCATAAAAATTTCTCATTTATATGATAATTTCAGCCAAAATGATATACATACATATATGCTCGTAAAAAATTATGATAAAAATCAGTTAAGTGACAATTTGGAGCGACTCTATAGTATGTGCCTCATGCTCTATTGATAACACTAGGAAACAAAATTCAACTTTGTTTTCAATATCAGCTACTTTATCTGTGTTCTTTTTATACTTGAGTAAAATCGAGTGCAAATTGCATTCGTACAAATGTATGTAACAGGCAAAAGGATCAGCATCAACAGCGGAGTCGATCTATCCATGTCCGTCTGTATGAACACCTAGACCTCGGAGACTATAACAGCTAGAGTCACCATATTTGGTATGTCGACTCACCTAGTGGAGCGTCAGATCAAGTTTGTTTCATAAAGTGTTGCATGCTTTAGAGTGTATCGAATATTAAATAAATGCTGAGTACGAGTATCTTATAGTCCGAATATCGAGTGTGCACCAACATATCTGCATTATTTAGGCGTAGTCTGTCGTATAATCGATGAAGAAAATACCATAAAAATATTATGATTTTCTTAATTGCAAATTGTTTAGCTTCAAATCTAATGATTCAAATTAAAACATGTGTATGAATGATAAATATGTATATTGATTCAGGAAGTGTAAAGCTTTCAAAAATAGGCAATGAGTAATGATCAAACTACAAGCTCACCTCTGAAAAAAGCTTTAAAAATACTAGATTTTTAAAAATTCTTTAAGAAAATTTCTTTTTAGATCCAAATCTATCGAAAAAAGGTAGGCTTGATGGGTGACTGATACTTTTATCGTGTTGCCTAGTGTAATTAGCCACACAATACCTAGCACACAGAGCACTGTCACAGACACTCTGCGTAGCAATTGCGATAGCGATGTGCATTGCTTATGGCTTTAATTCTTGGCAATTAAACGCCTCACAACTTCCCATGTCCAAGCGGAAGTTGTTCAATATGCGTGGCCCGTGTTGCGGATGACGATGCCGATGTCGAGGCGGGTCAGCGGCGCGTGGCATGGCGAGACGAGGTATGAACGCATGAAATTGACCACAGCCGCAGATTAAAAACTCTTTAGGCCCGTTGCCTGCCTCCTCCACACATTTGACTGGCCCCAACAGGTGTTGGGTGTTGGGTAGCCGGTGCACTAAACTCAACACGCATTTTGATAGAAACAGAAACGCAATTAGGGAGCAAGAACTTACCCGATATATATATGTATGCATATCAAGAACTATATGAATTTCGCACCGATTCGCATATTGCGTCTTGCCGAATTGAATTTGTTTTTGCACCTATCTGCTTGCTTGGTAAACAAAATGCGACGCATTTTTTCGGGGCGGCTACCAAAATCATAAAAAACTAAATAATAAGAACAGAAGAAATACAAAAAACTAGAAATTGTAGCCTTGAAAGTTTATATACACACTATATGTGTTTTCTTTTGAGGCGATAAGTTTCATGCGAAGGCGGGCGGCGATAGGCAATCGGTGGGATGGCGCAGTTAACTAGCTAAGAATATCTACGACTAACTTACCTAATCGATGCAAAGGAGCTGGCAGAAGATGACATTGCGATTACCAAATGATGTACCAAAGTTCCAATCAAGGTGGAAACTTTTCAATCATATAAGCCAATGAATGTCTGCGTAGAACGAGAGTAAATAAATGACCGTAAATCGTACTAATGAGCAGAAACTGATATGAAACCATTTGCCTGCTCGTCTATGATATTAAAATAGAAATACCAAAAAATAAACAAAATCGTAAGAAAACTTTTGCTCTTGATATTCACATATAACTATATGTAGAATATAAAAGAGTTAGAGTCGAGCCAGCTCGACAGTTAAATACCCTGTATCTAGTAAACTGCTATATCATATAGCAGACCGATCTTGATCAAATTTGGTCAACAGACTTGGGGCCTCCCAAACAGGATACAAATCCACTTTGGTTTGATTTCAATGAAAAGCAAAGTAATTTTTCTGCTGAGTGTTCTAAGAAAATCGGCGTCTATGGGGGCTATATATTATATAGTTGCCTGATCTATAGGCCACAGACGTAGGGCCTTCTTTAATGAATACAAACCAAATTTGGTTCCAATCTAATAAAAAACAAACACTTAGAATTTATTTCCAAAAAATCAGTTTTTTGGGCCTATATGATATAGTTTGCCGACCCAAATCAATTTTGTATGTCACATAACACCCAAATTTGGCTCCAATGAAAAAGAAAAAGGGATGAAATAAAAACACAAGTTTGTAAGGTAAGTTTGTATGGTGCCAAGAAATGAAGTAAGCTTGATCTGGGTACTTATTTACAGAAAATAAAAGCCTACATTTCAGTTCTCTATCTTTTATAGTTTCCAAGATCTAGATCTAGATCGATTCGCTTGCCATGCTGAAAAGAATATATATGCTTTATGGGGTCGGAGTTGAGTTACCTAACAGACCAGACAGCTCCCTTCTTTTCTTGTCTTTTCTAGTCTATTAACACAGCTACTCTTCCATTATATCCACCAAATTTAAACCTGGCTCTTCTTTCAAATATACTATATCTTACTTTAGGCTACAAGATGATACAAAGATGCGAGTATTAACATAGGTCTCTTTTATGATTTCTTAACGCTTCCGAAGAGTTATTATTAAATCAGAAACTTTCAATGTCACTATTAATTAAAGACGTCAACATGATTTGATTTGCTTAGTTGATTTTTTTTTTACAGGTTTTCGGCATTTCTCTATTATGATTGTACGGCTTTTACAGGCCCTTCCCCCAGCTCGGCACGCACATTTTGTCTATTTATTGATTTATGGAGCTCCGCACATCAATAGCCAGAGTCGACTGTTAGATGGGGGGTCGACAATTTGCGGACCAATTGGTTAGCGTGTTTTAATAGAAACATCAGGCAGTCACTATCAATATATATGAACATACATATATCTTTATAGCTATAGAAGTCAGGCAAACTCATCACATCACATCACATTTTTGTCAATGTCATGTTGCCTAATTGTTGTCTATTTCCAGTGTTGACATTCCAAATGAAAAATCTCCAAAAAAACAAATCTTCGAGGTAAGTAGCCTAGGCATAGCCCAAGTCTGGAGCTACCTGAAATGGGATTCACTCACAACGCTTGAAGACTACGCTCACTTTATCTGTTTCAGTTTCAAGTTGCATCTTATCTCACTTTTTCAATCAGACTGATTTGAACATCAGCCACCTCACCCAACAGCAGCAGCAATAGCATTATCACCACTTCCTCTGCCAGTGACATTATCAATTTGATTGGCGCCACAAGATGATGAGGGGGCATGGCATCGCCCATAGGCCAAACGTGCGCCATACGTGACCATGGAAAAGAAATAAAAGCTAACGAATTAACATTTTTTTTTTTGTATTTCAATTGAAAGATATTTTCAGAAAAGAGCACAGACCAGCTTATGCTCTTATAATCTCTTTCAAAAAGTGTACCCCGTAGCCCGTACCCCGTGGGGTAGTAACTAACAAAAACGTCGGCAGCGCAGTCTGCTTAAAATCTTGTTCTGCTCTAGTTTGGCTCTTTGCCGTTATGCAAGGCGTCGCGGCGCCACAACTTCGCGTTCTCTACATAAGCTCGCAAATACAGTTTTAAAGTTTTTTGATAGTATGTGTGTTCCCATCCCTACTCTTAAATCTTAAAGTATATATATTCCTGATCAGCATGACAAGGGGAATCAGTATAGCCATGTCTGTCTGTCAGTCCGTCTGTTTCAATATCTGATCTGAGAGGCTAAAAGCTAGAAAGCTTAAACTTTCACCAGATGCTTCTTTGGTTAATTTCCAGAATCATCCAGATCGAATCACTATATCATATAGCACCCCTATAACCGATTAGTCCTTAGTGAACACTTATGATCCAAGTCCAATAAAACATTTATCTGTGTTGACAATCTGCACTTTAAGACATAAAAGAAACTCTGAAGGTAGCCGAAGCAAGGCTATGGGCACGGGTTTTCTTTCGTTATGCGCATCTACTTCATCATCATCATCTACATTATCAAGCTGTTTGACGATCAAGTGTGCGTAAGCAAGTGAGTACATACATATATTTTGGAACTGCGAATGTCCGAATGGACGCCTAGTCTTAGTTAATTTTCTGGCTCATTTTCGAAATAAAAAGACCTGAATCAAAACTTAGGAAGACTCTTCCGGACTCTTGTGAGAGCAACAATATCCCTTGGTTGGCCTTACAAATTTGCTAGGAAATTTCAATGTATCCATTACTTGAAATCGTACATATTTTGTATACATATGTATCACACACGCATATATATGTACATATGTGTATGTGTATGTGTGTGTGTATGAGTATATACATATGTTGGCACGCATTAAAAAGAAATCAATTAAATTAAAGCAGCGCCGCGCCGATTTTGCTTTTCGCTCAAACGACGCTATCACTGACCTTGCCGAATCTTTTTTTCGCCCATTTGCGTTTTGATTTTGCGTTTGCACACACACACACACACAAACATTTGCACACGCACATGCATATTTAGTTGCCGAAATCAAATTAGAAAAGCAAATATGTATTCCCTCTTCACATATAAAGTTTTTTTCAAATTATGCGCAAAAGGTGAAACGGAGGAGAACTGGAATGATACGGTGGAGCAGCAGCACCAACAGAGAGCAGCGGCGAGCGGTGGCGGTTAGGGCACCGGCACGAGCACAGTGCGAACTGCTAGCTACATTGCCACCTAGGCGGAGGTGTTGCCAAGCCAGGCGGTTAGCGCCGCCGCTGCTGCTGACGTAGCTGGTGCTTATCAAACACGGAAGCTTTGCTCCGCATCGCAACTATCTAGCAACAAAATAAGCGGATTTAGTATGCCCTTTATGAGGGTAACATCATTATTGCAATGTTTTTGCAACGATCGCTTATAATGGAGTAGAAACTTGATCTTAAGGCGTCAGCAAGGACTTGGCATAGCTCAAGATGACAGCAGCAAGCTTTATTTCTTATACATATTTATAGTAGAGTAGAGTAGAGTAAACGAGTATATTGTATTGGTGCAAACCTTTCCGACCCAATAAAGTATATATATTCTTGAGCAGGAGCAACAGTCGAGTCGATCTAGCCATGTCCATCTGTCCCTGCGTTCGCATGAACACCAAGGATTATACAGTGCGTTATTAGAAGGGGGAGAATCCACTTCATCGTTAGTTACTTGAGATCTTTGCGTCACGACTTTTTCTGATACATCTGCTAGTTCTCCCATCTCACCGTATGAAAGCATATGTATAAGGTATCTTATTTAGAAGATCGATAAATATTAAGATTTCTATCCAAATATAAATACAAACGTATGCACATAACTGTCAAAAGAGCGAGCTAGAGAACTAGTTATTTAAAATGTTCACAGGACTGTACACGGCGCTCTATTGATCGCAGAAAAAAAGCTGATCAGTTCTGCTCAATTCACATTGTAAGGGTATATAAACTTCGACTAAGCTTCATTGTTACTATTCAAGCTGTTCAAATTCATATGTTCGAATGCGTTTAGGTGGATACCTACACACACATATGTACATATGTAAATTTCACCACACTGCTTTTTGGATACACCCCCAAGCGGGCAGGGGCCATTGAAAACTTGGTCAAGTCAAAGACAAATGCATAAAACATAAAACTAGTGCTTTAAGTTTCGTGTTAATTTAATTAGGTCTCAACTTAATGTGTCACTGACTACAATTTGATTTGGCAACCTATTTCTGGTTTCACTTTTATTTGATGAATTTGAATATAATCTAGTTTTTACTATCTATACTTAAACACAAAGTTGCTTCCCGCTTCTGTGTGTAAGCTTGTATCTTTTAACTATAAGAGACTATAAGAGCTAGAGAGACCAAATTTGGTATGTATGACCAAGTTTACTATACAATTTTGATCCCCCCCCCCCTCATACCACCGCAAATGAATAAAAACGTTATCCACAAAAACGTTTATATCTCGGAGACTATAAGAGCTAGGGTCCCCAAATGTCGACTATCCTTGTGATGCGTCAGAATGTGCCTTTTCAAAATTATGCCACGCCTCCTCCCGCCCCAGCAAATCAATAAAAACCTTGTATCTTCCACAAATCTTAGCACATTTATATGTATATATATTATGTATTAGCCCATAATCTACGGATTTACCAAATTTCATTAAGATATGATAATAATTTTAGACAAAAACGTAAAAAGAACATTTTGTATGAGAGCACCCCCGCCCCAAAAGAAAATCAAAAAGTGTTGCACACTTTCAAGTGTGTCGAATATAAAATAAATAAGGAGTAGAAGTATCTTATAGTAGTTCTTAGTTGTTTTCAGTTTAATTGTTAAAACTCGGACTCAACTTTTCGAATGCGAAAATGGGTCGGCACCATAGTAGCACCATATATTTATTAAGCTATGTGTCGCACAGAAACACTGTCACTGTGAATAGCTATGAATTCGCTTTATTATGAACAAGGTTCAGACACTGCTCAACGTTTGGCTCACTCGTATAAATATTTCGTAAAGTAAATCATACGAAAACCAAACACTCTCGTAAATATCAATCGTAAATTTTAGTCAAACGCTTTTTTATATTTTCAGTGTATTAATATATATTGAATGTATTGAAATGATATTGAAAACCGCATCAATATCCGTTGCGTAATTTATAAGATCTAAGCGTACATAGGGACAGATGGACACGGAAAGTGGCTTCTCTATTATATATTCTATTCTATTCGGCTCAAAAGCTATTAGCAAATTTTGGTCCAAATACTAAATTTTAAAATAAAACCAGAGAGACCTATGTACTATAGCTTTTCCAGGCGACTTTTTATGCCATTTACAAAACGGTATATTAATTTTGTCAGTAAGTTTGCAACGCATAGAAGAACAAGTTTCTGACTATATAAAGTATATATATTCTTGTCTGTTTTTCTTCCAAATCAAATCAAATTCGGTTTGCATCCCTTTGAGGAGACCCCACGTCCACTGGCCTGATCTGATCAAGATCGGACCATTATATCATATAGCTCCCATATAACCAATTGTTCCGGAATGAACAGTTAGCAGCATAATTTTTCTGTTTTTCATCCAAATCAAACCGAATTCGGTTTGCATCCTATATCGGACAACTATGATACCTTATGATAGCTATCATATAACCGATTGTTTCGGAATAAACATTTAGTAACTTAACTTTTCTTGAAACTTATGCGTTTTATTGAAAATACTTGGCAAATCAAAGGAGCTATCACTCGCATTGGTGGCACAACATGTGAAAGATTATGAGGAGTTGGTGTGGTCTGCTTGAAAAGAATCAAATCATAAATGTTTCCTAACAAGCCTTGCATGTATATGTACATTCATAGTTTCTCTTTTATGCCGAAAGTCGTCTACCTACAAAACTATCTGCATACATATGTTTATCCCGGCTCAAGGGCAAGATCTGAGCGAGCGGCTACCTTTCAATTTGCAAAATACATTTTCATACGATTTCAGCTGCTTGGCAACAAATTCGACAAACAAACCTAGTTCACGAGAATCGCAAAATCTTGGCCATAAATAAATATTCTTATGCGCTGAGCTGATCCCGCTGACATACATATACCCATACCCATACCTACGCCTAAGCCTAACCCAAAACCAGGTAGTCAGTCAGTCCACTGTAATAGGATACGCCTGCTCTCTGGGTCGGCCTGTCCGCCTGCTTGCACAGCTAGCTAGCTACTTATTTTTTGGGCAGGTGCTGCTGCTGCTGGCTTGAGGACCTGAGGGTAACTCTTTGAAGTAAACCAAATTCTCACCGAAACCGAAAAAAAACTGAAATCTTTGAGCTGAGCTAATCGGGTACATTGATATGACATTGATTCGAACTGAAAGTGATAGCCGGAGTGCCAAATTTCGTAGACTACTAAAATTCACAAATATCATTTTTCTCGACACACAAACAAACAGAAGTGAAGTGATTCCGCCTTTCGGTAGCCCAATAAAGAATTAGCAAGGTACTAAAAACTTATGAGCTAACACTTTCACACTACTGTTTGGAATTTTCAACAATTTTTAACACAAGACTTTCTGAACTATATATGTATTTATTAATTCAAGTAGATATCAGCTTACAATGAGTAGGAAATACTCAGAAGTATTTTAATTTTTTGTAGTTTGCTATTAAATATTTGAAATTAATTTGGCGGCTATGAAACCACTTCAACACTAGTTTCGGTTAGGAATTATACTGCGGCAGATTCACAAATCTATTGTCATGGTTCGAGGAGATGTCCCGTACTCAAAGAATCTTGCTTGCGCGATAATATGGTGCTATCCCGTAGTAAAACCGTAGACCAAGAAGACCCACCTCACATAACAATTAATTATACAATTATAATCCATTCTAGATTCAGTTAGTAAAGTACAGATACATTCTGGAAATATGCTTAAATCTGTACAAGAAAACTATGGCCTGGCACTTGCTCGATTTGGTGGCAATTTCCGAAATTCGACAAATTTGTATCTTATCTATTGAATGTACCTGCACAGTTTTGTGACTTCCTATCTGAAGATCTGACAGATTTCAACAGCTATTTGAAGAATTTATGATTTGAGCAGCCTGTTATGTCGGGAGGGGGGGTACATATATGTATGCATTCTGCTGTTTAGGATTAGGGGGTTATCGGTATCATAAAAACACAACGACGAAGAACACCACCGCAAGCTGTCACAGTTTTGTGAACTGTTGATTGATTGATTGATGGTCCAAACGTCTCTCAGTCGCCCTTGCCCTTGCCCTTCCATATTGTCATAAAATATAAGGCAATGCTGCAACATATTGCACAGCGGCGACTGTTACATTGCGTGTGGCCCAATAAAGACCAGAGCTAATGAGGGATATAATACTTAACTGGCAAATGTATCTGGCCAACATTTTGCAAATGCAGATGCTGTTGTCGTTTTGCTTTTTTTTTCTTTTTGGCTAATGATAATTGTAACTTTAATTGCACAGTAGCCCTAGCCATTTACATGGACATATACCCATTTTAGTCTAGACAGAGGTCTGATCCAATTATGCACACATCTGGCCAGGTTTTCGGTTTGAAATTGAACACTGACCAAGCTATTACATACATATGCACATATATATACCTTTGTATATATTTATATATGCACATATGTATGTATGGTACAACATATACAGATATATAAATGCCGTAATGCTTTTTGGGCTGTGGTGTATCTCATAGATACTAGTTTAGCGAGTGATACACGCACCATTTGTGTGGCTAAAAATATAATTCTTTAGCTATTTCTATTATTTATATATGTGTGCATATTGGTGTGTGTGTGTTTATATATATATGTATATATATATATTGGCGTGCATATCGTTAGCGTTATAAACACATCTAATTTAATTTCACAATTTTTGTGTATGCCTATGCTAATTTTGTTGAGCCAAAATCGTTACTAGCGGAAGACCTGGGTACATATGTACCTACCAATCGATAAGTATCTCACCATAACTAAGCTAAGGCTTAAGCTAATCTTAATCTAAAAGCAAGTGAGAATGCTATAGTCTATATTACTACTATAAGATAATCGTACTCAACATTCGACAAACTCAAAAGTATTCAAAACTTTCTAATGTGAATGACCTTTCTTGTTCTTTATGCAAACAACTCATAATTAAAGTCTCCTTAAATCCTTGCTGGACCCCCTCAGCCTATCATTAGTATCCATAAAAAGTATCAACATTTCGACCTGGTAACAAAAATACAAATTGCGGAACTGACGCCGCCGATGGCGGCATCCAATGAGATCAGCGTGCGAAAATTTTCCACAAAAAAAAATGTTGTTGCGATGCTGATGCGAAGGTGTTTTTTCTGTTGCCGAAGAAAAAATACAAACTAGAGCTAAACTAGAGTAACGGCAATACAGAATAATAAAAGCAGCAAAATGAAAATAAAGAAACCGTTTTGCTTTGCTTTTCATTATTTTTATCGCCCGACCGAAATAGATTTGACCTATTTTCTTTTTTGCGCCATGCACGTTCCGTTCAAAATTCATTCCATTTGCTGTCTCATTCTAGTATTTTTTTTCGCACACCGTTTTTTTAATGGGTTTTATTAAAAAAAAAACACAAAAAAAACGAAGCGCATTATAAATTATACATATGTACATATATATATTTGTATAGCTCTTTGATAAGTTGTATGAGGGGGGACTTTCTAATTATTGGCTAGCATTCCAGTTAGAAGTTAGGAGGGGTTTTCGTTAGCGAAATGCGAACAAAGGCTTATGTTGATATATTTATAGTTATTTCTAATATACAGCGCCAACATTTTGCTATACATTTTTATAGTCGTACTCTGGTATAGTAAACGAGAGCATATTGCCTTCGGGCAAATGTATGTAACAGGCAGAAGGAAGCGCCTAAGAGCCCATAAAGTATATATTCTTGATCAGCATCAATAGCCGAGTCAATTCAGCCATGACCGTCTGTCTGTCAGTATGACACGCCCCATTTGGGTACGGAATCCACTAAGCTTTGCAGAATTTCTGAAATTATCTCTTTCCAAAGGGAAGTGAGCTCAGAAATGGTCTCTTCTCTTGTTTTATTTAACGAAACTGTTCTTTAGCGTTTCAAAAGTGACCAGACGTTTTCGATTATGCTTAAATCGGGACTTTGAGGAGGCCAGTCCGAAGTGGGAGCACCAACTTCCTTCAAAAAATGTTGTATCATACGGGTTTTGTGGCTTATGGTATTATCCTCTTGCAAGATAAATGATTCTCCGATCAGCCTATACATATAATAGCGTATACAATAGCGTATACATATAATTGCTCTGGTTCAATGAGCCGTCGATCGGAATAAAGTCACCCAACCAACTATACGCAACACATTCCCAGAACATTTCAGATCCCCCGCCATGACTCACTTTTTGAACAACAGGCCATATTTTTGTTCCTTGCTCTGTGGTCGTTCTTACAAAAACTTTTTTTTATCCATTAAACTCAAATGAGCTATCATCCGTCCACAAAACGCTTCTCCAGAACTCCTTTGGCTTGTTCACAAGCTTTTTTGCCATGTTTGCCTTTGAGATGAACGGCACTGCCCTTGACTGATATGTTTTAAAATCACCTTCCTTTAAACGTCGGCGGACTGTGCGCCCACTGATGGGGTTGAATTGATCAAATCTGCCGCACTTTGGGGCTTCAAAAATACATCTTCTTTTAATTCCCGTAGAAGATGTCGGTCTTCAGTGGGCGTTGTTTTATGTTTTGAACCAGATCTTCTTAAATTTGGAAGATTATTGCGTTTTTTTAATTTGTTTATTTGGTAGTGCACAGTTTGACGTTACACGCTATATGCATTTGCAATCACTTTTATTGCCGTTCCAGCGTTAAATATATCAAATCTCTTCGGTGGGCGTGGGGCTACAGTGGACACAAGGGATGCAAGACGAATTTGTTTTGATTTGGATGAAAAGCATTTATGCTCCTAAGTGTTCATTCTGGAACAATATAGTTGTCTGATCTGGATAACCGTGCGTGCAGACTAAATGGGCATCTGGTAAAAATTTGAGCTTTGTAGCTTTTAAGACTTATGAGATATCCTTGTGGTGAAACATACGGACAGATGAACAGATAGACAGATATGGTTATATCGATTCCCCTTGTCATGCTGATCAAGAATATATATACATTATATAGTCGAAAACGCTTCCTTCTCTGCGTTACAAGCTTCCTGACAAAATTACTATGCCATAGACTCCAGTAGAGTAATTGGCAAAAGTAAGCGTCTCCGACACCATGAAGTATCAATATTCTTGATCAGCATCAACAGCCGGGTCGATCTAGCCATATCCGGCTGTCCGTCCGTATTAACAGTTAGATCTGGGAGACTATAAGAGCTAGAGTTACCCAATTTGGTATGTAGACTCCCCTTGTTGGGCGTCAGATCAAGTTCGTTTTCCATTTTTGTCCCGCGGCCTCCCTTCGAAAACCTTATATATTCTACAAATTTTCACGCCTTTAGTTGAAACTCGGCTTAATCTACCAATTTTCAAATTTCATTACTTTTTTTTTTTTTTTTTTTTTTTTTTTATCAGGTTTTGTTTATTACTTTACAAAAATATATAGCTTACTGTTACTAATTTTAACAACTTATACTATAGGATATTTAATTTTCAACAACATGTATATATGTATATACTTAAACCTAGATGATAGGGTAACTGGATGGCAAAAGGGGAAGATTAAAGGGTTCTGTGGGACAGGTCGGTTGGGTGAACTCTCTTTTCAAATTTCATTACGATCGGATAATAATTGTAGACCTCCCCAACAAAAAAAAAAAACAAAAAAAACTAAAGGGATTGCATACTTTCTAGTGTATCGAATATTAAATAAATGCTGAGTACGAGTCTGAATATCGATTATAGCGTTTTTACTTGTTTTGTATTGAAGTCCAACAGACAACGTTAGGCTTGGCTGGACAGACAGAGCGCTATGTTTCTGGATAGCCACGAAACTTGCCTTCATCAGTGTCCCTTAGCACATATGAAACTGTTTTTATTTGACAACTGATAGCTTCTGATATTTTCCAAATTGACAACAATTGCTGACACAGGACTGGAGGCTGGCCAAGTACCTAGGCCTACCAAGATTTATTTTTTATTTTTATTTGTTTTATTTTATTTGTATTTTTGGGCAAAGAATTCTGAATATTGCAAATTTCTTTGGCCAAAGTCTTAGCTTAAAATGTTATCTAAAAGTTATGGTGAAAGTGTCCTAATGGATAAGGGATGTTGCTCTTAACCGAAAGGTAACACAGATTGAAAAACCCATAAGTTGAAAATAATGATTCAGGACGAAAACAGAGATCCAGCCAGACACGATAATTTCGTTCATTCTCATTCTCATACCATTCTGTGAATGCTATGAAAATAGTTTTTGTGTCGTCAGTGGAATTAAAATAGATTTGGGGCTTATGTGTCCCAGGTGCATCTACTTCAATAGATCAAATATGATCCGGATCGGCCAACTATATCATATAGCCCTCATAGAATTGATTTTTTTTTTTGGAATGAATAAAACGAATTTGTTTTTCATCCAAATGGAACAAAATGTAGCGTTCTTAACTGTCTGATCTCGTTGTGATCTCGTTATAAAAACTTCCCTTTTCCCCGAAACAGTTAATATATAATGTATGGTTTCGAGGTATTTCTTGAAAACAAAACTTGAAACCACAATTTGTTTTTAAATCTTCTAAGAATATTTTATTGTGTGTAAAAACTAGAGGACAAAAGCAGTATATATCTGCTCTTAAAGTTAATATTAATTGTTAACAATTAGTCAACAGAAAATTAAAAGAAACTATGGTGAATTACTCTGAAAAATTTCTAGCTAAATGGTTGGCAAACATTTCTCAAGCGATTTGTCACAGCAACACCCAAAAAAAAAAAAAAAAGAAAAAAAAAAAGTAAAATACAAAAAGTAAACGAAAAACGAGTCCACTCACTGTCAGTGTCTTTGTGATTGTGTCCGTCTCTGTCTGCACAGGTGGCCCAGATCCTGAACCTGGTTTGTCAAACTGTATTTCAATTCACAAAACGTTTGCTACCATTAGAAGAACAGAACGTCAGACAGACAGACAGATGGACAAATAGATAGAGAGACACTCAGGCAGACAGACCGGCAGGCAGGGCATGACAAGTAGCTTTTACTTTAAAAACATTTCCTGTACGAGCATTTTGTCTATGGCTGAGAAATGGAAGTACGAATATGTGCACACGGTTTTTCAGTTTGTCTGTTTGTCAATTTGGCAGTTTGTCTTATCCTGCCACTGTTTATCCTCAAGCCATTAATAACAGTCAATCAAAGAAGTGGCAGCAAAAGTGGCATAAAGTACACACACATATGTGCAGATAAATGTGAATCAAAAACTGAAGTAGATTAAGTGATATTTTCATTTTTTGAAATCAGGAATCTCTACCTGTCTTTCTTCTAGTATTCAGAATGGTGAAATGGCAATTTGGAATTTCTTTAAAAACTTACCTTTAGTATACATTACTCAGCAACTTCTAAGGGGGAAACAAATTACATATGAGTTACGATACACACGATCCTGGCGTTAATATTTGGTGCCAAAAGTGAGAGACAGTGTTACCCTGAAGGAAATGTATAGTTTACACCATCATTAGCTTACCTTGGCATTCTAAAATGGGATAGCACCTATGGCCAATTGTCTTGGCAAACCCCAATCTGCTTAGCCGCCTTAAAGGTCTGGCGTGGAGTAGTCCTCTTGCGAGCATACTGCGGTAACTCAACAGTCTGTCGCTGTATCTGCTGGTGTGCCGTCCAATCTGCTCTTCCACGGTATGCAGTTTGAGATCACGAAGAAGGGTGGAGCCGCTCACGTACCATGGGCAGTTGGTTATCTGCCGTAAGACTCGGTTCTGTAATACCTGGATACGTTTGTAGCTGGATTTTGCGGCATTCCCACAAATCTGTACCCCGTAAAGCCAGATCGGGGCTTCACAATGCACATAGACTGCTCTTTTAGCTCTAAGTGACATGGTGCTTTTCCTATTTATCAGACACCTTATTTGTTACCTTCTTTGCCCACACCTTTTGGCCGCAGATGTCAGGTGTGGCCCAAAAGTGAAGCGTTTGTCCAATGTGATTCCGAGGTATTCAAGTCTAACTCCCTCCAGCTGAATAGGTGGAGTGCCCGATATTACCCTTTTTCGAGTGAAGCAAGGGTTAGTCGTCTTCATGGGGTTGATCTTCAGATTCCACCTCCTGCACCAAGCTGCCAGAATATCTAGATAGCACTGGAGTCCAGCTCCTGCTTCGAAGTGGCATTTAGAGTCGTAAAGGACAGCAATATCATCCGCTTAGGTTGCAATAAGAGCCTTCGACGGTGCCTCCATGTAGTCATCGTCAGGGCTAGGTAGGTCAGCAGTGTATATCGAGTAAAGCATCGGACCAAGAACGCTGCCCTGCGAAACTCCAGCTCTCATTTGGCAATTTGTAGCGATGCTCGCCAGGTTAGCTAGTTGATCATAAACAAGGTGAAAGTTTGGTATTACGATTAAAAGAGGAGTTTCTAGAAAGATCTCTTTGAGTGCCGAGGCTTAACTTGTCGAAGATCCAGTTCAAATGAATGTTAAGCCAGCTTATGTGTGGCTGAAGTCTTCGTAAATTTGATCAGTTTGCTTTTATTCATATAGAGGTATATAACAGGCCAAAGGACGTCTCTGTGTTCTGATATGCTATGACCGCTTTACCCTTTCCAACCTGTTTGATACTTAAAGATACTTAAAGAATACTTAAAGCTATCTTGCATTATTTTTTCCAATGCTATGCTGCAGTTCTATATTCAATCAGAAATTATGCATCCATCCACTGGATGTTCATATTTGGCCAAAGGCTTCTTAGAATTCCAGTTAGTTTTCTTATCATACAATTTTATGTTTCTTGGCATCGGCGCCTCGTGTGGGCAATGAAAATGTCAAAGAAAATGTGAAAGTGCATCATTAAAAACTGCAGACTGACGAAGGTGCACACCATAAAATTGTTCTTATTTCTTTTCCTTTCATTTTCATGGCCTGACAATAGATAGTTAGGAGAGATAGCAAAAGTGTGCACGAATATTTCCCAGGCGGACACTATGTGTTGCTATTGAAGCAACTTGTCATAAGAGTGAAGCCTTTTTACACAGCGAGAAAAGGGATATATTTCATTCATTTATATGCCTCGATGCGGCAGGTCCTCTGGGTGAGTCCCATAGTGGGGCCAATATCATCTTATATATGGCGATTTTATTCCTGTTGAGGAGCCAACCCATCCTCCTCGCCCTGGCCCTGATGTTGTGTGACTTCCAGGACGTGACTACTGAACGTCAGCGGACGGCTTAGTCTCTAGAGTGACTCTCAAGTATTTATGGGCAGCCTTGTGGCTGAGGAGCTTATCGTATAGGAAGAGCTCTGGACAGGAATCACGCCTGAGCGTGTACCTCTCTGTGACATTTGTCACCCAGACAGTTGTATGGGCTCACAGCGATTCTTCAGGTACTCCTGAAGCATATAAGTGGCTGACTAGATTCAAGTGTTCCTCGCAAGGATATCTATGTCACCGGCGAAAGGGGCACGCCATGAAGTTGCGTTGACGCGCAGTGGTGATGTCTTGATCCATGGGCATGACATGCGTGAATAGGCTGTACCATATGGGCCCCAGCACACTGCCTTGTGGCACAACGGCTCTGATGTGCTTGACGCCAAAGCAGGCTCCATCCTAGACCAATACAAAGGACCTGTCCTAAAGGAAACTTCGCACCGGTATATAAAGCTGTGGGTTCCGAAGAGCCTTCAGTTTGTAGAGTAGTCCATTATGCAACACTCTATCTAAGGCTTGCTGGATGACCAGAAAGGCAGCCCATGGAAGCCTTCAAGGATGTGGTTGACGACTGTATGGAGTTGCTGCGGGGTGCCTGAACTGAAATTGAAACCTTGGGATGGCTTTTCTGACGGCCTGAGAGGCATCTGATAACACTATGGAAAGAAAACAATCATATTCGTACTCAAGTAGGGTAAACGAGTGTAGAGTTTTGTATTCGTGCAGGCAGGATAAAGCCTCTTCGACTCCATAAAGTATATATGTATTCTTGATCAGCATCAACAGCCGGGTCGATCTGTGTTTAACAACACCAGAAATCACAAAAATTAGACCCTGACAGACTGTTCAGACTGCTTCGAGATCAGCCATTATCTCTCATCAGTTGCGGATGCTGCCTGTGCTTATTCTCCATTTACTCCCATTTCTTTTGGTGAAAATTTCTAGGTGATACTGAATAATATATTGCTAGAAATCGTTTATCATATTTAGATGCATGGACTTCTCCTTATATCAAAGAATTTTTGTAACAAATATGATATTCGAAGCATCCAAAAGTACTAAAAATTTATAACCATATGAGAAATTTATATGTACTTAGGCTATTTGTTAATTGTCCTAAAGAATTTCTTTCAGTGTAATGAATTGAAAGTATTGCTGAGCACATTTTCATCTTGGAGTTTTCTGCACCTGAAACATAATTACTTTGCCGTTTTGGATCTATTGAATGTATCAGTTGGGATGCAAAAAAAAGTGCAGAGCAAACTTAGCTCTCTGTTGCTCTCACACTCTCATGGCTACCGACGCCGCCATTTGGACCTGTTGGTAGCTGTAACTGCACCTGTTTCGACTGCCGCTTTACGAGTGAATCATCCCAACAATTGCTGCAATTACCATGTATTATGTATTATTACATGCATACATACATATAACACACACACACACATACATGCGATAGGCTTGTACTTTCCCGAAACAAAAGGTGCATATGATTAAGCCATACAGCTCGGTAAAATCGAAAAAGTTAATTACGCGATGCGAGGCGAGCAAAGGCCGTCAGGGAAATTACCGGGAAAGTATTGCTCAACGTTGACTAATTGTTAAAGTGGGCCCTACCTGCAGCACACACAGCGCCAGCACCCACACCCCCCTCTGATACTGCCCTGCTAGCTGCTGCTAGTTTCAATAATTTATTTGTTTAATAAAGTTTTCTATTTGCATGTTTAACACAGCGTGGCGCACGTCCCGTTTTCGTTTACAGTTTTAATGACATCCAGATGACTTTTCGGTTGATTCATCAAAATGATGTTCGCAAATGCGGGTTGACTATGTTTTGTTGTAGAGCAAAGGGTATATGGTATTAGTGTAGATGAATGTTATGTATGTTTGTGTTCTTGAAGATGTTTGTATTTATCCCCCCTTCATCAACGACCTTTAGCACATAGGATAACTATTTGTTATTCGAAAACTGATAGCTGCACTACGAACATTTACGTATTCACACATTGAGCGACAGAATTAGTAATTGTGAATCCCTTCTTATCTATATATAATCGTACATAAATGAATGTCTATATGTTTGTATGTGTGTTTGTGTGTTAAATTGTATCTGATTAATAAAAAAACGAGAATTTCATAGACAATATCCCAACAGAAAGCGTCTAGCTCTCGAACGGTTAACACCAGTTACCTCTCAAGCACGTGCATCTAAAACAGAGGCTCGAATAGAAAACGATTGTGAATTGGCAAGATAAGTTCTTTCCACGTATTCGAATGATATCAACAGAAACGTCTTCTGAATTTAAAAGTGCAACTTACATTTGCCATGACAATAAACAATGCACAGGGGTTATGTTACCGGGCTTACTCCGACTTAAGCCTAAGTCTAGCTAAGTATTTTCAGACTGGATTTATTGGGAGGGAGGATTTAAGGGATTATTGTGTTGCTCTCTTAAATATCAAGTTGAAGCACTTTGCTTTGAATATTCCTTTAGATATTCGTGTTCAAATTGACAGACTCATAGCTAGCTTTGGATAAACATTCTCAGTTTCACATTTGCCTTTACGAAGTCAACACGAATTTTTATAAAAAAAAAAATTTACAGTAAATTTTTCGACGAGCACAAAATCCTAAAATTTTAACGTTCAACAATTCTTAATACTTTTTTTGGTTTTAATCCTTATATACACTTAGCAAAACTAATATCAACGCTTGACCATGGGCGTGCTACGAGCTATAAGCAACTATTTCTTTTCACTAGGCAGCGATTCCTTATGGAGCTATTGCCCCATGACCGGTATACACAAGTTGCAGGCTGCTCTGTATGGCTGGGTAACCTGTTCAGCCGAGTGGTTCCCCTTCATCTACTGGATGGTGTTCGCCACATGTCTATATGAGGCTGTCGGAATGATAGCGGAGTTCATCCAAATGGATCTACATTATCTTTATCCCATTGTCATGTGGAGAGATCGAAAGTACATAAATTTTCCGAACTTTGTGCTACGAAAGTACCGCTTTATGGCCATGTTTTTCATGGTTCACCTTTACATATTGCTATTCTATGGATTGATTAGGGTAAATCGAGTTTTCCTATGGATTTTGCATCTCTATATATCAATTGTCCCTTCCCATCTTAGGCCAGTCCTCGCTGCATGTTGCCTTGGCTGATAATGAGCTCGTACACTCTCCTCCAGGAGATTGCCGGTTGGATCTATGAGCTTGCAACCAAACTGTCAGAATGGAATGTGCACACCCCCATATCACTGCTCATACCATTTTTCCATCTTACGTTCGTCTTCTGTGTGATGAACGTTTTCGAGAACTCCATCGCAGAGAAAACTACAGAATTTGTACAACTGCTTTAGCATTTCGCGACGTCGTATATAACGATAATGCTGATCATCATCCTCGACATCTAGCTGTGGCTATCAAGACTCTGCATCCCCCCCAGCTCTCTGGCTATGCCGTGAATTTCTTATTGTTAAATTTTCAGTACGAATGTCATCATTAAAAAGGTGGATCTTGGTCTAATTATAATTTGAACTCAATTTTGTACCCAGCCTTTGCGTTCGTTCAGCCTGCATTAAGCTCAATTATGGTTTTTGGCACACGCACACGCATCATTCACCTAACCACGCAAGGGCAGGTGCAGGGGCAAGGGGCTCGAGACAGGGGGGCAGCCGCAACGAGACAAGACAAGACAAGACAATCGTGCCGGCCCGGGCCCCCTTAATCAGTGGCCAGGCGTCCGGGTTTGCGTACGAAAAGGTTCTCAACACCTTGCCTCAATCGAGTGGCAATCAAATTGGAACTGTATACTTTGCATACCCTTCACAGGAAGGCTATTATGACTTTGTCATGAAATTGGCTATAGACTGGAGAGAGAATTTATTTGGCTACAAACTGAAGGAGCATTTCTTTGACTAAATTTTATTTACATACCGATAAAAGTAAGAAAAAGAAAGAGGAGTCGCAATTCGCAAGTACGTCAGACGGGCGTAATGCCGAGAATGTGTCGTCAATGCACTACAAAACATTCTCACTTGCTTTCACATGCATGATCGTTTGCTAACGAACAAATATTCGTTTCTCTGCTTGCGCTATCTTCAGTCTATTTTTCACGATACCTATCTAGATATATATCCCAAATTATTTGTCCTAAATGTGTGGCTGACGCATTGACAATTGACCATTTTCTGTGTAGATTGTCAGCTTGGAACACCCTGTATATGCACGATATGTACATATTTCCATTATGATTACACAAGTTTTCTCATGCTATTTTTCTTTAAACCAATTCTTCATATAAATACTAAACGATATAAGGAAAAGGTGTAGAATTTACATAACAATTTATATGAGTCTTGGAACACCCTGTATATAAGGCATATAGTAGTGTTCAAAAACGTTTTTGATACTGTTTTTTCGCTGATTTTTCATATATGTATAAGCAATATCGAATGAACAATGGTTTTTTTTTAGGTATAGAGCTTCCCTACCGACCATTGCTGTGAGCCTTGGAACACCCTGTATATTTGTGTTATAGTTCCATTAGGAACTCAAATATTTGGACAACCGACTGTATACGGTATATGTATAGGATGTTTTTAAAGGTCTAGAGCTTCTATATCAACCAGTTGGAATAAGTTTTGCAACAATAATTTCCCAGCCGATTGTTCATATAGAAACCATATGATAAGGGTAATTATGAGACCTGGAACATCCTGTACATAAGTAAAGGATTCCGAAAAGATATAGAACTTGGAATTGGAATGAAATCTTAGGATTTGCACAATAATGAACTGAAAGTAACATAATTTTAGTCTAAGATAAAATGGAGAGGAAATCATTTGCAAAAGTATTTGAATTGTTTATAGAACTTTTCAATTGTAGCTTGGCAATTGCAAATCACACCAACATTGTTACGTTGTGGATGCAACTATGAAAATGTATAAACAAGAGGAAAGGTATATGATTTATATAGAATATGAAATTCGAGGAAGGCTTCTCTTAAGATTTTATCCATGTGCTGTTCTCTCGCACCCCTTGGCATGTCATACCCTTAGGTCTGACAAAGCTGAAAGCTCGGACTAGTCTGCACAGAAAGAAAGTTCACCAAAAGCTGCTCTGTGTTATAATAAAGCCTTACATCGAAGTAGGTATATAGAGTATATGTTCTTCAGCACAGCCAAAGTCAGCATTGCGTCTTCCAGCTTTTCTTTTTTTTTATTTTTTGGTTGGCTTTTGAGGAATTGCACCTGTCTGGGGCCAACGCAAGCTGCAAGCACCGAAATCTATACGTAATTAAAAAATGAAATACTTTAACAAGAGGGTTATACTCTCTCTCTCTCTCTCTCTCTCTCTTTCTTTCTCGCTCTGTCTCTAAAATTGTTGGAGAAAAAAGTCGCTGGGCCAGTTATGTGACATTTGTTGATAGCCTCCGCCTGAAGATATTGGAAAGGACGACGCGACTTTACAGCTGTTCACAAAATCTGCAAAAACTGTAAATGAAATACATACGAGTATAATTTTTGTTTCTGGTTGCTTCGGCGCTTTGAGTTTTTATTCGACTTTTACAAACATTTTTGTTTAAGCTCTTACTATATATATATATATATATATATATATATATAATGTATTTTTACGTATTATCAGCAACAGTTGCCTATAAATTATTTATGGTTTTTATTTTTTGTTTCAATTTGTTGGATGTCTATTACGTTTAATTTATTTATATGTGTATATATATATAATTTTTGTCGGATATATAATTTGTTTGTTAATAATAATATAATGCTTTAAATATTACATTTTAGTATTTTAAATATGTGTAATATTTTTAATATATTTATAAATATGTATATATATTTGTTTGCTTTTTTTTAAATGGTAAAAAAATATGCACAAAAATGTTTACAAACATTTCATCTTTATTTCATGTCTAACTGCCTGCTCAATGTATTTTATGTTCTTTTTCAAAAGATTTACTTAAAGCTGTTTTTGTAGTTTTTTTTATGTATTTTTATACCCTTTCAGATGGTATTCGAATTTTGTCACGATATTTGCATTGCACAGAAGGAAGCATTCCCGATCCCCTAAAGCATAGATATATTCTTGATCAGCATGATAAGGCGAGTCGATATGGTCATGTCCGTCGGTCTGTCTGTCTGTCAAATATATGTAAAAATCAAATCGTTCCACAGTTGGTAACTCCTATATAACTGAGCGACTGATAAAACTGTTACGTTATATTTTCGGTTTTTTTTACCTGAATTGATACAAATTTGGCACGTGTCAGTTTTAGAAACCTCAACGTCGGCTGACCAAATTCAATTCGGATCGAATGTCTCAATACAAATAGTATCGCAGTACGCATTAAGCTGTGTGTGTCTGTCTTTCACAATGAAAACAGCAGAATGCTGTCTCTCTCTAACCTTCAAGGCAGAAGCATGTATGCTATATGTGTTCGTGTTTGTATGATTGAATATATGTTTTGATGTATAAGTGAATGTATGTATGGGCGTGCAGATAGCTAATGCGTTCGTTGATTACACTTGATCAGGATCGATCTACAAAGATCTACAAGGGTATATAAGCTTCTGGTATCTGAAAAGGCCTTCCTCTCTTCTTTTCTATATACAAGAAAGGAAGGCTAGCTTCGGCCTGCCAAAGCTTATATACCATTCACATTGTAAAAGTATAACTGATCTAGATCAAATCTGGTCGGCGTACTTGGGACCTCTTCAAATGGATACAATCCGAATTCGGTTTGATTTGGATGAAAATAGAAAAGTTATGCTTTCAAGTGTTCATTCTGGAAGAATCGGTCATATCGTAGGTATATGATATAGTTGTCCAAACTTGATCAGATAACACCAGCGGATGTGAGGCCTTTTAAGGTTTCTGAGATCTTTGTGTTGAAACAGACGGACGGACAGAAGGACATGGTCATATCGATTCCCCTTGTTATGCTGATCAGAAATATATATACTTTATATAGTCTGCGCTTTGCAAACTTCCTGACCATTTTGTGAACGGTATAAATATAAAAATATATTGCTGATTTTTTAGTGACTATTTTGTACTTTTTTTTGGAAACTTTTGCATTTTGTGTTCTGTGTTTGTTTTTTATACAAAAAAATTAAGCAATAAATTATTAACACTACAGGTATGACAAAGCTTCCCTGCGCTGTTTGGCAGAGGCGTTAAATTTATGACCTTCGCAAATGCAAACAAACAAAAAAACAAGTAAGAACGCTATAGTCGATATTTTATTTAATATTCGATACACTCGACACACCGTTGCACTATATATCGTATAGCCAACCAATTCAGAATGAAATCTTTTAATGAAAAATGTGATGTTTTAAGATGGAACAACCTTAATATCGATGAATTGTATATGGCACAACTACATGTTAAGTATCAAACTATCGTTAGTTGTAAGCTATTGACAGCATTTCTCATAGAACTTAGCAGCTATGGTATATATGTATAAAAGATATAGAACCCACAAATATGTCAAAAGCTTTTGAGTTTGTTAGCAAAACTGAAGGAAATTTGGTACGCATCAGTTTTAGAAACTTCCAGGTCTGCTGACCAAATTCGTCACAAATTCAGACAACAATATCATACAGCTCCCATATAATCGACCCTTTCAGAATGAATACTTTTTATGAACAGTTTTTTGTAGCTCCCATATAACCTTTCAGAATGAATAACTTTGTGTTTCTTATTGGAACCGAAGCAAACTAGATTTTTGGAATTTTAAAAGCCTTCTGAAAGGGTATGGAAGTTATCGTCGCTATATCAGTGCAAAACGTTAGCTTTGTGCCTGTATCTACGCAGACAACACAATGCCAAAATGTGACTGTATTTTGGTGAAATGGCATCCTGAATCCTGATGAATTCGAAATGATTTTGATTTTAACAAAGCATTTGGAGTAAATCGCATCTCTGTAGATTTTAAGAATTTTAAGTGAGGCGAGCTTGAAACAGAAGGATACCCAAGCTATTCAAGAATATATACGTATATACGTACTTTATAAACAGTCGGAAATGTTGCTTTCTTTTGTTGTGCTTCGGTGCAAAGCTTAATGGCAAAGTTAATACATTTATCATTTTGTGAATGGCATAAAAAAAGCGCAGTCGCAGTCGCAGCCGCAGTCGTAGTCAGTCGTAGCACGCCGGCCGGATGACCTTCACCCAATAAAGCGGCCAACCGGCGGATCGGTCAGAGTGTACAACAAATTTGTGTATGCATGTGTATGTGTGTGTGTGTGTATGTGTATGCTTGTGTATGTATATATGTGCATGTGCGTGTGTTTCGCCGATTGTGATCCGGCAATTTTGCTTTTTTAACTGAATGATTGTAGTAAAAACAAGTAAGAACGCTATGGACGATATTGCGACTATAAGATACCCGTACGCAGCATTTATTCAATATTCAACACACTCAAATGTATGGAACGTTTTTGTTTTTTAATGTTCTTAATGTTAATGTTCTTAGTTTCAAATAGTTAGTTAGTTTGTGGGATATATAAGAACTTATTGATTTGCGGAGGCGTGGCAAAATTTTAAAACAAACTTGCTCTGACGAAACATTGGGGGAGTCTACATACCAAATTTGGTGACTCTAGCTCTTATAGTCTCCGAGGTCTAGGTGTTCATATTGACTCACAGGCCGACAGATAGACAGACGGACATGACTAGATCGACTCGGCTGTTGATGCTGATCAAGAATATATATACTTTATGGGGTCGAAGGCGCTTCCTTTTTCTGCCTTCTGTTACATACATTTGCACGAATACAATATACTCTTCTACTCTACTAGAGTACGAGTATAAAAGCATGAATAATAAAACGCTTTTTGTTAATTTTTTTTTTTTGCATTTTTTTTTCAGCGTGGCCGGCTTTTGGCATTGTTATTGTTTGTTGTTATTATTGTTATTGTTGTAGTTGTTGCTGTGGTGCAACAAGTTTTATTAAATTTCGCCGGTAAACAAAAACAAAAAGAATACCCCCACACACATGCACACACATTCGCGTATTTTGTCGCATGTCGGCGACACATTAAAAGCACAAAAAAAAGAGTAAACAAAGACTTATAATTGAATTAAGTTAATTTTTTTTTTTTTTTGTAGCAGCCCTGCATGACGGTTGACAGTTGTTATATGGAGTGTTAAGTGCAACTGTTGATTGTAGTGCCGCCCAATGGGTGTCACCCGCTGCCTCTGAAGAGCAACATGAGATGCCAATGCGAAATGGGAGCGAACCTTTAACTGATCAATGGATCATTGATGGATCAAAGTTCTGGTGAATGAACTAACAGATGTTTTTACTGATCAACAACTAATTAATGGAACTCTGAAGCCTCTGGAGCATGGCGGATGAAAGTAAATAACATTTTGATGAACTAATAAATAAACAAAATATAAATTTGTCATTGGATACGTGATCTGCAAATTTCACTAACATTTTTGATCAAATTATATATATATGTATATGATATGATCACTTCCAAGTCATCGAATATGTTTCCCAAGGATCGTTATCACTATTCACAACACAACAATTTGATCACTGATCATTCATCGGTGATCAATGTGTTGTGAATGGACCGATCACTGATCATGATCTCCAATTATACTGATCCTAATCAGAAGACACTGATCACTTTTTTGTGATCAGTGATCAGATTTGTGCTGTAAATAACCTGATCATTGTACCATTGATGAAAAGAGACTGGTGAATGCGGCCAATATATTTCAACCAGTAGAATTCCCACACCATCTTATCCAGAAATTGGTTTCTTCAGAAACATTCTATCAAGAAAGACTTGTTTAATTAGAATTTAGAAAGAAAAAAAACCCACCAAACCCGTTCACATTTATTAAGAAATTAACATCAGACGCCTGTCTGGCTATTGAGTAAGAGAGTTCTGCTACCTGATGATCTATTTCGGTTTGAGATCCATCTGTTACTTCTGCTATATACCAATTGGCCATTGTGTTGAATTTCTCTCCTTATATATCATATAGTATAGCTTCTGGTTTTCTTCTCTATCTAAAGATTTCTCTCTGAAAATTCAAGAATGCTATTGCATTACCTAGGATTCCTGGATGAGATCGATGTGGCTAAATAGCCACCATAGGTTAGACTCCCTCTGCCCTCTTACACCCCCTAAGAGCATATGCGGACAACGCCACTGGAACTACTTGGACTCTGCCACTGCTGTCTGTATTTTCGATTAGAAACGGCGACATATCCAATTGCTGGCCATTTGGCAGTTGTACCGCGATGATGATGATAATAATGACGAGAGTCGTTCGAATGAATCATGGGTGGGGGCCATGTGAAATGTCGAGCACATAGCATATATACAATGTCTATACTAGGGCATGTGAAATGCGAGTGAATGAATGAATCATGAACTGTAAATACCAATGATGAACATGATGATGATGATGATGATGCAGCGAGATGCTGTCAGAATTAAACAAATTCTAAGAAAATACAAATAAGGCTGCAGTCGACAGCTTGATCGACACTTAAATACCCTCCGTACCAAGTAAACTGCTATATCATGTGGCAAACCGAGATGGGCTTGATTCTAATGAAAATTAATAAAAAATGTTCCTATTAAGTGTTCACTCTGACAAAATCGGTTCTATAGGAGCTTTATGATATAGTTGGAGCCTCATAAAATGATTACAAACCAAATTTGGTTGGATTTGAATGACAAATTTTGTGTTCATTCTGAAAAAACTCGGTTCTATGGGGCTAGATGATCTGAATAAAATGTGATAAGTAAAATAAAAACAAACCAACTTTAAATCGATTTGGATGAAAACCCAAAATTACTCCGAAACAAAATCGGTTATATGGTGGCTATACGATATAGTGGCCGTAGATGCCTCTAAGTCCCAAATTGAGCTTAATTCCAACGAAAAGCAAAAAAAGGTATGAAATAATAATGTCATATATATATTTATACCCTGTACCTATGGTATATTAAAGTGAAAATATATATATAGATATATATAATATATATATAAAATCGCTTCTATGGTTGTATAATCCTGTTCCAATTTATTCAAAGTACTTGAAGACTTTCCATACTAAATGTTCACTGTCCCAGGGTCAGTAAAATCAACCCAAAAATATGGTTACAACCAACCGATATCTATGGTAATTTCTTGTTTTTTTCCACCTTTCCAGGTCGATATTGCCACATTTACTGGGTTTGTTAGAGTGCAGCCGATTTCAACATATACATATGATGATGCTTTAAAACTGCGAGAATAGTTCCCATAGAAACAGCCAAGTCTAAGGTCTTCATAGACTCGGCTTTTGATTAGAGGTGGTAAACAATCGATGGCACTATCGGCACTATCGACGGTGGAGCACTATCGATGGTGGACTACTATCGGCTCGGCCTACTATCTATTGTGCTAAGGATAGTGTTCGATAGTGCCATCGATGTTTCTGTTTACACATCACTGAAATAAACTGCGCGTTTTTCTTCATTTGTGGCGTCGCTTGACTTAACAAGATTATTTTCTTAACAGCAGTATTTAATTAAATTGTGCTCGATTTTGAAGAGTTTTAATTGTTTAAAACATCGAATAGGCCAAGTTTTTAAATACTTGGTTACAGTTTTTATATTGGGTACTATCGAGGCACTATCGTCCACTATTGATGGTTTTGGGAAAACTATCTGCGACCATCAATGGTGCCCACTATCGATAGTTTACCACCTCTACTTCTGATACTTCCATCTAGGTTTTTCAGGGGGGAATTATGCCAGAAATCAACTCATAAAAACAACTGAAAAATGCAAAAATAAAATGTCTACCATAAATAAATAAACGGAACTCAAAAAATGTATGTTTTTCTTGTGTTTTTTTTTGTTTTTATTTGTTTTTTGTTTGAAATATTTATTGTTTTTCATATAAATTTGCAAGCATAATTTTGAAAAAAAATATAATAATAATAATATAGTATAGATGTAATTATTATTGATATAATTAAATCATGCTATATAGATATATATATATATAGCTGTTACACACATATATATATATATACATATATATATATATGTGTGTGTGTGTGCAACATATCTAGTCCTTTGCAACTTTTCTCATTTTTGTATTTTTGTTTTCCAATTAATTTTGTTGTTTGTTTTTCAATTAATAATTAACTACATAACGAGTTAAAAAATTATTAGTTATTTTATATATATATATATATGATTCTTTTGTAATATATGTTTTTGTATAAAAATTAGTGCCAAATTAGACAAAAAAAAAAAAATTATATCATAAAAGTTGTAATTCAGATTTTCTCAGATATAAATTTTCAGTATACAGATAACCGTGTTTTGTTTTTGCATTTCTGCGTTTTTGCTTTTTTTTATTTTAACAACTATGTATAATATGGTATAAAAAATTATTATAATTATAATAAAAAATATATAAACATAAAACATATTTTCAACGTTTCTTTTTTTTTTGTTTTTGTTTTTGTTGTGTATTTTTCTTCGTTTTCTGTGGAGCTTTGTTTGATTTTGTTTCGTTTTTGCGAGGATTTAGAGGTTTTGGTTGTTGTTGTTGTTTTGTTATAAAAATTAATAGTTAAACAAATATTAATTTTAGGTTGCGTTTTTGCTTTTGTAACAAAAAATAAATTAGGCGCTTAAAAAAGACGACTTGTTGTGGAACGCTTTCTTCTCTCATTTGTGTGTGTGTGTGTGTGTGTGTGTGTGTGTATATGTGTTTTTCACTTATTTAATTTTGTGATTTTTTGTAACTTTTTGTTATAAAAAATTTGTACGGTTTGTGGTTTTTAGACTATAGGAAATATATATATATAATATATATATATATAAGTGTATTTGTATGTTAGTGTTTTTGTGTATGTGTGTGTGTGTATTTGTGTGGGTTCTACTGTAGTTTTGGGCTTCGTCTTAATGTTGTTGTTGTACAATAATGTTCATTTGTTTAAAACTATTGCTTGGTTTTGTTTTTTCCTTTGTGGCGCGTCGTCACTTCTCTTGTTTCGGTTTTCTTTTCTTTTCTTTTTTTCCATTTATTTTCTTTTTTTTTAATATTTAACGAGATTTCTATTTACATGCCATATATATATTATGTATATATAATATTATTTTTTTTAAGCTTGGTCCGAGAAAATAGAGAAAAATTGTTGTATGCAAACAAAACTTTGTGTTTAGAACTAAGAAGAACCTCGATCATATATATATATATATATCATATATCAATATACATATATATATATATATTCATCCATATTGAATATAAACGATGATTACTGCCTTATAAACCATATAAGCTTAATAATGTATTTACTTTTATATAATTAATAATTCAAAAATTGTTTTTGTCATCAAAAGTTTAGCTTTATGTTTTCTTATAGTGGTGGCGGCGACGGCGGCGGTGGCGGTGCAGAGGCTTTTTTTTTAATTTGTTAAATTTCTTAACCAACTCTGCTAAGCAAAAAATGTTATGTATATATAGTTTAAAAATTGAAAAAAATTAGCTCTAAATATATATATATGCTTTTTTATATAAGTAATTCCATAAATTTGTTTTCTTTTCAACGTCTACTATGATTATATTTATATATAATATATATATATGTAATATTATATATATATATATATATGTGTGTATATGTATGTATGTATGTATGTACATATAGTAGTAGTAGTTGATGTTATTTTTGCTACGCTTAGTTTGTTTTAATTGTTGTCATTGTTTTTTGTTTGTTTTGTTTTTTTCATATAATTTGCAATCCATAGAAAAAAAATTGTAAACTAAACCTAAATAACGTAGTAGTAGTAGTAGTAATATTTTGTTTACTTCTTCATTGTGTTTTTGCTTTGCATATTACATTTATTTATAGTTGTATTGTGTTTCGTTTTGTATGATCAGCTTTTAGTTTGTTTTGTTTTTGTTTTTGTTTTTGTTTAAATCACGTTTTCTCCCTTCAAAAACTTGCCCCTATATATGTTTGTAGTTGTTTTTGTTTATATAAACTTATTAGCAAAAAATCGACAGTTAAACAGCTGAGTTAACCTGCAGCCAAGATATATTTTATTACAGTATTTTTTATATATTTTCTTTCTATATTTTCTTCTTGTTTTCTAGTTTTCTAGTTTTACTTTCTTCCATTTGTCGTTTTGAAACTTCAATTTTTGTCACGATAGCCCTGGCTTGTTTAGAGACACGAGCATTTTCCTAAGTAGATCCTGCTGTCCTGTGAGACAACACAAACTAAAGAGCGAATGGCCACACTTGGCGGCAGAGCAGATTCCTCTCAAACGACAGAAGCGTCGTACCAGTCTATGTACACATCGGTAGTGTGTTGGGGAAGCTGTGTAGCTTCGTCAGTCAGTTCATATACACTGAGCGAAATTAATAAATCTCAGGTGGGCAGTTAAATATGTAGAAAATCAATACACAGTATAGTTGGCCATATAGTTGATATTCCATAAACTTTTATAGTTTTGATTTGATAACAAATTCGAAATACAAATCTACCGAGAGACCTAGTATATAGGCAAGAGAGAAGCATAGCTTGCGGCCCGGCCCTCTCTCTTTATAGCAATGCCAGCTGTATAGCGCTAGATGATATAGTATTATTAGCTAGATATATTAGAATATATGTTTGTGATATATATTCTTAATATATTTGTACTTTGACTGGAAATAGAGGTTCTATATGTATGCTATATCTATCGCTTGCCTTGAAATTTTGTATCCCTATTCCGAGGAATAGAATATTTGCCTGTCTGTCTATCTCTGCTCTATATATTTGGAAACCAATCTCATCTCGCTCTTTCTCTCGCTGTGTCTCAAACTATTAACTGAGCTCAACATAGATTTGTTGTGTTGTTATTGCGGTAAGAGAACTATCTAAGGCTACATATATGTATGTAGTATATATATATATAACAAGCAATGAAAAAAAAAAGAAAGGAAGGCTAGCTTCGGCTCTGCCGAATGCTTATATATACCATTCACATTAGAATTACATAGACGATCTAGAGAATGTTTTGATTTGGATGAAAACGAGAAAATATATGCTACTAGGTGTTCATTCCAGAACAATCGATTATATGGTAGCTGTATGATATAGTTGTCCGATTTAGATGAAATTTGAACTTGACCAGCGTGCAGACAAAAGATGCATCTGGTAAAAATTTTAGCTCTGTAGACTGTTTTGAGATTTCTAAGATGATGTTTGTGTTGAAACAGATGGACGAACGGACAGATGGACATGGTTATATCGATTCCCCTGGTCATGCTGATCAAGAATATATACTTTATACAGTCGGAAGCGCTTCCTGACCATATAAATATACCATTTTGTGAATGGTATAATAAAATAGGCGTAATTCCATATATATAAATCATATTTAAAAAATAATGTTTTGTATTTTGTTTGTTGTTGTTGTTGTTGTTGTTAAGGGCAGTATATAGTAATAAGTAAATAATTGTTGTATGCATTTCATTGCATATTTATATATAAATATATATATATGTATGTATATGTATAAATATATATATACATATTGGTTAATTTGTAAGTTTTGGCATATACATAGATTTGTATAAAAAAATCATATTCCATAATTTATATATGCATATATATTTATATATATATATATATATATAGTTTCAAAGAAATCAAAAAAAATAAAAAATTATAACGTTCATTTCAAGGTTGAGTTGCAATGCAAAGTTGAGTCAAATTGTCATATTGAGACGCGCGTTCCTTCCTATTTGTATTTTATTTCATAAAATATTTCTATACATTCATATGGGGTTGGTTTGCTTCCTCCATATATATTTCGTCCTACTACATACATCTATATATAGTTTATATGTACTTTATATATATATATATATGTATATATATTTCCCTCCGATATCTTCATCTTTCTACTTTTCTACATTTTAGTGCGAAGTGCGGCACTTGTTTAGGTGATATTCTCCTACTGTGGCTCTCTCATTCGTTGCATTTTTTTCGTCTGTTTTCCGTATTCCATTTTTTTCTGTATTTGTTTTCATTTTTTTCATATATTGACTGTTTTTTTTGTTGTTTTTTAATTTTTTTTAATGTTTTTTTTTTTTGTGTTCGTTCAAACTTCACAAAATTAAAAATTTAAAAAATATATATATATATTTATATCACAAACAAAACTATCTTAAAAACTGATATTGAAGTTCCGTCATTCAAAGAATTGGAGAACAAAAAAAATAGGTAAGTCAAGAAAAATGTAAAAAAAAATGTATTAACAAAAAAAATCCAGTTTTGGTTTCGATATCCCCTACTCCTTTCTTCATAGCCTACTATGCTATATATATATATATATATGTATATCAATATCGCCTTTCGCACATCGCCTTCGTAACAAACTCCGCCGCCGCCACAAACCCACCCTACTTCAACCCACCCACCTACTTACTGACTGCCTCTGCCTCTGCGTCGTCGGATTGGATAGTTACTATTATCAGTCCTTCTTGACCAGTCGCAGTTTGGCCAACAGGTCCTGACGCTGCCGAAGCTTCTCCTTCAAACGCTGGCGCTCAATACTCGTATCGTGCTCCTCGTGGCTGAGCTGTTCGCATAGCTTGGCCGCCTCGCGCAATATGTTGACTTTGGGAGCCCGCTCCTTGTCGCGGATGGTGGGTATCTGTTTCTTCAAAGCCTCAAAGAGATTCTTAAGGCCAATGCGACGCTGTCGCTCCATATCGTTGTGCAGATTACGCTTTTCAATGGTATCAGCCTCGTCCAGCGGGCTGAGTGGTTTTAAAGCAGACGGGGACAAATCATTTTTGGATTTTGAGCTGCTGCTGTTGTTGTTGTTGTTATTGTGGTTGCTGCTGCTGCTGCTGCTGTTACTGTGGTTGCTGCTGATGCTGTTGTTATTGTGGTTGCTGCTACCGCTGCTGCTTCTGCTGCTTGATTTCATCAGCAAACTGGGACGCTTGGGTTTCATCTTGTTGTTGTTGCTATTGTTGAGTGGCACCGCATGATTGATATAAGGACACTTGCGTTGCGATTGCGACTGCGACTGTGGCTGTGAGCCAGAGCATGAGGAGGAAGCTGATGATGAGAATGAGGATGAGCTTGAGCTGCTACTGCTGCTGCTTATCGAGGAGTATGTTGTGGTTGGGAACGGTTGATATGTGGGCGATGGGAATCGTGAATTGGCCACCGATTTCACAGGACTGCTGCTAGCTGGCGTATAGGGCAGCTCAAAGCTATGGTGACGTGTGTACGGATGCGATTTATATTTGGAAGCATTCGCTTTTGTCTGTTTCGGATTGGAGATTTTGTTGGCCACCTTCGTTTGCAACGCGCGACGATCACTTTCCGAAGGATTTGTGGGTAACTTTTTATCATCATCACAGGCTTCCACATCAATGAAACCATCGTTTTCATCATCTGTAAAAGCAGAAGGAGAAGACAAGACCGCAAGTTAGCAAATGGTGTAAAGCCTTAAAAATGTTCTAGGAAGTTAAGTTCAATGGCTCTATACACAAGGGTGGTGGGTGGTGGGTGGTGGGTGGTTGTGAGTGGAGATAAAGAGAGATAGAGAAAAGTATTATGTAGATTCCGCCCTTACCCATCTCTAACTACTCAACCTAACCCCCCACCCCCACCTGGCAATTGTTTAGACATAACTCTCCTCCTTGCACAAAGCGGATTAGTATCAGAATTCAGGAAGCAATAGGCGAGCGAAGAACCATATTTATCTTTCCTTATGGTTTTTTTTTTGTTAAGTGGGCGACGCCCTTGTTTCGCATGTTTCTCACAAATTTCTGACGTCATGCCGCCGCGTCATAGTTAGTTTATGCTGTTCCGCCTAGCAACAAGAACATCATGATGATGTTGACAATATGATGAAAGAGATAGAGACAGAATGGGAGTGTGGAGCAAGGCTGTGGGTTGGCTTGGCTGACACAGAGCAGGGTTGCCTTTTCATTTTTTGGCGACAAACTCTGGCTGTAACTTGGGACTTGATTTTTTCCCCGCCGTCGCCTCCCACACACATTGAAGGCGCAGAGCAAGCAGGCGGCACAGCAACTACTTAACTTCCGTTTTCGCTAATTTGTTATTTCCGTTGTGTGTATGCATTGAACCTCCTCCTCAAGAGAGAGAGAGAGAGAGAGAAGCTGGCCAGACGATGACGACGACGACGACTTGACTTTCACGACTTGCAAATATTGGCGGCTCCTCGACAGTTATGTACACTTTGTTGTTCAATTAAGTCTTTTGCCAGGCCGAAAGTTCAAGGAAAGAGATAAAGTAGGAGACAGCAGCATTTATTGTAGCTGATAAAATATATATATATGTATGTCGATCATATAAAGTATGATAAAGGTTTGAGGATGAACATTGCGTCGGGTTGGTCATGGTCATCTCTCTCAAAAGAAAGTAAATATGGCATTCCTTGACAAATCTAGGTATTATGAGTCTGTCGGACGACTCTTCGTGATTGAAGGAGCTTCTTCAACAACAGCAAACAGCAGCTAGAGCCACGATTCCTTCTCCCTAGAAGTCTTTTGCTCATATTTATTAGAACTCTCAACACGGACGCCATAGGGAGAGCCCTTTTTCTTATCTATGGCTGGTTCACACCATCACTAGTTATTTCAAGTTTGCCAGGACACCATTCAGACACCTCTCTAGCTTAGTTTACGGATCTTTTCTTTCTAAATTGTAAATATTTCTATTTGCCAGACTGGAAGTCGGAAGTTATAGTTAATTTATATTTACAAAATCAAAAACCAATATTTCTTCTTTTCAGCAACATTGTGGTTGAAGCAAGTCTCCACCCGAGATTCCATATGCATCTCCAGCACAGCACAACCCATGTCGCACGCATCTAAACATTGTTGCCAACTGCTGCTGCTGCTGTTGCTGTTGCTGTTGCTGTTAATGAAAAATGACCATGTGGTGGCCCGCAGCATGGTCGATGAGCAACATTCTTGAGCACTGTGTTGGTTAAGGTCTGTGGCTTGTCTAGCCAAGCAGCAGCCCAGCCCAGCCAGCCGGCATGCGGGCGCGGAGGCACAACATTTCATGATGTTGTACAAATATCTAAAAAACAAGTCTTAAAAGCATTCACATCAATGCGCGTAACATGTTGCAAATATAAAGGGTAGATGGTGGGATGGGTAAAGCGGTGGCGGGTTTTGGTAGCAGCTTCGCTTGGCTGACTACTAACTCTGCCGCTTGCTCCTGCTTCTCCTCCACCTCCTGGCTCTTTTATGTCTAGTTTTGTGGGGTTTCGATTTCGTTGTGGTCAGCAGGCTGACTCTAGTGCTTCTTGATCTTGTATTCTGCAAATCACCATATCTTCTCTTGTTGCCAAGGCGGAGTAGTCTCACATTCTCACACAATGTCTATGAAATGCTCCTGGCCTCTGCCACATTCATTTACACAGTTGGTGGCACCACAAAATGAAAATAAAGAAAAAGTGGATAAGCAGCAAAAGAATAAAAGGAAGACAACTAACAAACAAACAATAGCAAAATTGCAAACGCAAATTCATAACTCAATATTTGATTTAAAGAGAAACTCAACAACCAACAATTGTGCAAATATTATACACATCGAGGAGCAGTTTGATAGAGGAGCGCGGGAGAAGAATTCAAATAGCGGGGGTGGGTGAGAGATGTGTATTGTTGTATGTACTGAAAAAGCTGGTTCTGAGCGTGCGTGCCTTGGAAAAGAACCAGGGACTTCGCAAAACAAATAACTTTTCTGTATTAATCGTATTTGCATAGGCCCCCGCTGCACTACATTTCGTCAGTCTTTCATCAGCCCTGTTGTATCGCCACTTGCACTATACAATCCATTCATTCACTAGGGATACGAAGAATATACCAGGGAATATTTGATCCTACCTTATAAAATGAAATAAACAAATGCTCTTATCTCTAATCTACTAAGTTTCTATCTTTTGGTTATTTTTTCTTTCTTGGAACAGCTTGATAATATTTCGCTAGAACTAACAATGCTATTTTTGCAATTAATTTACAATGAATCAATTCATTTTGTAAGCGAAAAAGTAGTATCATAAACAACAACAACTGCATCTAGAATAATATTAAGGGAATATTCGCCTCGAGGGGGAACACCCAGTGGGTTGTTATGCAAATACAACTAAAAAAAAAAAAAAAATAGTTGAAATGATATGGTCGATATTCCGAATATTAGATACTCGTACCCAGCACTTATTCAATTCAATATTCGAGATGATTTTTGTGGGCGTGGGGTGCTCTCCTACAAAATGTAGCTGCATACAAATTTGTCTATTGATAAGAACCAAATTTGATTTGAATGAAAAACAAACATTTGATGTTCGTTCATTCAGAAAAATCGGTTATATAGGCCTATATGATATAGTTGTTTGATCAGTTGTTTTGTTTTGTCAGTGACTATGGGGCCTGATTAAATGGATACAAACGATTTGGAGGAAAAACACACATTAATTCGTTCATTTCGAAAAAATCGGTTACGCATTATGATGTAGTTGTCCGATCTGAATAAACCGTAGTCAATACGCGTAAGCTATCCTAAAATGAATACAAACTGAATTTGGTTCAATTTGGATGAAAAACAGAAAAGTTATGCTCCTAAGTGCTATGAAATGAAAACACTAAAATTGGCGATAGTTTGTTTGGGGGCCATCCCCTCTCTTGTAGTTTCCAGGATCTAGATTTTCATACATCCGGACGTATAGGCTGGCATGGCTAGATCGACTCGGCTTGTCCTGCTGATCAAGAATATCGGGAAGAAGCATCTTTCTGCCTGCCAAATACATTTCACAAACTTAATATACCCTTTACTATAAGAACAGGGTATAAAAATATATATATATATATATATATTTGTAAACAATTATCATGAATGACAGGCGGAATGGGTAAGGGGGAGGTGTATGCGGGGGGTTGCAAAATTGCATTCACAAACTGCATACAACAGGGTTGGGCGGTCCCCCAGCTGCAATTTATGTCGTCTATGCTTGCTTTCTGGGGTTAAAAAATGCAATACACAAAACGACGACAACAGTGCAGCGGATTAAGCTGCTCTCTAACGGTGTCTCTCTTTCTCTCTCATACATACATTGAAATACAAGCAAGCACATACAAAGCACACACACTGTCTGGCGGCGCGCTGCTGTTGCGAAACCAGCTAGACTTGTTTATAAAGAATGTTGTTGCTAAGTGCGCCAAGATCAAAAATCTCGAGAAGGAAGAGAAAAGCTTGGCCAGCTGAGCTAAGCTCTTTTTTTTTTTGTTTTGATTCGATTTGGTTGGAAAAGCTTGGGCCAAAGAGACGAGACGACTTAGAGAGGGGGTAGAGTAGCGCGCGCGCTGACAATCAAAAATTGTTAGCAATCATGTCGCGGTCACCGGTGGCAATTGCGCACACGACACACACACACACACATGTTGCCCAGCAATAATATAGTTGGGAAGTAGAGGAAAACTAAGAATTAAGCTAAAGTATAAAGGTGGAAGTAAGGCATTCGTAAATTAATTGCAACTTAAGCTGATGCTGCATGGGGAGCATAAACACTGATGAGGCAATATACATATATGTTACCAGTTGAATTGTAATGCAATATTTGTGTTTGCCTGCATAAGACTCCCCTTGTCCTGCTGATCAAGACTATATAGTCGGAAGCGTTGCAAGCTTCTTGACAAAATGAATATACCTTTTTGTAAATGGCATAAACAAAAAAGTAAACAACAACAATTGACGAAATGATGTAAGACCTGAAAGAATTTTTATTTTCAGCCCATAAAAATAATTAACAAACAAGCAAGCAGCGAGGCAGCGGGGCAATGCCTTAGCACAGTGGCACAGAATATGTTTTAAGCAAATGTACAAATTTATAGCAAAAGAATTTCAAAAATTTCCAAATGAGACATTCGTTAGTCATTAGTCGGAGACGAGGTTAAAGGTTTTCGAGAATAAGAATTTAGCAATTTTTGGTTATTTTGTGTAAACACAGACGCACACTGGTGCAACTATGATTAGATATTTTATAAATCAATATTTAAAAACAAAAAACTGCAAATAATTATTAAATATAAATAATAATTAAATTGTTAATTAATTATTTTATACAATTTTTTGAGCAAATTTGAGCAGCCTTTAACAGTTTCTTGAGCCCCTCAAAGTTTGAGCTGCCTATCAGCATCACATTACAGTTTGGCAAGCACATGGAGGGGAGGGCGAGGTGCCAGCTTGCATTGCCTGCTGCACTTTACAAATGTGCAACAAATGACAAGACGACGCCGCCGCCGCCGCCGCCGCTGCCAGTCGTCATCATTGCACGTAGCGTGGGAAAGTTGCAAGCAGCCGCAGCAGCAGCAGCAGCGGAAGCTGCACACCATTCTGTTATTGTTTGCAATTTTTTTTTTTTTTTTTTTTTTTTTGCTATGCAGCAACCGCAGCGTCACAGAGAGTGAATGAGAGAGAGAAAGAGTCACGTTGGCAACACACGTTCGTTCAATATTGAATGTTGAATGATGTTGAGTGAGTGAGCGGAATGGAGTAGGAGACGGAGAAGGCTGGGCTGGGGCTGTGTAGATTTTACTTGTAGGTGTTTCTTCTTCGCTGCTTTTTTTTTTGTTTTTTGGCTAACCTTTGGGGGCGACACACACACACACACAGATGTCCATGTGTTTGTTTATTGTGTGTAATTTATTTGGCTTTGTTGTCAAACAAAGCGTGAGAAACAGCTTGACAAGCGTTTTACTTCTTCAAAAAAGCAGAAGCGTAGTAAGAAGAATTAGCAGTAAGACACAAAAAGGGAAACGAGGAGAAGAGCAATTGGCCAATGTTTTGGTTTTATTTCACCTTCTTAGATTCATTAGGGAACAGTTCTTACTGATCCGATCCTCATACGCAGTTCAAATTTCATAACATTCAAAAAGTTTCTACAATACCCTGGTGGCCCCACCACCGCCAAAAAAGCTTTTGCATGACTCATAATTTATGCACACACACACATGCACATACTCATACACAACAATGGCAATGTTAGAGAAATATATGATGAATATAGGCATTTGTCGCATCGCAAAAAGACATGAAAAGAGAAAGAGAGAGATATATATGTATGTAAAAAGCTATGGTGGCCACTGTTGGTCCATTTAACCCTCCGCCGACCATCCCGCTTAGTATGGTGTGCCGCAATGCGACAACGACGGCGACACATCTTTCTTCTTCAAGTGGCATAAATTATGGAGCGAGCAAATGAGTCTGGCAACATTTTGTTTTTTTGGGCGTGGAGCTATTTTAACCCCCCTTCCCCCCACGCTCCCACACGCGAACACATCGCCGCCATCAGGCCAAGCAACAACGGAAATTTGGCATAAACGACTTAGCAACAAAACGAAAATGAAAACACAACGACGAACAAAGCTGGAAGTTAGCTTGCTTCGCTTAAAAATAAAAGGGAGGCTCGCTTCGGTTTAACTCGCGCGAGCAAGCTTGCGACTCTCGGCACACTACGAGTGAGTATATGTCTATGTGTGTGTGTGTGTGTGTGTGTGTGAGTGTGTAAGTGTGGACTTTTTGGCATTTTTATCACCGTCGTCGGGCCGACCTTGAGCATGGCATAAGCAATTTATGGCTACACGTGTACGCGAAAAGCGAAAAGAAGAAGCAGAGCGAGCGCAAGCCAGCCCAACGCACAATTTCAATATGAATGGAAGAAGAAGAAGCGGGACGCCCGCTAGGCAGAGAGATAAACACTAGCAGACAGATAGAAAGAGAGAGGAAGAGACAACATAGACAGCCGCCTAGCAACAGCGCGCGGGACAGGCCAAAAAAAGTAGTGAAAAACTTGGGTGGTTTTCGGGACAGACGCATAAATTTACAAGAAAATAAAAATGAAAGTGAAAGAGAATTGGCAAAGAAAAACAAACCAAATCACACCGAAAGAATACAAAAGAAAAACGTGTTCAGAAAAATTACGGAAAATATAAAACAAATACAAATAATTATAAACAAATTTTCTTGAAATGCTAAAAAATGTTGTTAAATTCTTTTATATTACAAAAATTAACAAAAACTAAGGAAATCTCCAATGTTTTTATATGATCATAAAATAAATACCAAAAGAAGAAAACCATTCCCCTTCCCTCTATTCACCCTTCACGACTATCACAATTTTTTTGCGTAGCAAGTTAAAGAAACATTTATTTGCTTTAGAATATTAAATAGATGCTGATTACGAGTATCTTACAGTCGGGTCGGAATATGGACTATAGCGTTCTTACTTGGTTTTTTTTTTATTTCTACGCACTACGCACTTTTATTATCGCCTGCCTGCCTAGATTGTGACCTTGGTTCAGTTCATTAACATTTTTTTTTTTTTGGTTTTGCTTTTTTTGATGGTTGAAACACGCACGCATTGTAAAAGGTGCGAAATACCAATAAAAACAACAACAAATGCCAAACACGCAGACACCGGGGATGTGTGGCAAGGGGGTGGGGGGGAGCGATGGTGTATGGTTGTTTGATAGGGTGGGGTGTGTACCTTGCTCTCCCACTCGTCACACGCAGGCACAACTCTTTTAGCATATTATGGTTGAGTCTTGGCCGAGAGACGGTCGGTTGTTGCTAAGAGGGTTAGGTTAAGGTTGAGGTGGGGTTGGGGTTGGAGCTTCACAGCGCTAATTTATTTTTTCGGTGCTGTCATGGCATCCACCATATAAGGTCTTTTTAAGAAGAGCAAGGAGGAGGCGGCTGC